>CM077161.1:156458836-156812941 GCA_039583875.1 Platanthera guangdongensis | reverse complement strand
GGTATGACTTCCGCTTCTAATGTTTACGTTATAGAGATAAACCTTTCTGCTCCTTCATTTGGGTATTGGATACCGGATGTGGTTCTCACATTTGTGACAAATGTGCAGGAACTGGAAAGGAGAAGATTGCTGAGTAAAGGGGAGTGGACCTCCGCGTCGGCAATGGAGCAAGAGTTGTTGCTGTAGCCGTAGGATTTTACCGTCTTTCTTTGCCCAGTGGGCTTGTTAATAGAACTAGATAACTGTTATTTTGTTTCGGCCATATAACTAGAAACATTATATCTCTTTTGTTGGACATGATTGGATTTTCTTTTTATAATTAAGAACAATTGTTGTTCTATATTTAAGAATGATGTTTGTTATGTTGTAGCCCAATTGTTTAATGGTCTTTATGTTTTGAACTTGGACCATCTGATCTGTAATGTAGAAAATAATAAAAGACTAATAACAAATGACTCGAACCCTACGTTTCTCTGGCATTGTCGTTTGGGCCATACCAACGAGAAGCGCATATCCTAGCTCCATAGAGATGGACTTTTGGACTCATTTGATTATGAATCATTTGAGCGATGTGAATCTTGTTTGTTAGGCAAGATGACTAAAGCTCCTTTCACTGGTATTACTGAGAGGGCTGAGGATCTCTTGGGTGTTGTACATAGTGATGTATGCGGACCCATGAGTCCATGGCTAGAGGTGGGTATTTCTACTTTGTTACATTTACTGATGATTAAGTCAGTAGATACAGATATGTGTATCTTATGAAGTGCAAATCCGAGACCTTTGAAAAGTTCAAAGAGTTCAAGAATGAAGTAGAAAACCAGTTGGGTAAAAGGGTTAAAGCACTCCGATCTGATCGAGGCGGCGAATACCTGAGTCATGAGTTCCATGATCATCTGAAAGAGTGTGGTATTGTATCACAACTCACTCCACCTAGAACACCACAACATAATGGTGTGTCTGAGAAGAGAAATCGTACACTGTTAGACATGGTACGTTCGATGATGAGTCATGCAGACTTGCCTGTTTCCTTTTGGGGTTTTGCTTTAGAGACTGCTGCAATGACATTGAATCACGCTCCAACGAAAATGGTTCTGAAGACACCATATGAGATATGGACTGGGAAGCGTCCTAGTATGTCGTTCATTAAAATTTGGGGCTATGAGGCATACGTGAGACGTCAAATGCCGGACAAGCTGGAACCCAAATCGGATAAATGTTATCTGGTGGGATATCCTAAGGAAACGAAAGGGTATTACTTTTACCTACCGTCTGAGGGCAAAGTGTTTGTCGCAAGGACTGGTGTCTTTTTGGAGAAAGAGTTCTTATCAAGAAAGACTGAAAAGGTAGAGCTTGAAGAAGTTCAAGAACCACATGTAGTGAATGAACCGGAATTGGATTCTGAGTCAGGACTACAAGATGTTGTAGCTAGAGAACCTGCTCAGGGAACACAAGTCCTACGTAGATCTGGTAGACCGAGGTTTGAGCCTGAGAGATATAGATTTCTCGTATCTCAAATAGGTAATGTGTTGCTTATGGATCATGATGATGAACCAGCAACCTACCAAGAGGCTATGAATGGACCAGACTCCGACAAATGGCTTGAGGCTATGAAATCCGAAATGGACTCCATGTATGCAAACCAAGTTTGGAACTTGGTGGAACCACCTGAAGGGATACGACCCATAGGGTGCAAGTGAGTCTTCAAGAAGAAGACCGACATGGATGGGAATGTACAGACATTCAAAGGGCGACTGGTGGCTAAAGGTTTCAAGCAAATTCATGGTATTGACTATGATGAGACCTTTTCCCCTGTTGCCATGGTAAAGTCCATAAGGATATTGCTTGCTGTTGCTGCGTATTATGACTACGAGATCTGGCAGATGGATGTCAAAATGGCTTTCCTTAATGGAAACCTCCTTGAGGAAGTGTATATGACATAACCCGAGGGTTTTGTATCCCCAGATGAAGCCACTAAAATATGCAAGCTGAATAAGTCCATTTATGAACTGAAACAGGCCTCTCGAAGTTGGAATCTTCGTTTTGATGAGAAAATCAAAGAGTTTGGTTTCATCAAGAATGAAGATGAGCCTTGTGTTTACAAGCGAATCAGTGGGAGCATTGTTGTCTTCCTGATATTGTATGTAGATGACATACTGTTGATTGGGAATGACATTCCTCCCTGAAAGTTGTTAAGAACAACCTAGGGAACTGCTTTTCAATGAAGGATTTGGTGAAGCGACTTATATACTCGGTATTAAGATCTATAGAGATAGATCGAAGAAGTTGCTGGGTTTGACCCAGAGTACGTACATCGAAAAGGTGTTGAAGCGGTTCAACATGCTTGAGTCCAAGAAAGGATTTTTGCCAATGTCTCATGGTGTGAATCTCTCTAAGGACCAGTGTCCAAAGTCTTGTGAAGACAAGGACCGCATGAAGTTGATTCCATATGCTTCGGCAATTGGATCAATCATGTACGCGATGTTGTGTACTCGACTCGATGTCTCCTTTGCTTTGAGCATGACTAGCAGGTATCAGTCAGACCCTGGTGAGTGTCACTGGATTGCAGTCAAGAATGTCCTGAAGTACTTGAGAAGGACTAAGGACGTGTTCTTGGTGTATGGTGGAGAGGAAGAGCTCGTTGTAAGTGGTTACACGTATGCTAGCTTCCAAACTGATCGAGACGACTCCAAGTCTCAGTCAGGTTTTGTGTTTTGCCTGAATGGAGGAGCTGTGAGCTGGAAGAGTTCCAAGTAAGAGACAGTTGCTGATTTACAACAGAGGCCAGAGTATATCGCAGCAGCTAATGCGGCGAAGGAGGCTGTATGGATTAGGAAATTCATCGGCGAGCTTGATGTAGTTCCTAGCATTGTTGGTCTCGTAGTTCTCTACTGTGATAACAATGGTGCAATTGCACAATCTAAGGAACCTAGATCCCATCAGCGCTCCAAGCACATACTCCGGCGGTTTCATCTTATTCGTGAGATTGTCGAACGAGGAGATGTGAACATTTGTAGAGTGCCGACTGAGGAGAATATTGCGGATCCACTGATAAAGCCTCTCGCGTAGAGAAAGCATGATGGTCATACTAGATCGATGGGTATACGATACCTAAATGATCAACTCTAGCGAGAATCTTGTGGGTTGCATGTAATCTTGTATTTTGTTGGCTGTTGTTCATATGATGAACATTGTACCTAGTTTTTCTTTTATAATCAATGGCAAATTCTTTTATTATGAGTTTTTCTATATATGATAGTTAAATGTTTAACATAATAGATACCTTAGAATGTTCGCTTCCATGGGACATCAAGTACGTGACTTGAATGTGAGAGCCTATGATTTATTTGAAGCTTCATTCTTAAAAGGTCCCTGGTCGAGTATCATCATAGAAGCTGAGGGTGATGATGATACATGAAGGCTAGCACGTGTGTTGACTGATGACTGGTTCTCACAGGTCATGATATTGTGATATCAAGTCTTCACGTGGGTACTTGTTAGTGAACAAGTTATACTGGACAGACCCAACCTGAGACTACTCTGTGGATTGTCATCCAATCGTGTCACGAGTAGGTCTCAATTGACAATGGTGTTGTCGTCCTTTGACCTGAAGTCACAGCATTCATCAAGTGAGGAAGAGCGTGTTTTGATGTCATCTAAAGTCTTCCTTGAGAAAGGTTGATGATAAGGGTGGTTGTTGGGCATGTTACGAATCATTTGGGTGTTTGTGTGTGAGCAGATATGGGATTTGTCCTTCTGTATGACAGGAGTTGCATCCATGGGCCCATTGATGGAACTGGACTGAGAAATGCATGGCCATGCTTGGTTGAGTCAATATGTGATATTGGACTCACCATTCTCTGGAAGTCCGTCCTGGATCAAGAAACTTGGATTGAGCTATTACGAGGGTGACACGGTCCATGCCTCTAGTTCTTTCCGGATGTAAGGGACAAAGACAACGCTGATACATTGGTCATAAAGGCTTATGAGTTATAAACTCTTATTGCTTGGGGAGCAATGATGCATTGCTAGATGCCGCTCATTGTTTGTGAGATTTTTGCTTTGATACTTTCGAGATCAAGTGGGAGTCTGTTGGAGTTACCATTGTGATCTGGAAGTGATCAAGCATGTAATCTCACTGCCAACGCGATATGAGCCTGCAGGGTCGCACATAAGAGATGTGGAGAAGTTGGATGATTGACTGTGTTGGTAAAGGTTACCAATCACCGACCTGAATGAGGTTGTGGGCAAAGTGTTGCCTTAAAGGATCGTCGGGTTGGGCAAGTGTTGCCTTGGAGGACAGGTAAGGATAGTCGTCCGAGGGTCGACAACATTCGTCGAGAATCGTATTTCTGATTCCCGCCGATCGACGAGAATCGTCTCTCTGATTCTCGCCGATCGACGAGAATCGTCGAGAATCAATATGCTGATTCTCGACGATCGACGAGTTCGACATGTATCGTCGACCGCGGTTCGACGGTCGACGAGATTCGACGTGTATTATCAAGTGCGGCTCGACGATCGGCGAGAATCGTCGAGTATTGTACTCTGATTCTCGCCGATCCATGGTGATGCTCGCTGATCGATTCTCGCCGATTCTCGCCGATTCCCACCGATTGATACTCGCCGATTCTGAACCCTATTTCTGGGTGGTCTGCGGATAGCGAAGTTTCCAAGTCTTTTATGCCTTTGGTATAAAAGGGATACTTAGGGTTTATCGGGACTTAAGCTTTTGGCTGCTGTGCGAATCGAACCCGACGGAAAGAGTTCCGCTCGTTCGCTCCGCCGATCCCGATTCCCGCCGCCGGAAGAGTTCCGCCGCCGCCGTGTTCGCTCCGCTGACCTCCTCTTCTCCGGCGACTGCCGCTGGTGCTGCTCTTCCTGGCGCGGACCTAGCAGTCCGTGGAATAGCAGAGGTGTGGTCTTCTCCTTCCCGATAATCCGTGCGACGGATAGATCGGCGTTCTCCCGCTCGTGTGGACTTCTGTAGAAGCATGGACATTATTCTACGTAGAACTCGCCACTAGCACGCAGAAGAAATTTGGAGCATCACCGTTGAGTTGTGACTCAACTCCACCGAGGTAATTTTTGCTTAGTTGCCTACTAACTTCTTGATTCAACAGTCATGGCCCGATTCTATTTCTTTTGGGTTTTCTTGTTGTTTTACTTTTCCGCTGCGTGCACAAACGTTGTGCCATCTCATAGAGAAACCCAACAGGGACAATACCAAGGACGGGGGGGGGGAGCCGAACAACCGGTTAGGTTGGAGGCCTCAGGAGGGTCGCCCCCAGGAGCAGGGAGGAGGTTTTCAGGGAAGAGACAACTTCCAAGAGCCAAGGAGGTTCAATCAGCCGGCAAGGAGGCAGGAGCTGAGGGGTCACTTCCCGCATCAGCAGGAGGCAATGGAGATCGGCCGAGGAAGAGGGGGAAGGATAGGAGCTCGGGAGGAGCTGGAAGAAGAGGGGAGAAGAAAGAGGGGGCAGGGTGGCGTTGCCTTTCTGTGACTTCCACCAGGAGGAAGGTCATGCGACTGTTGAAACCGATTTCTTGATCTCTGTGGAGCTCGCCCTTGGGGAAGGGGTGGTCTCGCGCCTACTTTACTCCTGCAAGCCAAACAACAAGGAAAACAAGGAAAAACCGACCCAAGGGCTCGGCGGGGAGGTCCCACCGCACACCCGGAAGATCTCAGAGCGCTTCCCCTCCTTAGCCAGAAGCCGAGCTAAGGTACCCTCAGAAAAGCGCTTGAAAACTGGAGTAAGGGGGTACCGGAAGCATCCTTTCTGGGGTACCCCTTGGGTCCTATTTATAGCTTTTGGAATCTGAACTGCCAATAACCAAAAGAACTGACCTGAAATTACCAGAAAACCCTTGTCTGGGCCTGCCAACAGCCAAACTCCGCTGTTTTGAAGGGCTATAGGCAGACCAGCGGGGGCAAAACAGTAATAAGTACCTTATTCATCCAGGCGAGCAGGGGGGCTTTGATCACCTCGGCAGGTCTTGCTCGCCTACTGTTGCCGAGCTCCACTGCGAGGACGCGAGCTGGGGCTAGCTCGGCAGATGCCGAGCTCTAGGTCGACAAAAGTTGATCTCCGTTCGACGATCGCCAGTCTCTGGTCGACGAATGCCGAGCTCGGGCTCGGCCTCTCCACTGTCGAGCTCGCCTACTGCCTTTAGCCTGATCTACCAGGGCCTTGGCGGCCTTGCTCGCTGGATACGGGGTTGTACACAATCCCCGCTCTTTTCGAGGTTGGTACAAGCTCGGAAAGAATCATCAAACCCCGTGTGGGCGGCGAGTGCGGGCTGGCGAGTTGGAGGGAATCTTTGGGTGGGGTCCATCTGCGGCTATATATATGTGCACCTGCCCACCTTCCTGACTCTTGCCATTCCTTCTGATCTAACCCTGCCAGGATGCCTCTTCCCAAGGAGATCCAAGAGCGCATAGACCGAGCTCGCCAAGCCTCCGCAGCTCGCATAGCCGCCCTAACGGCGGTCCCTGCAAAAGTTCTTCCAACCGGCTCCGCCGAGCCAAGCTCCAAGAGGTCGAAATCATTCCCTGAGGCGGTCGAGCCCATTTACCGCGACCTGAGGGCCACCCTGGAGCGCGAGAACGGGTCTTCTACTCGGACAATTCTTGAGAAGGACAGGGAGGTTGTCGTAGTCGGCGACGACCCGGATGGTCAACTAGATGGCGGAGGCGTCACGCCGCGAGATCCCACACCGCGAGACGAGACCACTCTTGCCGACTCGCGGCTCACGGCGCCTGATAACCGTCCTCAAGACCCGCCTCTCCTCTTCGGGATCCTGCCAGTGAGTTCGCAGAGGCCGAACTCGCCGGTGCGCGCCTCCCCTCCTCGCCAAACTGAAGTCGCCGCAGAGGCGGGCCTGGGAACCCTCCCCACCCCGGGATTCGAGCTCCTCTTGCCTTGGGCTCGCGGTCCGGGTCGCGGGAAGGATCTCAGGTTCATTCCTCCCCGCATCTCCTTTGAACTGCCGAGCTCATCAGGTCATTCTTGCTTGAATTTTCGCCCTATGAGTTGCTTGTGTTCCTCTTCTTGCTGACACTTGTCTTCACAGCTCTTCCCAGCCAATCCGTTGCCGAGGAATCCTCGCGGGCAGCCCACTACTCTCCCCTCCCATCCCCGAGCTCGCTGGACTCTTACCTGGGTCCGGAGGTGGATCAAGGCGAGCTGACGAGGAGGGAGGTCAAGCTCCTCAAGAAGCTGGTGTGCGGGCTGCGCGAGGTGCAGGGGGTCAATGAGACGCTACAGCGCGACTACGCGCGTCTCGCTGACGAGGTGCGAAGCGCTCAAGCTGGCGAGTTGATGTCCCCCTCTCGGCTCCTAGACGAGATAGATGACGGTCTCTCGGTGTCGCAGAGGAATTCGGGAAGGATCCGCGAGCTGCTCCGCGCGCGGCAGTCTGGGGGGCGGGGGTCGCGAGGCTGGGGTAGGTAAGTGGGCGGCTCCTTTGCCGAGCCGACCGGTACTCGCATCCCGATGCTATCCCTGTTCGCGCGCCCCGCCTTTTAATTCCTGAACTTTATTTCTGTAATAAATAGCTTTTAGAACATTCTTGAACATGCATTATTCAAATAATATACTGCAATGTTTGACTTAGCCTTGGTTGGGATGCGCCGGAAGTCAGCGAGCTGGGGTGGCGAGTTGGGGTGGTGAGCTGGGGAGGCGAGCCGAGTTGATTGGACGGCCTGCCCCAGATTTATTTTCCTATAAATAGCCCCCCCCTCACCTACCCCGTAATGTGCCTTTATTGCGTTTTCTCCCTCTTCCTGCGCTTTCTTCTTTCCCTGCTCGCGTCCTGCTCTTTCTTCCTTCCCTGCTCGCATCCTGCTCTTTTTCTGCGATTATGGGCAAGACCAATCCAGATGCCGACGGCCGCTCTAAGTGCGCGCAGCACTTCACAGATTACTGCTTCTTCGAAGGGCACACCAGCGAGGAGGAGCTCGCTGAGTTTGTGGCGGAGCGCGTGCCGCCGGGCTTCGAGGCGCGCAGGCCGAGGCAGGGCGAGACCATCAACACCTTCTATGAGGATGAGCTCGCCTTACCCATCTCGCACTTCGAGGTGGGGTAGCGCCTTCCCCTCTGGCCGGAGATCCGGCAGATCTTGAAGTATTACGGGGCCGTCCCCGCGCAGCTAAACTCCAACGCCATCGCGATGATGGTGGCGTTCGCGAGTTACCTCCGACGGGAGAAGATTGAGTTCAACCTGAAAGTGTTCAGGAAACTCTTCTCCTACAAGGCGACGTCGGATGGGGTCGCCTACTTCGGCGGCTCGCTGATCAAAGTTCGCGAGATCGCGAACAAGCACCACACCTGGATGACCAAGATCGCCTTCATCAAGGGTGATCTCGGCAACATCCCCTACTCGCTGTAGCAAAAAGGCGAGGAGGTCTACCACCCGTCTGCCGTGTCCGGCAACGATGCCGAGCTCCACAAGTACTTCCTCCATAAAGTCTTCGAGGTCGCCTTCCTGCGGAGGGGCCTTGACGCGCTCCCTCCCGTTCTGCCTGGCGAAGGTATGGTTCTCTCCCCATCTTGCTAAGCTCGCCTGATCGCCGAGTTCGTCATATTGTTGCTGAATCCCTTCTGATTTTTGCAAAGTATTTTCCTTGCAGGGGAGCGGATCATTCCTACGAAACCGCCGTTTGCGGATCCGGGATCGCACCCGGACCCCTTTGCCCGCGAGAAGGCGGCAGCTGCGGCCTGCCGAGACGAGGCGGCCCTCTCTCAACCCTCTTCCAGCAAGAGGCGACCTAAGGACACGGGGTCGAACCCGCCACCCCGCCAGCGACCATCAAAGAAGATGCGGAGAGCCCTGTTGGCTCCGCGGGGGCAACAACAACAACATCAACAGCCCAGCCCCAAATACATCAGCTCGTCGGAGACCCCTCCCGACGCGTCGCCGGAGAGCCCGCTGAAGGAGATTACCAGCAAGGGCCGAAAAGGCGGGGAGGGTCCTTCTTCCGTGGCAGCGATCTCCCCCCTCCATCAGCGAAGAGGGCAGGCCGCGAGCGCACATCGCCGAAGCAACACCCCCTCTTCAACTTCGGCGGGCGGTGGAAGGACTCGGCTGGCGAGCCCATGGTGCAATGGGATGAGCTCGCTCATCGAGTCTCTATCTCCACCCTGCACCCCTCCTGGCACGACCACGAGCCCGCCACTGGCCATGCCTACGCCCTCAGCTTCGGCCTTTACGGCCGCGAAGATGCCGAGGCCTACAAGAACATGACCCTCCAGCAGCTCGGCCACGAGGGTCTGCAGGCCCATCTCCGGACCCTGGAGCTCCACCACATGCTGGCGCGCCACAGCTTTGCCCTCAGCCACCAACTCCAAAAGGCTGAGCAGGCTCGCGACATTGCCAAGTATTAGGTCGCTGACTAGGCGAGGCGGCTCGGCATAGCGGAGGGTCTACTCACCCAAGCCGCCGGCGGGCTGGTAAGTGTCAAGCACTGCACTTCTCTTTTACTTAGAACATTTTGCGCTGATACCAGACTGAATCTTCTCTTTACCAGGATGCCAAGGCTGCTGGGGAGCTTCAGGCTCGTAATGCCGAGCAGGGGGAGGAGATCAGCCAGCTGCGCGCTCGCCTGGCCGAGCTGGAGGGAGCGAACACGAAGCTGAAGGGGGAGAACCGGCACCTCCTCAGCGAGGTCCGTCGCCAGGCGGAGATCTTCTTACCGCCCCACGACATCGACCCTACCCTCCCCTACAAGAGCCCGCGGATCTTCGGCGAGGCCGACCTCGCCGAGAGACTGCGGATCAACTGCATCCAAGCCGCCGAGTGCACCCTCCAGATGATGAAGGACTCGGGGGTGCTGGTGGAGGGATGCGAGGAGATCTCGGCCCGGGACCTGATGCCGAGCCTGTTCCCGGCAACGCCGCCCAGCGAGAAGGAAGACAGCTTGGATGCGATGTTCAGGAAGAGCCTCAGGGATCAGTCGGGTGAAGGCGAGGATCAGTCCGGCGGGGGGGGGGGGGGGGGGGGGGGAGGGGGAGGCCTGAAGATACCTTGTACCTTCTTTCTTCTTTTTTGACTACTCGACGAGGTGAGCTCTCTGTAGACATTTTGTAAACATTTACTGAATGAATGAAAGATTATTGTCCATACCCGTTCCACTTTTCCTTTTTTGTGTGCTTTGTTTGTTAAGCTCTGAATATCCGCGAGTGCTTCCCCATGCGACCTCGCATAGACAGGTTCCGCGAGTATGGTAGTCATGTGTACGCTCCCGCGAGTGAGTACGTTCTGAGTGCTCGCCGAGCCCCAGGCGATTTGGGAGCGGGCTGCTCTCCGCCCTTGTCACGCTATCTTAACTCGCTCGCGAGCCCTCCAGGTTGAGCTCAAAAAAGAAGAGGAAAAAATCTTCTAAGTGAAACAAGCGAAGGGGTGAAGTGCACCGGCCTGGCTCGCCTTCCTTCAGCGAGGCCCGGGTTCGCCACCTCTTCACCGATGCCAAACTGGGTTAGCCGAGCCCGAGCTCGCCTTTACAGAACCCCTTTCCCCTTGCTTCCTGGCACTTTGAAACTTCTTGACCTTTTCCTGGAAATCTCAAGATTGATACCATCGAGTGACTTCCTGCCCTGCCAGCTAGGTGAGAGCCTGACAACGGGATTTGCTCGAGGCCAAGGATGACACCGAGTGACTTCCTGCCCTGCCAGCTAGGTGAGAGCCTGTCAGCAGGATCTGCTCGGGGTCCAAACACATTCCATCAAGTGACTTCCGGCCCTGTCAGCTAGGTGAGAGCCTGACAGCGGGATCTGCTCTAGTCCAAGGATGACACCGAGTGACTTCCGGCCCTGCCAGCTAGGTAAGAGCCAGGCAGCAGGATCTGCTCGGGGTCCAAACACATTCCATCGAGTGACTTCCGGCCCTGTCAGCTAGGTGAGAGCCTGACAGCGGGATCTGCTCGAGGCCAAGGATGACACCGAGTGACTTCCGGCCCTGCCAGCTAAGTGAGAGCCTGGCAGCGGGATCTGCTCGGGGTCCAAACACATTCCATCGAGTGACTTTCGTCACTGTCAGCTAGGTGAGAGCCTGACAGCGGGATCTGCTCGAGGCCAAGGATGACACCGAGTGACTTCCGGCCCTGCCAGCTAGGTGAGAGCCTGGCAGCGGGATCTACTCGGGGTCCAAACACATTCCATCGAGTGACTTCCGGCCCTATCAGCTAGGTGAGAGCCTGACAGCGGGATCTGCTCGAGTCCAAGGATGACACTGAGTGACTTCCAGCCCTGCCAGCTAGGTGAGAGCCTGGCAGCGGGATCTGCTCGGCGTCCAAACACATTCCATCGAGTGACTTCCGGCCCTGTCAGCTAGGTGAGAGCCTGACAACAGGATCTGCTCGAGGCCAAGGATGACACCGAGTGACTTCCGGCCCTGCCATCTAGGTGAGAGTCTGGCAGCGGGATCTGCTCGGGGTCCAAACACATTCCATCGAGTAACTTCCGGCCCTGTCAGCTAGGTGAGAGCCTGACAGCGGGATCTGCTCGAGGACAAGGATGACACCTAGTGACTTCTGGCCCTGCCAGCTAGGTGAGAGCCTGGCAGCAGGATCTGCTCGGGGTCCAAACACATTCCATCGAGTGACTTCCAGCCCTGTCAGCTAGGTGAGAGCCTGACTGCGGGATCTGCTCGAGGCCAAGGATGACACCGAGTGACTTCTGGCCCTGCCAGCTAGGTGAGAGCCTAGCAGCGGGATCTGCTCGGGGTCCAAACACATTCCATCAAGTGACTTCAGGCCCTGTCAGCTAGGTGAGAGCCTGACAGCGGGATCTGCTCGAGGCCAAGGATGACACCGAGTGACTTCCGGACCTGCCAGCTAGGTGAGAGCCTGGCAGCAGGATCTGCTCGGGGTCCAAACACATTCCATCGAGTGACTTCCGGCCTTGTCAGCTAGGTGAGAGCCTGACAGCGGGATCTGCTCGAGTCCAAGGATGACACCGAGTGACTTCCAGCCCTGCCAGCTAGGTGAGAGCCTGGCAGCGGGATCTGCTCGGGGTCCAAACACATTCCATCGAGTGACTTCCGGCCCTGTCAGCTAGGTGAGAGCTTGACAGCGGGATCTGCTCGAGGCCAAAGATGACACCGAGTGACTTCTGGCCCTGCCAGCTAGGTGAGAGCCTGACAGCGGGATCTGCTCGGGGTCCAAACACATTCCATCGAGTGACTTTCGGCCCTGTCAGCTAGGTGAGAGCCTGACAGCGGGATCTGCTCGAGGCCAAGGATGACGCCGAGTGACTTCCGGCCCTGCCAGCTAGGTGAGAGCCTGACAGCGGGATCTGCTCGGGGTCCAAACACATTCCATCAAGTGACTTCCGACCCTGTCAGCTAGGTGAGAGTCTGACAACGGTATCTGCTCGAGGACAAGGATGACACCGAGTGACTTCCGGCCCTGCCAGCTAGGTGAGAGCCTGGCAGCGGGATCTGCTCGGGGTCTAAACACATTCCATCGAGTGACTTCTGGCCCTGTCAGCTAGGTGAGAGCCTGATAGCGGGATCTGCTCGAGGCCAAGGATAACACCGAGTGACTTCCGGCCCTGCCAGCTAGGTGAGAGCCTGACAGCGGGATCTGCTCGGGGTCCAAACACATTCCATTTCTCTATGCAGGCTAGCTATGACAGTACTGGAGTGTTGAAGAAATTTATTATAATCAAAGTATCGCTTACATGCTTCAGGGGAAAAAACGTTTTAAGTCGTCACCACTCTAGGTGAGACTCAGGGTCTCGCCCTCTACATTTTGGAGTCGATAGCCTCCTGACTTCAAAGCTTCCTTTACAATAAATGGTCCCTCCCAACTGGGGTTGAGCTTCCCTACGGATGCCGACCTCCCTGCTGCATCCACCTTCTTCAGCATCTTGTCCCCTTCTACGAACTGCTTGATCCTGACGTGCTTGTCAAAGTACTTGGTCATTCTTCTTTTCACCTCTTCCTGTCGGATAGCGGAAAGGTCCCTCAGCTCTTCCACCATATCAAGGGAGAGCCTCAGCTCCTCCTCGTTTTTTGCTTGCCATTCCTCTCGGACCTCTTTGGCCGCAATGATTCGAGGTGTTTGGACTTCAAATTCCACGGGGAGCACTGCCTCGCACCCATGGGAGAGCTTGAAGGGGGTCTCTCCAATAGCCGTGTTGGGGATGGTTCTTAGGGCCCAGAGAACCGCAGGAAGCTGCTCCACCCAGCTCCCCTTCAAATTCTCCACTTTCTTCTTAAGGAGATTGACGATAATCTTGTTCGCGGCCTCCACCTACCCGTTGCTCCTGGGGTGATGGACTGAGGCGAACCTGAGGTCAATTCCAAGCTGCTCGTAGAAGCTGGTGAATTCGGCGCTGGTGAACTAGGGCCCGTTGTCCGTAACAATGGCTTGGGGCAGCCCATGGCGGCAGATGATTTCCCCCCCCCAAACGAAGTTCCTGATTACCTGGGAGGTCACCTTGGCCAGCGCCTTCACTTCAAACCACTTGGAGAAGTAATCGATCATCACTAGGAGGAACCTCCTCTGCCCACTGGCCTGGGGGAACGGCCCAACCAAATCCATTCCCCAAATGGAGAAGGGCCAGGGGGCCGTGATACTTTTGAGTCGCTGGGCCGGCTGTAGCTGGAGGGGGGCAAACAGCTGGCACTTATGGCATCTCCTTGCGAACTCCGTGGCGTCCTGGCCTAGGGTGGGCCAGAAATACCCTTGCCTGACTATTCTTCCCTCCAGGGTCCGACTCTCGGAGTGACTCCCGCACTCTCCGGAGTGGACTTCCTCTAAGATTCTTTGTACCTCCTCCTCGGCCACGCAACAGGCCAACATCCCCGAGAGTGTCTTTCTGTACAGCTGCCCATCCTGGAGGAGGTAGTATGCTGACTTATGCCTTAGCTTCTTCTTATCTACCCCCTCCGGATATTCTCCCGTGGAAAGGAAAGTTATAACTGGATCCATCCACGAAGGCCGCTGGTCAATCTCCATGAGCTCTCCTTCTTCGATGGAGGGGCGAAACAGGTCGGTGATGGTACCCCCCATCCGGGGACCGTGCTTGGCGAGCTGATCAGCCTGCTCGTTTTCTTCCCGGGGTACATGCTGGATGGAGAAGGTCTGGAACATGCCTATGACCCCCTTTACCTTGGCTAAGTACATTCGTAGGGTGGGCTCCCTCGCCTCAAACTCCCCGTTGATCTGAGATACTACCACCATGGAGTCGGTAAGGACCTCCACGTCCAACACCCCCAGCTCCCTGGCCAGGCGTAGCCCTGCTATCACGGCCTCGTACTCGGCTTGATTGTTCGTAATGGGGAAGTGCACCACCACCGTCTGCTCAATTCTAGTTCCTTGAGGGCTCTCCAAGACCACCCCCACTCCTATGGAATGCCTCCCCGAGGCGCCATCCACCTTCACCTTCCAAGGGGTCGGTCTGGTGAGTTCTTCCTCCGCCACTTCGACCACGTAGTCAGCCAGGAAGTCGTCAATCGCTTGAGCCTTGATTGAGAGGCGCGGAACAAAGGAGACGTCGAACTCACTCAACTCCACCGACCACTTGGCTAGCCTGCCTGAATGCTCCACCCCCTCAAAGATGTTGCGGAGAGGATGGTCAGTCACCACTCGGATTGAGTGTGCCTGGAAGTAGGGTCGCAGCCTCCGGGCTGAGATGATCAGGGCGAAAGCTAGCTTTTCCAAAATCGGGTACCGGAGCTCGGCCTTCCTCAGGACCCGGCTCACGTAATAGATAGGGAGCTGCTTCTTCCCCTCTTCACGAACTAGGACGGAGCTCAAGGACTCTGCCCCG
The DNA here is from genome assembly GCA_039583875.1 of Platanthera guangdongensis. Lineage (NCBI taxonomy): Eukaryota > Viridiplantae > Streptophyta > Magnoliopsida > Asparagales > Orchidaceae > Platanthera > Platanthera guangdongensis. Next base: position 156,798,167 of record CM077161.1, on the reverse strand, counting down.
ACCCCGAGGTACAAAAATAGGTCTTCCCCCTCCTTCGGCCCTTGGAGTAGCGGAGCCTGCTTCAACTGCATCTTCAGGGCCTGGAACGCCTCCTCGCACTCCTTGGTCCATTCGAACTTCTGACCACCCCTCAGCGTTTTGAAGAAGGGGGAGCACTTTTCTCCTGCCCGGGAGAGGAACCTGCTCAACCCAGCCAACTTCCCCGTCAGTCGCTAGACCTCCTTAGCGTTTCGCGGGGACCCCAGCTCCAAGATGGCCCTGACCTTGTCGGGGTTTGGCTCGACCCCCGCGGGGGTGAGGAGGTGCCCCAAGAACTTTCCCCTGCTGGCCCCAAAGACACATTTTAGGGGATTCAACCGCATCTTGTACTTGCGTAGGGTGGCAAAGGTCTCCTCCAGGTCCCGGAGGTGGGAGTCCATATCCCGACTTTTGATCATGAGGTCATCCACATACACCTACAAATTCCTCCCCTTCTGCTCCTTGAAGACCCTATCCATCATTTTCTGATAGGTTGCCCCCGCATTCTTCAGCCCGAAGGGCATCATTCTGTAACAGTAGCATCCATCCCCCGTGATGAACGAGACATCCTTAATGTCCGGGGGGTGCATCCTGATTTGATGGTAACCTGAAAAAGCATCTAAAAAACTCATTACAGAAAAACCGACGGCTGAGTCAACCAGCGCGTCGATCCGAGGTAAAGGATAACAGTCCTTAGGACAAGCTTTATTAAGTAATGAAAAATCGATACACATCCTCCACCGACTGTCTCCTTTTTTGACCATGACTACGTTGGAGACCCAGCCGGGGTACTGAATCTCGGACACGAAGCCTGCCTTGAGGAGCTTCGCCACCTCCTCCCTGATCGGTTCCTCCAGCTTGTCTGCAGTGGACCTCTTCTTCTGTTGAACGGGGCGTGTTCCCGGGTCCAGGTTGAGGTGGTGGCAGGCCACATCCGCGTCAACCCCCGGCATCTCCGCGGCGTTCCAAGCGAAGATGTCCACGTTCTTTTGGATGCATTCCAGCATCCTCCCTTGGTCCTCCGGGGTCAGCCCCCCGCTGACGCGGATCTTCTCCATCCTGCCTCCGCGGGTGAGCACCTCCAGCTCCACCACCTTTTCTGCGGCTTCCAGCCTGAACTGCTCCACCCATCCTTCAGCATCCCCTTCCTCCAGAACGGGGACCTCTACCTCCATCTCTTCCCCCACGGCCATCACTTCGGCCACCTCCAGATCTCCTCATGTCGCCTCCTCAGCGTGACTTTCCACCTCCAGCTCCTCCCTGACAACCTCCTGCTCAGCCTCCTCCATCCTTCGTCCCATCTCCTCGGCTCCCTCCTGCTAAGAGATGGTGTTCACCGCGGTGACATAGCACTCCCCCGCCACCTTTGGGTCCCCCCTGACCCTGACCTGGATCCCCTCAGCGTTGAACTTCAAGCACTGGTGGAATGACGAGGGGACGCAGCGGAAGGCGCTGATAAGGGGCCTCCCGAAGATTGCGCTGTAGCTGCTGGGGGCGTCCACAATGACGAACCTGCAGTTTCTGGACTGTCCCCCCTGGGTAACATGGAGGCCAACTCCTCCCTCCACTTCCTTGCTCTCTCCTGAAAACCCGAACAAGGGCCCATCCGAGGCCAACACCCTCTTTGCCTCTACTTTCATCGCATCAAACGCCTTTTTGAAGACGATGTTGACGGAGCTCCCGTTGTCCACGAGGATCCGAGAGACGGTGAAATTCTCGATGGATGCCTTGATGACCAGCGCATCGCAGAAGGGGTCCTCGTGGTCTAGCATATCGCTCCTGGAGAAAGTGATCCTCTCCTCCGGGGGTGGGGTTTGGGATGTGGAGGCAACGCTCCGTCAGTACATGGTGTGGAGGCTTGCCTTGCGGGAAGCCTCGATCCCTACCCCTCTGTGGATCACTCTGATCCCTCCTCGGGTCCCCACGTCCACCCGGTCTTCGCACCGATCTTCCTCCGCCCGAGGCAAGACCTCCTCAATCCTTACTTCCTGTCGCCCCGACTGCTGCTACTGCTCTCTATTCCCCCTTATCTCCAAGAATTCTGGGCACGTGGCTGTTGCGTGCCCCTCCTCCTGATGGAAGTCGCAATAGGGCAACTCCACCCTAACTTCTCTCCTCCTCCTCCTCATCATTCCCCTTCTCTCCCCCAAGGCTATGGCCATAGCCTCTTCCTGGTCGGGAAGCCGGGGCCTTTGGGCCTGCCTCCAGCATGGCGGGTGGAACTGATCTTGCCTCCCTTGGTAGTGATCCCTTCCGTGGTACCCCCTCTGTGGCCCCTGCCCTTGCCACTCGGGTCTCCATCCTAGCCGTCGGTCGGGCTCCTGACGCCCCCACCTCGGCTGCTGCTGCCTTTGGAGCTGCCTCTGCTCCCTCTGCCTGGGCTCCCCTCTTCTCTCCTCTTGTCCTCTTCCTCCCTTCGACTCCTTTTCCTCCTCAGTGGCCCATCTGGCCAGCTTCCTCGCGAATTTCGGGTTCGATGCCTCCCCGTAAACTTCTCTTGCCGCCCTCTCCATCAGCTCCTCGTAGGAGAGGGGGGGAACTCTCTTCAGCTCCATCCGAAAGAACCCCTGCTGCAGGCCCAGGGTAAAGGCCATCATCATACTATGGCCCGGCATCTCCTGGACCTGAGTAACCTCCTCCTAGAACCGGTCCACGTAGCTTCCCAACGTCTCGTTCACTCCTTGCTTGATGTGGAACAGGGACTCTGACTCCTTCTTCCTCTTCTTCGAGGTAGTGAACCTCAGCATGAACCCCCGGCGCAGGTCCTTGAAGCAGTAGATGGAGCTGGCCGGTAGCTGATGGAACCACTCCCTTGCCTTCTCCCTGAGGGTGATAGCGAAGAGTCGGCACTTGAACCCGTCCGACATCTGTCGAATGGAGATTACATCCTCAAACCATTGCACATGCTGGACCGGGTCTACCTTCCCGGTGTAGTAGGACATCTCGGGTTCCCTGAACCCATCTGGAACTAGAGCTGAGGAGACCAGCTCGCTGAAAGGACTGCCTCCCCCCACTGGGCGAGCCGGCGAGTCTCGCAAGCCCAGCTCGCCGAACCGGCCTCGGCCTGCCGAGCCGGGGAAGAGCTCGCGCCTGGGGAGCTCGCACCCTCAGCCTTCCTCGGCCACCTCCTTCCCAGCTCGCCTGCCGGGAGCATCCTCGCCCAAAGAGGGGGCGGCCGCGATCTGGACTGTCGGAGTCGAGCACTCGGCCCGCATACCGAGTGCGAACTTGACGAGGCTCAGCACCTCGTTCCTGAAATATTCCAACATCCCCACCGTGGCGAGAGGCGGGGGGGGGGGGGGGGGGGCGACAAGTTCGGCCTGTCTGATCCCTGTCCTCCCGTCATCGAGCTCGCTGAAGCTTTTCTGCACTGACCACAGTCCACGCTCATCGCACCAAAATGTTGAAACCGATTTCTCAATCTCCTGTGGAGCTCGCCCTTGGGGAAGGGGTGGTCTCGCGCCTACTTTACTCCTGCAAGCCAAACAACAAGGAAAATAAGGAAAAACCGACCCAAGGGCTCGACGGGGAGGTCCCACCACACACCCGGAAGATCTCAGAGCGCTTACCCTCCTTAGCCAGAAGCCGAGCTAAGGTACCCTCAGAAAAGCGCTTGAAAACTGGAGTAAGGGTGTACCGGAAGCATCCTTTCTGGGGTAACCCTTGGGTCCTATTTATAGCTTTTGGAATCTGAACTGCAAATAACCAAAAGAACTGACCTGAAATTACCAGAAAACCCTTGCCTGGGCCTGCCAACAGCCAAACTCCGCTGTTTTGAAGGGCTATAGGCAGACCAGCGGGGGCAAAACAGTAATAAGTACCTTATTCATCCAGGCGAGCAGTGGGGCTTTGATCACCTCGGCAGGTCTTGCTCGCCTACCGTTGCCGAGCTCCACTGCGAGGACGCGAGCTGGGGCTAGCTGGGCAGATGCCGAGCTCTGGGTCGACGAAAGTTGATCTCCGTTTGACGATCGCCGGTCTCTGGTCGACGAAGGCCGAGCTCGGGCTCGGCCTCTCCACTGTCGAGCTCGCCTACCGCTTTTAGCCCGATCTACCTGGGCCGTGGCGGCCTTGCTCGCCAGACACGGGGTTGTACAGCGACGACCACCTGCCCAGAGTTCTTGGAGATGAGAGAAGCTAGGATATTGTGGAGGCAGGTTCTGCCAATAAGGATCAAGGAGGTGCAGGAGGAGGAGACGGAAGATAGATGCGAGGACCGGGTGGATGTAGGAACCCGGGGAGGGATCGGGGTGATCCACAAAGGAGTTGGGATTGAGGCAACTCGAAAGGGGAGCCTCCAGACCATGTTCCGAAGGGGGGTAGCCTCGATCTCCCAGGCTCCCCCTCCAAAAGAAAAAATTACCTTTTCTTCAGCGGATATGCCCGATTATGAGGACTCGTTTTGTGACGCCTTGGTGATCCAGACAACAGTCGAGAACTTCACGGTCTCCAAGATCCTGGTGGACAATGGGAGCTCCGTGAACATGATCTTCAAAAAGGCCTTCGAGTAGATGCAGGTCAAGGGTAAGAGAGTGCTAGCTTCGGACAGACCGCTTTTGGGTTTTTCAGGAGAAAGAAAGGAGGTAGAAGGAGGGGTAGGGCTGCATGTGAGGTTAGGGGGCGTGTCACGGAACTGCAGGTTCGTGATCGTGGATGCCCCAAGCAGCTATAACGCCATCTTTGGACGCCCCCTCATCATCGCCTTTCGCTGTGTCCCCTCCTCGTTTCACCAATGCCTTAAGTTCAATAACAGGGTGGGGGGTGCAGGTTAGGGTCAGGGGGGACCCGAAGGTGGCAAGATAATGCTACGTGACGGCAGTCAACACCACTTCTTGGATGACAGAGGCAGAAGAGCTGGTGAGTGAAATGGAGATGACGGAGCAAGAAGAGGTTGTCGGAGGGGAGGACGTGAGCCCGGAGGGGGTTGAGGAAGTAAGCCTGGAGGAGGCGAGGGAGGAGATTGAGGGGCAAAAAGAAGGAGGGGTGCAGGAAGTCCATAGTGGAGAAGAGTTGGAGCCACAAGGGGGTCGGCAGATGGAAGGATAAGGAGAAGGAGTTGAGAGGGAGGCCCAGGTAGGCATAGAGGTTGAGCAGAAGCAGAGTGAGAGCCTAGGGGAGGCGATGGAAGTTGAGGAAGCAGGAGGGGAAGAAGAGTATGGGCAAGAAGAAGGGGCATGAGCCGATTGGGAGCAGTCACGGCTAGAGCCGGCTGGAGAAGTGGTGGAGATGGAAATCTTCACCAGCGTCAGCTAGGTACAGAGGGTGCGGATCAGCGGGGGCTTGAGCCCCGAGGACCAGGAGTGAATCAGGGCTTGCATCCAGAGCAACGACGACAACTTTGCTTGGAGCACGGCTGACATGCCGAGCATCGACGCAGACGTGGCCTGCCATCGCCTGAACCTGGATCCCCGGACGTGCCCCATCCGCCAGAAGATGAGGACCATCGCTACCAAGCTGGAGGAGCCCATCCGCGAGGAGGTCAATAAGCTTCTGGAAGCTGGCTTCATCTCGGAGATCCAGTATCTGGGCTAGATCTCCAACATGGTAATGGTAAATAAAGGGGGATGGAAGTTGCATATGTGTATTGACTTTTCTTTATTAAATAAATCATGCCCCAAGGATTGCTACCCCCTGCCTCGAATCGACGCGCTGGTTGATTCAACCGTCATTTTTTCTATTATGAGTTTTTTTGGATGTTTTTTCAGGTTACCACCAGATTCGAATGCACCCTCTCGACGTCAAGGACGTCTCCTTCATCACAATAGAGGGATGCTTCAGCTATAAAATGATGCCCTTTGGGTTGAAAAACGCAGGAGCTACATACTAGCGCATGATGGATCGAGTCTTCCAAGGCCAAAGGGGGAGGAACCTGGAGGTCTATGTTGATGACCTAATGGTTAAAAGTAAGAGCGTAGACTCACACCTTCGGGACCTAGAGGAGATGTTTGCCACCTTGCGGAGGTTCAAGATGAGGCTGAACCCCTTAAAATGCATTTTTGGGGCAAGCCGTGGGAAGTTCCTCGGGCATCTTCTGACCCCGGCAGGTGTGGAGCCTAACCCGGATAAGGTGAAGGCCATCCTGGAGCTGGAGTCACCACGCAACACTAAAGAGGTACAACGCTTGACTGGCAAGCTGGTCGGGCTAAGCAGATTCCTCTCCAGGTCGGGAAAAAGTGCTCATTGTTCTTCAAGGTGCTGAGGGGTACTCAAAGGTTCGAGTGCACTGCCGAATGTAAAGAGGCTTTCCAAATACTGAAGAGGCAGCTCTCCCAGGCTCCTCTCCTTCAAAGCCCAAAGGAGGGGGAGGACCTAGCCTTGTACCTCGGAGTAGGAGCAGAGGCCATGAGCTCGGTCCTGGTCAGGGAAGAGGGGAAGAACCAATTGCTAATTTACTATGTTAGCAGGATCCTGAAGAAGGCGGAGCTCTGCTACCCCATCTTGGAGAAGCTGGCATATGCTTTGATCGTTTCGGCCCGGAAGCTCCGGCCATAGTTCCAAGCGCATTCGATCAGGGTGGTGACGGACCATCCCCTTCGAAAGATTTTTGAGGGAGTGGAGCACTCGGGCAGGCTGGCCAAGTGGTCCATTGAATTAAGTGAGTTTGATATCACCTTCCTGCCAAGGCTCTCCATTAAGGCACAGGAGGTGGCTGACTTCTTGGCGGACTACGTTGTCGAGGTCGGGACCGAAGAGCCGCGACCGCAAGAGGCATGGAAGATGATGGTTGATGGTGCCTCAGGAAAGCACTCCCTCGAAGCAGGGGTGGTGTTGATAAGCCCTCAGGGGGTCACCATAGAACAAGCGGTGGTCTTACACTTTTTGGCAACCAACAACCAAGCGGAGTACGAGGCTGTGATAGCCGGCCTTCGTTTGGCAAAGGAGCTTGAGATCCAGGATATGGAGGCTTTTACGGATTCGATGGTGGTGGCGTCACAGATCTGAGGAGAGTTCGAAGCTCGGGAGCCCACCCTTGTGAAGTACTTATCCAAGGTGAGGGCGATCATTGGAGGGTTCCGGATGTTCTCGATCCAACATGTTCCTAGGGAAGAGAGTATAGCTGCCAATCGGTTGGCTAAGTTTGGACCTCGGGGAGGAGGGACCTTGACGGAGCTATTTCGACCGGCTATCGAGGAAGGAGAGTTGATGGAGGTGGATCGACGACCCTCGTAGGTGGATCCATTGGTGACCTTCCTACCCACTGGTGAGCTTCCGGTGGGGACCAAGGATGGGAAAAGCTTCAAGCACAAGGCAGCTCACTACCTAATGTTGGAAGGGGGGTTGCATCGGAAGATGTTGCCAGGGCTCTTGGCAAGGTGTGTGACCGAGCAGGAGGTCCCGAGGATCCCGGAGGAGGTGCATTCAGGAGATTGCGGTATTCACTCAGGAGGAAGGACGTTGGAAGCAAGGGTGGTGAGGCAAGGGTACTTCTGGTAGACCCTAAGAAAGGATGCTGCTGAGTTTGCGAGGAGGTGCCGGAATTGTCAGCTATATGCCCCCTCCAGCTCTTGCCCGCTCAAAGGCTCTGAAGTATCACAGCACCATGACCTTTCGCCATCTGGGGGATGGACTTGGTCGGACCTTTTCCCCTGGCTAGTGGGCAGAGGAGATTCCTCCTGGTCATGATTGATTATTTCTCGAAGTGGATAGAGGTCAAGGCGTTGGCCAAGGTCACCTCATAGGTCATCCAGAATTTTGTCTGGGGGAGATCATATGCAGGCACGGGCTCCCCCAGGCGATAGTCACAGACAATGGGCCCCAGTTTGCCAGCGAAGAGTTCATCAGCTTCTGCGCTCAGCTGGGGATTGACATAAGGTTTTCCTCTGTACACCACCACAGGAGCAACGACCAGGTGGAGACGGCCAACAAGATCATTGTGAACCTACTCAAGAAGAAGGTGGAGAACCTGAGGGGAAGCTGGGTGGAATAGCTCCCCTCAATATTGTGGGCCTTGCGGACAACCCCGAACATGGCCACCGGCGAGACCCCCTTCAAACTTTCCCATGAGTGTGAGGCGGTCCTACCCGTGGAGTTTGAGGTTCGATCCCCACGAGTTGCGGCTGCAGGTGATGGAGATGAGGCTTGGAGACTAGAAAATGAAGGGGAGCTACGTCTCTCATTGGATATGGTGGAAGAGTTGCGTGATGTCGCAGCTATAAGACAGGAAGAGATCAAACGACGATTGACAAAATACTTTGACAAACACATCAGGATCAAGCAGTTCATAGAGGGAGATCTGGTGGTGAATAAAGTGGATGCTGCGGGGAGATCTGCCCCGGTGGGTAAGCTCAACACGAATTGGGAAGGGCCCTATATTGTCTAGAGGGTCCTAAGAACAGGAGGTTACCACCTCCAGGATGTGGAGGGTAGGACCATGACCACACCTGGAGCGGTGACGACTTGAAACGCTTCTACCCGTGAAAAGAGAGAGCAAAAATTGTATGCTCAAATCAAGTTTATTATAATATATTCCTCAAATTACTTCTTACTTTTGCTTATTGTGAAATTCTAGTAGCAGGAAGATGAGACTTTTGCACTACCCCGAGCGCGGCTCGGCCCTAGGTAGACCCGCTGCGTAGGCTCTCATTAGCTGGCAGGTCAGAAGGCTCGCCTGTGGGGGAGAGGTCTGGTTCTTGGTCCTTGGTTCTGCACTACCCCGAGCACGGCTCGGCCCCAGGTAGACCCGCTGCGCAGGCTCTCATTAGCTGGCAGGTCCGAAGGCTCGCCTGTGGGGGAGAGCTTCGGTTCTTGGTCCTTGGTTCTGCACTACCCCGAGCGCGGCTCGGCCCCAGGTAGACCCGCTGCACATGCTCTCATTAGCTGGCAGGTCTGAAGGCTCGCCTATGGGGGAGAGGTTTGGTTCTTGGTCCTTGGTTCTGCACTACCTCGAGCACGGCTCGGCCCCAGGTAGACCCGCTGCGTAGGCTCTCATTAGCTGGCAGGTCCAAAGGCTCGCCTGTGGGGGAGGGGTATGGTTCTTGGTCCTTGGTTCTGCACTACCCCGAGCGCGGCTCGGCCCCAGGTAGACCCGCTGTGCAGGCTCTCATTAGCTGGCAAGTCCGAAGGCTCGCCTGTGGGGGAGAGGTTCGGTTCTTGGTCCTTGGTTCTACACTACCCCGAGCGCGGCTCGGCCCCAGGTAGACCCGCTGCGCAGGCTCTCATTAGCTGGCAGGTCCGAAGGCTCGCCTGTGGGGGAGAGGTCTGGTTCTTGGTCCTTGGTTCTACACTACCCCGACCGCGGCTCGGCCCCAGGTAGACCCGCTGTGCAGGCTCTCATTACCTGGCAGGTCCGAAGGCTCGGCTGTGGGGGAGAGGTTTGGTTCTTGGTCCTTGGTTCTGCACTACCCCGAGTGTGGCTCGGCCCCAGATAGACCCGCTGCGCAGGCTCTCATTAGCTGGCAGGTCCGAAGGCTCGCCTGTGGGGGAGAGGTTCGGTTCTTGGTCCTTGGTTCTGCACTAACCCGAGCGCGGCTCGACCCCAGGTAAACCCGCTGCACAGGCTCTCATTAGCTGGCATGTCTGAAGGCTCGCCTGTGGGGGAGAGGTCTAGTTCTTGGTCCTTGGTTCTGCACTACCCCGAGCACAGCTCAGCCCCAGGTAGACCCGCTGCGCAGGCTCTCATTAGTCGGCAGGTCTGAAGGCTCGCCTATGAGGGAGAGGTTCGGTTCTTGGTCCTTGGTTCTGCACTACCCCGAGCGTGGTTCGACCCCAAGTAGACCCGCTGTGCAGGCTCTCATTAGCTGGCAGGTCCAAAGGCTCGCCTGTGGGGGAGAGGTTCGGTTCTTGGTCCTTAGTTCTGCACTACCTCGAGCGCGGCTCAGCCCCAGGTAGACCCTCTACGCAGGCTCTCATTAGCTGGCTGGTCCGAAGGCTCACCTGTGGTGAAGAGGTCTGGTTCTTGGTCCTTGGTTCTGCACTACCCAGAGTGCGGCTCAGCCCTAGGTAGAACCGCTACGCAGACTCTCATTAGCTGTCAGGTCCGAAGGCTCGCCTGTGGGGGAGAGGTCTGGTTCTTGGTCCTTAGTTCTGCACTACCCCGAGCACGGCTCGGCCCCAGCTAGACCCGCTACGCAGGCTCTCATTAGCTAGCAGGTCCAAAGGCTCGCCTGTGGGGGAGAGGTTCGATTCTTGTTCCTTAGTTCTGCACTACCCCGAGCTCGGCTCGGCCCCAGTTAGACCCGCTGCGCAGGTTCTCATTAGCTGGCAGGTCCGAAGGCTCGCCTGCGGGAGAGAGGTTCGGTTCTTGGTCCTTGGTTCTGCACCACCCCGAGCGCGGCTTGGCCCCAGGTAGACCCACTGTGCAGGCTCTAATTAGCTGGCAGGTCCGAAGGCTCGCCTGTGGGGGAGAGGTCTGGTTCTTGTTCCTTGGTTCTGCACTACCCCGAGCGCGACTCGGCCCTAGGTAGACCCGCTGCGCAAGCTCTCATTAGCTGGCAGGTCTGAAGGCTCACATATGGGGGAGAGGTTCGGTTCTTGGTCCTTGGTTCTGCACTACCCCGAGCGCGGCTTGGCCCCAGGTAGACCCCCTGCGCAGGCTCTCATTAGCTGGCAGGTCTGAAGGCTCGTCTGTGGGGGAGAGGTTTAGTTCTTGGTCCTTGGTTCTGCACTATCCCGAGCGCGGATCGACCCCAGGTAGACCCGCTGCGCAGGCTCTCATTAGCTGGCAGGTCCGAAGGCTCGCCTGTGGGGGAGAGGTCTGATTCTTGGTCCTTGGTTACTTCTGCACTACCCCGAGTACGGCTCGGCCCCAGGCAGACCCGCTGCGTAGGCTCTCATTAGCTGGCAGGTCCGAAGGCTCGCTTGTGGGGGAGAGGTTTGGTTCTTGGTCCTTAGTTCTGCACTACCCCGAGTGCGGCTCAGCCCTAGGTAGACACGCTGTGCAGGCTCTCATTAGCTAGCAAGTCCGAAGGCTTGCCTGTGGGGGATAGGTCTGGTTCTTGAAGTCTTGGTCCTTGATTCTTGGGAATTCTACACCACCTTGAGCCTGGCTCGGCCCCCGGTAGACTCGTTGCCCAAGCTCCCATCAAGCTAGCAGGGCATCAAACTCACTCAATGGTAGAATGGTTGGAAAAATCTCCTTAAACAACATCCCTGCTTAATCTTATGAAAAATAAACTAAGGCAAATGCTAGAGTAGTGCGAGTGGAGGCACTCCCAGCTGGCGGCCTCAGGGGCGGTCTTGCCCTGGGCGAGAAGGCACTCGCGCGAGATAGAATACTTGGCCTGATGATAGGGTACCAGTTACATCACTAGGAGCCACTCGTGCAGGGAGTACCTTAAGGAAAGGCAAGAAGGTTGTCGCTTCTCACGCATAAAAAAGACAAGTGAAGCGACGACTCACGCTCTGAAAAAAGGCCAACTCTCCAACAAGGCAACGAGACAAGATGTAGCACCGTCTCGCGGGCATGATCGCATCAAAGAGTCGTCTCGCAATAAACAAAATAAAGCAAAGTATAAAAATTAAGGGGGAGGCGACGAGACGGGTAGGTAGCACCGTCTCGCAAGCCAAAACAAACCAACAATTCGTTTTGCAAAATAAAAAACAAAATAACAAGCAAGACAAAAAGTATGTGCAGTTGATCCATCACTATGTCGTGTATCACAAAATGAAGCTAAAAAAAGAGAGTAGTTTTAAGTTTCACAGCAGCAAAAAAGAGGAGGAGAGAGGGATTCTTGATCTTGGAGGAAGCACGCCATTTCTCCTCACCGGAAGCAGAATCCTCGCTCTCCTCGCCAAAGAGCTGGGGAACCAAATCGCGAACGGTCACCGTCTCAAAGCCATCCTTCATGACCCCCAGCTCCTTCATCATTTTTAGGACCAGCTCTACCGCCCTGATGCTAGCGTCTCGGCACTGCTCCTCGACTTCATCAAAAGAGTAATGTGGTGGTGCCTGGAAGGGTTCGCGGCGAGACGATGACATGACGTTGTATTGAAGACGAGCGTTCTGGGCTTTCAAATCCTTGACCTCCTCCTCCAGGGCCGCCACACGCGAATGTAACAGCTCCGCCGTCTCGGCATCCTGTGAGACGCCCAGTTATTAGTAAAGTGTATTAAAGAGAAAATCCAAGGGTAAGGTTAAGGCTTACCACACCGCCCTGGGCTTTTGCGAGGAGGGTCTCAGCAACAGACAACCTTTTCGCAAGGCCTTCTGATTTCTCTCGCTCCGCCTCCAGGCTCGTCTCACTGTCCTTCCATTTTTTTTGATGTAAATTAGGCGGCGCGCGGCGCGGTGCGAGAACTCCAAATCACACATTTGGGCATGGGAGGACTTCAGGACGAGATCTTGCGTGGACTCGCTCTCGGGCGAGACTGAATTGAGGCCGCCATAAAGACCATACCCCACGGAAAAAGCGTGGCTGGTGGGGAGCTCCTGCTCCTTCCAAGGGGGAAGGAGGGTGGAGATAGACACACGATTGATGTCCCGCCCCCACATCAGAACAGGGTCGTCGACGGCATCTGAAACCATGGGGCCCAAGTTGAAGTTCATATGGGAAGAGGGGGCGGGACGGCTGGAGGAGGCGCCTTCGTGAGAGGTCGTGGCGGCCGGTTGATTAGATGTGGAGGCAGGCTGGTCGGGAAGAGCCGTCTCGCGGGTAGGCGAGACGGCCTGATGAGGAGGCGAGCGGGGCGACTGGGACTCCCCTACAGAGATGGGGCTCAGGGACCCCGACATCTCTTTCTTCCCCTTCGGGACCCTCTTTTCCTTGGAAACGACTACAACCTTCCTCATCTTCTTCTTAGGATGGCTGGAGCGAGAGGGGGCGCTGTCGCCTGCATGCTTCTTTGGAGGGGCGGGAGCCAAGGACTCTCTCGCCGCCTCAGCTGTCGCGCTGGCGAGACCAAGGCCCTTGGAAGGATGTATATTACTCTTATAAGTAGGGTGGATTGGTACGACTCGCTCCCCTAAAAACAAACAAGAAGTTGATAAGATGGCGAGACGGAAAATAACGAAGCACGAGACGAGAGAGCGAGAATACCTTCACCAGGGAGCACCAGATGCAGCGAGTCGAGGCCTCGCCGCAAGAAGTTGACTTCAAAGTTTTTGCCGACGAAGAAATCGTACAGCAGCTTCTCTGGGCCGCCCACCTGCGGAGACTCGTAGAAGCTCTCAGGGGGGCGACACTGGTGTGAGCGAGACGCCCCCAAAGTCACCACGAATGAAAATGAACCTTGTGAGCCAATGATGATTCTTGTTGGGCGTCTCGCACACCTTGAGCCCTTGCCTGGTGAAATACGAGACGCCATCAGCATTGGCGTGGTAGATGAAAAGCTTGCAGAAAACCGTCAAGCTGAATTCGATTTGCTCCCGGGGCATATAGCAGGCGAAAGCGATTAACACCGAAATTGCGTTCGGGTTAAACTGCGTCGGGACGACATCAAAGTATTTGAAGACTTGCTTTACCTCGGGCCAGAGAGGCGGTCTCAACCCCGCCTTAAAGTGCGAGACGGGGAAGGCGAGTTCTCCCGGGTAGTAGGTATTGATTGACTCGCCAACCTTGGGGGGGCCGCGATTTGAGCCCCTCCCCCAGGTACTCGCGGACGAATCCGCGGTAGTCTTCTTCAGAGAGCCTGCCAAGCGGGAAGTTGTGGTCAGTGAACCGCTTCCCGCAGCGGCTGTGCCCCTCGCCTTCCTCAACTCTCTTCTTGCCCATTCTTGGCGTGATGAATATAAGCGAGTCGGTGAGAGAAAGGAAGTAGTAGGAAAGAGGATCGGCGAGATGGCCGAGGGAGAAAAGAGAGAGAAGGATTAGCGAGACGGAAGAAACAGGGGGGCAAGAGTTTGGACACGGCAGGAGTAAGAGGCACATATATCCTTCTGATCCAGGGCTGGGGTATTTATATCGGATATGGTAAAATGATTAATGGGCGGGAAAACGTACAGGGGAAGGGGAAGAGTCGACCGAAGGTTCTCTCTCTCTCTCCTAAAGCCTCGATTTGCACGGCCCGTCACGATCACAGGGCAGGATAATTAAAGGAAATTAAAAGAAATTAAAAAGAAATGAAGGGTTTAAACTAGCAACAAAAAATATTTAAAGATATCGTTCCGCATGCGGCGGGCACCATGTGCTCAGTCATTGCCAACGAGACGACAGCACAATGTATTATCTAATTATTACAGCATTAAAATATAGCGCTTGAGAGGAAAAGAAGAAAAGGGGCGAGACGAACGACCATTAATACTTGAACCATTTCCAGCGGCCATCGCGAGCTCCAGCGCAGGGGGGCCTATTCGGCGAGTGGAAGGCGCGAACGGCGTCAAGTCCACGGTGAGCGAGATGAAGCTGCATATCGACCTCGTTGATGATGGCCTGAGGATCGGTCCCATCGACATCTATCTCGGTACCAACCTCGGAAGATAAGTGAGCACACTCGTTCTCCAGCCATTCGATGCGCCTATCCGCCGCCTGCTTGTCCACCGTCAGCGAATGGATGATACGCACGTGCTTCCTGAACAACTCGGCCGTCTTACTTTTCATCTCCACCGGGTTCGTAGGGTCGCCCAGGTAGTCTTCAATCCCATTTATTGGAGGAGGCGAGACGGCGAGTCATCTAAAGAGTTCCTCAGCAGGCGAGCCGGTCTGGGCTCCTGAGCGAGGAGTAGAGGGGCAGGGTGAGAGAGGATCCCGTAGGAGGGTGTGGGAGTAGCGAGTGAGACAGAGAAGCGAGCGGGAAGGTCTCTTACCAGGAGGATGGGAGGTCCCAGTGGCCTGGGAAGGGTCTTCCCTCCTCTCGTTGGGAGGAGTAGATGGAGGAGTGGAAGGTGCTTACGAGCCAGAATCCTCGCGATGGACGACAGTGTCATCTCGCGGGCTTTCCTGTCGTTGTAAAGCTGTGGGGTCTCCCTGAAGAAACAAATAATTAAGAAGGCAGGTACAGATATTGAAGGAGTAATAAAGACAAAAGCGAGAGCTCACCTCTTTCTCTCTGGGAGATGCGGGAGGAGTGGGGTAGGTCTCAAGGACTGCGCGAGATGGCTCCACGATAGAGGAGGAGATGCCACATGTTTTTGCCTTTTTCAGGCGAGACGGAGAGGATGGTAAAGGGGGTAGGGGTGAACTAAAGTTGAGGTAAAAGCGGCCACATTGGCTTTGTTCTATCGGCGCACCATTGCAAGGCGCTCGCGAAAGCTCTGGCTGTGAGACATGATGAACAGTTTAAGCCAAGGTGAAAGAATTGGTTTCAAGATGTTCTAAACACCTAGAGGGGGGGGGGTGAATATGTTCAATTCTTTTTCTGACTTAGACAGATAATTCTATCTAATTTAGCAATTTATTTAGCAGAAAACACAGCACAACATTCACATACACACAGCATTCCATAGATTGCACACTAGTTTTATAGTAGTTCCCCAAATGATGGGTACATCTACTTTCCCCCTTCGCCTATCTAGAAGTGTAATAGATTAGGCCTAACTTCCTTCCTTCTTCTCAAATCCGCAGATCTTACAGCTCAGAACCAAGACTGGTTCCTACAACTCAGAGTGAATCCACACTCCTATAACTCAGGCACAGGCCCTACCTCAGCCTCTTTCATAGGCATACAACTCAGAGTGACACCCCACTCCTATAACTCAAGCAAAAGCCCTACCTCAGCCTCTTTCACAGGTCTACAACTCAGAGTGAATCTCCTACACTCAGATCTATTACAGATCCTACAAAAATTATTGATGAAAAGATAATGATATCTTTAACCAGATGGAGAGAGAATTGATTGAAGGCTTCTTGATCAGTTCTTGATAGAACTGATTACTTAAGGATCAACTTGTTTTAGCTTTCTTCAAAGCTTCTTGAATCTGAACAAAGTAGGGTTGATCTTCTTGGTGTTGGAGTTGATCTTCAATCAGCTTCCTTCAGAAATTAATCTGAATTCTTCTTCAGACTTGATCTGAATTCTTCAGGCAGACTGTTCAGGATCTGTCTTCACTGGATGAGAACTTCTCTCCTTCTTGTTTTTCTCTCTCTACAATCTGTTGAATGTTTCTTCTTTCTCTTCTTCTGGATCCTCAATCCTTTAGAGATTATAATTGATTGGCTATCTGTTGTATATGCCAATTGTTGAGAGAGCATATCTATATATAGGCTTCATCCATGGTTACCGGCTATTCCGGTTTCAAACGGTCTTCTGACACCTCTGACAGATGTGACAACAATGTCAGTAATGACAGCTGTCAAGTCTCCAGTTGTATTACTTCAACCTTCATTGGACTTTGACTGAGCAGCAGAGAATGTCGAGTGAATACTTCACATGTGTCGACACACATAATCCATGTGTCGACACAAGTCTTGATAATGTTGACACAGCTTCACTTTTACTTCTCGACACAGCTTCTGTGGAATGTGTTGACACAAGTCCTGTGTGTCGACATAAACACTCCTTGTCTTGACAAAGTTGGTGTCGACAGAATTCTGGTGTGTGTCGACACAAGTTCTGTTTGTCGACACAGTCGTTGTTGACAGAATTCTGGAATGTGTCGACAGCTTCTCTGTATGTCGACACAACTCCTGATAATGTCGACACAATCTGGCCCTTGGTTTCGACACAGCATTGTCGACAGATTTTTTGTGTGTCGACACAAATTCTGGGTGTCGACACAATCTGGCTTTTGGTGTCGACACAGTCATTCCCAAGTGTCGACACTTGTACTTAGAAAATTTTTCTTCCATTTACTTAACCTGCACATGATAACTCTACACAACATCAAATACAACTTGATGCATATCATTGAGTTAGGTGAGGCTTCTCCAAATCTGTACACATTTTCCAATATACCCAATAATCTCCCCCTATTTGGAGAAGTCATAACCCTTAGTCAATGATATACATCACTTATAATAAAATAAATAATATGATGTATAAAAGCATTCAATGACAGGGAAACATATAAACAAAACAAGTATATATTATATCATCACAGAATATGATACAAACATAATATGCATGAATCATTGTTTTGTTTAAACTTCACAAAAGTTTGTTGATAACAGATTACATAGAGTTTAAAATTGAAGATTACAATGTTATAAAATCTAGTCAATCTATCCTAAGGCTGATCAGGCTCCTTGATCACTACGCTTTTTCCAGACTGGACCCTTGCTTGTACTGGTGCTTCAGTATCTTCAGCTGGCTTCTTGCCTTTGAGATCCTTTTTCTTAAGTTCTTCAGCCTTAACTTTTTGCCTTTCAAAATAGTGATAAGGCTTGGGAAAGTATTTACTGGGCTCCACAGCTGTAGCAGGTATTTTCCCAGCCTTGTGATCCCTTCTGAACTGATGAATAACATCTTGTCTCTGTAGATATTTGTTCCACTCAACTACAGAATACCACTTGCATCTATCATGCATTTTGTCTTTAACAGCTTGCCAGGCAGTGAGTATTATATTTCTAGAGGTGAGACTCCATCTTTTAAAATCAGGCTTCAGTTCAGCCTGCTCTCTAAACCTTTTTTTGAGAGTTGAGCTTCTTGCTCTTTATTCAGTGCTGCCTCTGACATTTCCACTTTCTCAAATATAACATTCTTAGTAGCCTCTAGAGGGTTATACATCTGTTGAACAAGTTGTTGAATTCCCTCAAAATTAGAAGGGGGGTATATGATTTGAGCTACCTCCTCCTGACCCCCTTCAATTCCTGCAACTTGAATACCTGACGCAGCTGTATTATCATCACCACATAGGAGTGGATATCCCAGAGTTGCTCTAACAGTATTTGTTATCTATTTAGCATGCTCTGAACTAGCATTGACTAATAACATCTCCCCATTTATGACTTCTCTCTCAATATGATCTCTTAAGTCATCTTTTTGGAACCTGATCTGATTAACTAGATAATTGGTTCCTTCTATATAATAAGCTTTAAACTTCTGTAGCTGAGCAGATATGATCTTCTGAGAGGCTTGAATGGTAGATTGGAAAGTGGCTAAATCTTCTTGAAGTTTCTTATCAAACTCTAATTTCTCTTTAGCCCTTTCCTCAGTGAATGTAGTTGCAGTATTCTTTAACTCAGTAACAATCACATTATGTGATTCAGTAAGATTATCATTCATTCTAATTTGATTTTCTAGGACATATCCTTGCTTGACCACTATATCATCAATTTGTGTCCTTACCTCTTGTTGCTGTTTGGCCAGATAAACTACAATATTACCTCCTTTATGGAAGCAGTCTGTCCTCTCTTTCTTATTCTGGTTCACTTCAAATCTTATGGATTTAATGTCTTGAGCCAAGAAAAACTGAAGTTCCTTCTGGCTTTCATCCATATATTTCTCCATGGCTGCTCTTTGCTCGTCCATTTTAATTTGCAGAGCAACCAACAGTGAACTGAAGTCAACTGTTGGAGCTGACGGTTGTGAGGCAGTCGGTAAAGCTTTCTTATAGCTTGAGCTTTTCTTCCTGTAAACCATCAGTTTTCTCTTATTTTCTCTGAGTGCTTCTCCATCATCAGATTTAGAAGAACTTCCAAGGTTCACTGTGTCCTTTGGACTAGAGGGCAGCTCCTTGTCAGTCCTTGGCAACTCCCCCTTAGTCCCTGGCTTCTCCCCCTCAGTCCTTGGCACTACTTCCTCAGTTCTTTCTTCTTGTAAGTCAGGAAACAATTCCTCAAGAGTGAATTCTTGTTGCAGTTGAACTGGAGGAACATCTGTATCTTATACATTTAATGGAGCATCATCTAATGCAGATGTATCATCCATTGATACATCCTGTGCAGGGATGTTGTCATGGTGTGTTTGTTCAACATCAGTTAGAAGCACAATTAGTGTATCTAGCTCAATATCTAGTATAGATTGATTTATATCATCTATTACCTCAAGAATAGTTTGAGTGGCTGTTTCACTCTCTAATGCAGCTTGCTCTATCTATTGAGCAACTTCTGGAGGTAAGGCCTCTTGTTGAGCTGGTGAAAGCTCATTGGCTCCCCCTAGAGGAAGCGCATCCTGAACTTGATCTAGTTGGATGGTGCTTTCTGGAATATGCTCCCCCTGCTTCTGCCTATCATCTACATTCTTAGGGGAGATGATTTCCTTGTACATTCTTGTTGTTCTTCATCTGAACTGAAGATCACTTGTTCTTCTGAATCACTAGAAGATTCAGGTTTCCTGGGGGGGTTATCTTTTTCTTTTTCAGTTGTGGTTGTTTCTGTGGTATAGAACCATCTTTTATCAAAACTCTTTCCCACCTGGACAGTATTTTCATATCCATCCTTCTCATGTGGTTTATTCTAGATCCTGTTGTGTGGTTCATTACTTCAGGAATATTCATTGCTAGATACAGACTCAGTATTCTTCCTAGATTAGGTTTCTTCAAGCTTTCCTTGATCTTGTCAAAAATCACAGCAGACCAATTAGTTTTTATTCTAAAAATAACTCTGGTCATCAAGCTGAACATATAGGCTGAGATTCTATCATGTCCTCCTGGTTTGCAGAGAATTACTTTTCCCATAATCTCTTAGAGAAACTTTCACTGTGAGTTCATCCTCTTCCTCTGCATTGATGATTCAATTTTAGTGGTGGGATCCAAACCACACCATTAAAGAGCATCTTTTGTCATTGAAGATGTGACTTCATCATCTTCCTGAGTCCTGGGCAATTTGAGTGTCTTCCTCAGACGCTTTTGGGTAAGTTTCACCTTGCTTCCTTGAATTGATGACCTAATCTTCAATCCATTTGCATCCAGGGTTGCTTTTGTATAGAATTCAAGAACCTCCGTCTTCCAGATCTTGGTAGGTTCTGAAACTAGATATTCTATACCATTTTCTTTGATTAGGGTTATCACATCGCTAATCTCAGTCGCTGTACTCTCAAAAGCATTGCAAACTAACTCATAGCCTTCGTTGATGTTGTTTTCCAACTTTGGCGCCATTGGTGACGAGAAATTTGAGGAGCAGAGAGATGAAGGTTTGTCGACTCAAAGATTTGGTCTCGAAAATGTTGAGAGCGTAGTTGACAAAGTTGTTCTGTGACCTATTTATATGTTTGTCAACACAGAAGGTCAAAAGGCGGGGTAATAGATGCTTAATGTGTCGACACTGTAGAGATTGTGTTGACACAAACTTCTAATGTCTCGACAGAGTCAGACAACACTATGTGTCGACACAGTTTGTGATGTGTCGACACAGACTTCTTAATAGTCGACTCTAATATCTGTGTGTCGACACAGACTTCTGTATGTGTCGACACTACTATCTAAATGATAGAACTTCTATGTGTTGACACCAAACTCTGAGTGTCGACACCACTATCTCACCACTATTTTGTTGTGTCGACACAACTTTCCTTATGTGTCAACACAAACTACTATATGTCGACACAGATTTCCTTTTGTGTCGACACTTACTACTCTATGTCGACATTGAATTACTTAGTCAGGTTTACCAAGTTACTCTAGGTTTATCATGCCTAATTCAATTTTGAAATAATTGAATTTAGTTTCATCTAGTGGTTTAGTAAACATGTCAGCAATTTGATTATTTGTGGTGACAAATTTCAAACAAATATATTCTTTTTCAACATGCTCTCTAATGAAGTGAAATCTAATTTCTATATGTTTTGTTCTGCTATGTGATACATGGTTTTTAGCAATAGAAATAGCACTTGTAGAATCACAAAATAGTGAAGTTCTACTTACCTTGAGACCATAGTCTTCAAGTTGATGTTGAATCCATAAAAGCTGAGCACAGCAGCTGCCTGCAGGAACATACTCAGACTCTATAGTGGAAATTACCACACTTGTCTGCTTCTTACTACTCCATGACACCAATCTACCACCTAGAAAGTGACATATGCCAGTGGTGCTCTTTCTATCTTCTTTGCAACCTGCAAAGTCTGCATCGGAAAAACCAGTTAGTTGAAAGTCTCTATTCTTAGGGTACCAAAGACCAAGATTAGGTGTGCCCTTAAGATATCTCAAAATTCTTTTAACTGTAGTATAATGAGATTCTTTAGGGCTTGCTTGGTACCTAGCACAGACACATGTAGCATACATAATGTCGGGTCTACTGGCAGTTAAGTATAGAAGGGAGCCAATTATCCCTCTATACAAAGACTCATCTACAGGTTTTCCTGCATCATCTTTGCCTAAAGGCATACTTGTCCCCATTGGAGTCCTCATAGTGGTGGATGACTCCATACCATATTTCTTAATTAACTCCTTGGTGAACTTAGATTGTGATATGGACAAGTCATCATCAGTCTGTCTTACTTGGAGTCCCAAGAAGAATTTGAGCTCACCCATACTGTTCATCTCAAACTTCCCTTGCATAAGTTTTACAAACTTCCTACAAAAGTTGTCTTCTGTAGATCCAAAGATTATGTAATCAACATAAATCTGTACTAGGATCATCTTGCCCTTTGACTCCCTAAGGAATAGAGTCTTGTCTATTTTTCCCCTTGAAAATTTATTTTCAATGAGGAAAATAGATAATGTTTCACACCAAGCCCTAGGGGCTTGTTTCAAACCATATAAGGCTTTCTTAAGTCTATAAACATAATCAGGATAAAGTGGATCAACAAAACCTGAGGGCTATACAACATAGACTTTTTCTTTCAAATTACTATTTAGGAATGCTAACTTGACATCCATTTGGTATACTTTGAACCCTTGGAAAGAAGCAAAGGCAAGGAATAGCCTTATTGCTTCCAACCTTGCCACTGGGGCAAATGTCTGATCAAAGTCAATGCCCTCTTCCCGTGTATAACCTTTGACAACCAGTCTTGCTTTTTTCTTCACTATGATGTCATTTTCATCTATTTTGTTCCTGTAGATCAACTTAGTCTCAATAATATTATGATCTTTTGGTTCTTGAACCAGCTTTGATTCCATCTGTGACAGGAAACTTGAGCAAAGCACTGTGTTCATGTGTTTGCTTCTGGTTTGCACACCATATCTAGGATCACCAATAATTTGGTGTGCTGGATGATCCTTTAGATTCCTTATTGCTGGAGGCATTCTATCAGCAATTTGAACTTCTTCAATTTCTTCACCATGCTGAACTTCATTGTCTTCAATGTCAGCTTGTGGACCTTGTACTCCCCCTGGACAACAACCATCATTTTCCACATCCTGCCTTGCAGTTTGGTCTTCATTAATGGTCAGCATGTCCAACTTTTCTTTTAAACCTGTTGAGCTACAAGAATTGCTAGACAACTCACAGTTAATTAGCTCAGATTCATCAAACACTACATGAACAGATTCTTCTATAACTTGTGTAGTCAAGTTGTAGACCCTATATACCTTACTGTTATTGCTGTAACCAACAAATATCACATCTTGGGATTTGGCAGCAAACTTAGTTATGTGAGACTTGCCAGTATTAAGCACATAACACCTGCTACCAAAGATCCTAAAGTAGGATGTGTTTGGTTTTCTGCCCTTCATAATCTCATAGGGAGTCTTTTGTGGTTCTTAGTTATATATGCTATATTGAGAACATGACAAGCAGTATTTACTGCCTCAGCACAGAAATATTCTGGGAGAGAAGTGTCACTTAGTAGAGTTCTACCTGCCTCAATAAGAGTCATATTCTTTCTTTCAGCAATTCCATTTTGCTGAGGTGTTCTAGGTGAGGAGAATTCCTGATGAATCTCTAATTCTTCACAAAACCTTGTCATACACTCAGACTGAAATTCAGTTCCATGGCCACTTCTGATTTTGACCACTGAATTGTTAAGTTCATTCTGAATTTGTTTAACAAAGTTATGAAAGACAGTAGGGGTTTCAGATTTCTGCCTCAAAAAGAAAACTCATGTAAATCTAGAATAGTCATCAACTACCACAAAAGTATAGACTTTCCTACCTAGACTATGAACTGTCATAGGACCAAATAGATCCATATGCAAGAGGTACAAACACCTCACAGAGTCTTTGGTATCAAGAATATGAAAAGAGGATTTGGTCTGCTTGCCTTTTTGACAAGCTGAACATATACCCTCTTTTATGCACTTAAATTGAGGATCATTCCTCACTAACTCTAAACTATAGAATTGTCATATAGTCTTATAGTTCAGATGAGCTAGTGTAACACCCCAAAATTCAGAAGTTGGAAAAAATGTGAGTGACACGGCCTGAGACACGGGCGTGTCCCAGGGCGTGTCCTTCCTGGGTGAACGGTCGACGAACTCAACATTTGACCTCGGACGTGTCTGGTGCCGTGTATGGGCACACGGCCTGAGACACGGGTGTGTCACAAGGCCGTGTGAGTCTCGGGTGGTTTTGAGATTTTTCAGCCTGATGAACACGACCACAGACACGGCCGTATTGGTAGGCGTGTCGGGTGACACGGCCCATGATACGGGCATGTCACATGGGCGTGTACTGGAATCGATGAGTCGGTTGAGCACCGCTTAGGGAACACGGCCATGGACACGGGCGTGTCACAGGCCGTATCAGGCAAAATTTATGTTTTTTGGTGAAATCGTGGTCATCCATTCCTTCAGCCTGGATCCAAGGGCTGAGAGGCCTCCCTGTCTTCTTAAGGCCAAGATTGGGTTGGGGAAACTCATTTGGCTTTTGCCTTTCTCTTACTACATTTCTAGAGAGAGAAAGAGAGAGGAAGAAGGAGGAGGAGGAGAGGGGGCTGATCACCGGCGGTGCTGCGGTTTG
The DNA here is from genome assembly GCA_039583875.1 of Platanthera guangdongensis. Taxonomy (NCBI): domain Eukaryota; kingdom Viridiplantae; phylum Streptophyta; class Magnoliopsida; order Asparagales; family Orchidaceae; genus Platanthera; species Platanthera guangdongensis. The sequence goes on along the minus strand of CM077161.1, from coordinate 156,774,562 downwards.
CCGACGAGAGATCCGAGGCCGACGTTGTGGAGGAAAAGCTCTTATGAGTCGTTCGAGCCAGCTTGGAATTCATGGCACCGAAGCAGTCTTCGAGGGTAACGACTTTTCTTCATAGCCATGTGAAGGCTCCCTTTTTGCATATGCACGTGATTCCCCCACCAGCGGGTGGTCGGTTATGGGGATCATTGGGTTGATTCATGAAATCCCAAAGTGGTTAGCATATAGATCCGGAAAGGAAAATACGGAATAGGCATGTTGTGTGAAGCCCATCTAGACAGGTTGGTCTGGACTGGTGATGTTGCATACGAACCGTAGAAGACTCCATGATAAACGTGTAGTTTAGGAGTCGACGGATTGGACCTGTGAAGCAAGTAGCAGGAAGTACTGGAGTGGTAGTCCAGGAAAATATCCGTGTCATGCTTGTGCTATTGGGTCATACCTGTGAAGAAAATAGCAGGAAGTACCAGATTGGATGTCCGGGAAAGGCCTTTTGTGATGCTTGATGTTTAGGTGGTACCTGTGAAGAGAGTAACATGAAGTACTGGCATGGTAAGCCAGGAAAGACCCCTGACATTTGTGATATGCATGGTGTGGTACCTGTAGAAGCAGGAAGTACTGGTGTGCCCAGGAAAGACCTGCCGACGCTGTGATCTTTGTGGTGTGGTACCTGTTACGGCAGGAAGTACTGGTGTGCCCAGGAAAGACCCGCCAATGTTGTGCTAGAAATGGGTATCAGAGAATGCCCAGGCTATAATGCCAAACATGATCGGTGAGACCAACCCGCGGCTTTTATGTAGCCGCGAGTACGTGGTACTCAGTGATGGCAAAGGCGATTTGAGCAACGGGGGATGGAGGATCCGACCTGCGCTATGTCCGTCTGACGTGAGACCTGAAAGTGTGGTCTGTTGGAGCGCATAGTGAGAGTCTTAGGATTTCGAGCCATGTCACAATAGGGGGCTACGGGCTATCCTGGTGCGTTAAGACTAGAACTCTGGCTGCACGCCATGGAGTAAATGCTCAAGTCATTTATCGTTGGGTTGCGACCCTGATACAGTGGTGGGCAGCTGGTTCGCCGGTACACCAAGAATGTGTCCTGAGTGCACGGATCGTTGGGCCGCGTGGTTGACGATTATGATGGAATGGATGTCCGTGAGTGCACATTGAATGAGCTATGCTTGTACATGCTATGCTTTGCAGGGAAGGATACCACTGCCCCGAGAGAAGGGGTAGGGTCGTTATAATTTGGTCAGCGGAATGCTGACCGTTGCCTCTTTTGCCACCATTGGGTGGCCTGTCCCTGTGCAGGTGTTGAAGAGCCAAGCGGGATGCATAAGGGCTGACGTCCCTGTTGTTGTTGCTGCTGCCGCCGCTACCCCTCAAAGGCTAAAGAAATGAAAGTGTGATGTTTTCTTTTGTGTGGCCGGCCTGCGCGCCATTGTTTGTGGCCACTTGTATGAAAGCCCTGTCAGGCCTTAAGGCCAACTCTTTGTCTTGTATGTGTTGTAAGACATTCCTATGAAGATATAACATATGGGGTTTTATATGTCAGACATTCAGGTGTGGAGTTCAAGTGATATATAAGCTTCCGCTAGAATGCAATGGGTTAGGGTGCGCTGCACTACTCTGGTGCCATACCGTGACTTCACCGCTCGTTTTGTGGTATATGTTGTGGGGCCCCGGCCGGACCTTCTAGTATATACGATATGAACGGATGAGATTGTTACATTTTTGGTATCAGCTGTCTTGGTCTTTCCCTTTCGAAGTCGTGGTCGACTTCTTTTGTGGGGTGGCGAGCACGTGTCTGTGCACACCAAAGTAACACGATTGAACTCCTGAATGTCCATAATAGGAATGCAAATACATGTGTTTGAGGAACCTGCGCGTTCCTATTTTGTTGTGATTGCTTGTGTGCGGTCGCTAATGTGTGTGTCTTATCCACCTTTAGGTGACACGAAGTGGAGCTGGGCCGTCGGAGCCCCATCGTTCTGAAGAAAGTATGGCACCAGCCGAGGTGCCTACACCTCCACCATCTGCGGAAACCGTTCGATTAGTTGCTGAGGCTGTATTTGCCATGATGCAAGGCCAACCAGTTGGGCGGGCACAACCGGTTTTGAGACCAGAACAGGTGGCGGCAAGGCCAGAACCTGTTGCGGCTGTAGATCCTCGAGCGGCTGAACGGCGGTTGACGCGGTTTATGAGTTTTCATCCGCCTACGTTTTCGGGAGCAGGATCTCCTACGCAGTCTGAGGATTGGCTATCGCACGTCAAGAGGATTATGACGGCGATCGGGTCGGAGGAACATCAGAAAGTTACCTTAGCTACCTTCCTACTTGAAGGAGAAGCGAGATTATGGTGGGATAAGATGGAGTTGCATCACTTGGAGGGGAGACCGTTGACACAAGTGACCATGGAGGAATTCTCCCGACTCTTCCTGGCGAATCACCTTTCTCGTGGCACAGCAGATAGCCATGGAGAATTAATTCCAGAGATTAACGCAAGGAGACAGCAGTGTTGAAGCGTACCTACATTATTTTACTCGCTTGGGTCGGTATGCGGGTTCAATATTTGCTGATGAGCAGAGGAAGACAAATCAGTTCTACGAAGGATGGCGGGACGAGCTGAGGTTCCTGCTTTCGAGTTCGGTGAACCAGGGCTTCCAGGCGTTAGTAGACACTGCGTGCGCGCTGGAGAAAGACATGAAGAGGGTGCAGGGGAAGAGGGCCTTGGCTGTGACACAGCCAGAGTTTAAGTTGCCCCGACCGACAAAGTCATTCCATAAGAAGAAGTGGGGCAAGAGGCCCAAGACGGTGGGACAAGCTCCTTCTTCAGTTGCCTCGGGAGCAACATCGGGGGCCACCTCAAAGCCGGAGACTAGTACGTGTTTTACGTGTGGACGGGTGGGGCACATCGCCCGTGACTGTCGGGTGCCGCCAAAGAATGAAAAGAAGGCGGGAGCGTCATATGCTGAGAAGGGCAAAGCAGTGGTGGAATCCTCTGCCACTCACGCGCAGCCCCGGGTCTACAATCTTGGCCTGCAGGAGGCCACTAAACAAAGTGACGTCGTCACAGGTACGAGTTTAGTTTTGAGTATTCTTTTGTTTGTATGCTTTGTTTATTGTATATGTGTATGTGGCTTGTGTGTAATGCGATTACCACAGGCTTTGTACTGATTCAGAACACGCTGGCGCGAGCACTGTTTGATACAGGTGCGTCGCATTCTTTTTTGTCTCGAGAGTTTATAGCGCAACTTGGGATACCCGGTCGTGTAAAGGCAGATAGTGTCAAAGTGGTGTTGCCGAATGGTTGTATGATTCTTGCGTATCAAGCTTGCGATGTGACAGTGCATATGGGAAGTCGGGATTTCTGTTTGACGGTATCTATATTACCGATATCGGAATTTGGCGTGATATTTGGGATGGATTGGCTTGCAGAGCAGTATGCCTTGATTGATTGTCAATCCAAGGAGATCACGTTGGGCCAGAATACCGAGTAGGAGATAAAGTTCGCGGGTATGCGAGGAGTTGGAGGGACGTTGATGTCTGCCCTCCAAGCTGTCAAAGTTGTTCGGAAGGGCGCGGAGGTATACTTCACGCTAATTCAGGCGGTGGAGCCTAAGGCCTGTGTGAGTGATGTTCCGATCGTGTCGGAGTTTACAGATGTGTTTCCCAAGGATCTCCCTGGGCTACCACCCCAGCGAGAGATTGACTTCACGATAGAGCTGGTGCTAGGTGCGAAATGTAACACCCCCTATCCGTCGCATATCATATAGCAGTAGGTCCGGCCGGGGCCCGACGCCATATACCACAGACAGACCGGGTGATTACTTATGGAAACCATCCAACCAATCTCAACGTCCTACACAGAGCATTCTAGCGGAAGCAGTTTATAAAAGTTGTAAACAAGAACCCAGCATTAGAGCACGAATGTCTACTAGTACAAATTAGGAATGTTATACAAAAATACCCAAAACAAGCCTTAAGGCCTTACAAAATGTTTCACTTGAATATTACATGATTTACAAACCACGGCACGCAGGCCGGTCATACATGAATAAAGCAGTAAACACTACTACTTGGGCCTTCAAGGGCCGGCTTCGCAAAAAGGGCTTTAACCCGCTATTGACCGCTTGGTCCAGCTGCACCTGCAAGCAACAAACCACCGCACGGTGGCAAAACAAGGCAACGGTCAGCAATGCTGACCAAATTATAACGATCCCGCCCCCAACTCGGGGCGGCGATGCTCCTTCCCTGCATTTCATTAGCATAAGCGAGCAATGTATAACAATAGCCATTTCATCACAGACGTTGGCTCGCACGGCCACACGCCCCGTGCACTCAGGGCACATTCTCGGTGAACCGGTCGATGCCACGTCAATTAAAGCCATTAACATTCCGGACTCACCACCGCCACTTAGACGGCCACACCTATGAGCAATTTGTCTTCCCGGCATGGGTCACGTCAATTTAAGCCATTGACCGCCGAAGACTCTCATCTATGCCAACGGCAAGTGCCACGTAACCTTAGGTCTCTTTAACCGAACGGCATAGAGCGGGTACGGTTCCATCTAACCCGTGCTCACATCGCAACGACAATTTAAGCCATTTGCACGGGTCAAACTTCCACCGAGTCCCATTCTATCACAAGTCACATAACTCGGTTATGTTCAAGTTAGCTCTCAGGCCACCAAGTTGGCAAGATCTCGTATCCGCCCAGTTTTTCGGGTGCACCTTTGGGTTAGTCCCCAAGGTTCCCTGCTGCAATCTACCGCGTAGAAAACCCGAAAAACAACCAATAGCACGGAGTCTTCTCCGGCCTTATGCAATGCAACATCACCGATCCAGACCAACATGTCCGGGTAGGCTTCACACATCATGCCTATGTCCGTTCTCGCTTACGGACTCTAAACAACGGGGACTTCACATATCTACCCGAAGGAACGCCTCCAACTCTTCGCAAACTCGCGAGAGCGGGCTTCCTATGTAAAGAAAGAGAGCGACTCATGCTCAAGATGAGGATCGTTACCCTTGAGTTCCTCTTTGGCGCCATTGAAAAGTAATCGGATGAAAACCACCGCACTAGCGTTGCCTCCGTGGATCCGGAGTCGGCTCGCGATTCGGAGCTCCGAAGCTCCTCCAATGGCGGGATCTAGCTCTTCTTCCTCCCTTGGCTCTCCTCTCTCTCTAAGGATTTAGAAAGAGATAAGGTATGAAAAGTGAGGGATTTCCAAGTCCACTCACGGGTATATCCCCTCAGGAACAACCCCCAGCCGTTGGATCTCAAAATAAGGAAACGAACGGCTTTGATTCGGGGCTGAAATGCCCAATCTGGACCGAACACGACCTGGCACACGCCCGTGTCCAGGGCCGTGTGCCGCATTCGCCGTCAAAATCGAATCACCTGGAACCTCACACGGGTATCGAACACGCCCGTGTTCGAGCTGACACGCCCGTGTTCCACCTGACACGGCCGTGTAGCCGGCCGTGTACCCCATGATTTTCCCCAAAATCAACCCGAGCACTGCACGGGTTCTAGGACACGCCCGTGTCCTTGCCCGTGTCCCCTTGACACGCCTGGACCCCAGGCCGTGTACACGGTCTCGACATTTCGTCGCGTGAAGATCGACGACTTGATGACACGGCCTTGGACACGCCCGTGTCCTAGGCCGTGTGCCTTATCTCGACGATCGTCGAGCAAATCTCGACGACTCCCCGGGACGATCGTCGACACGGGTCGACACGCCCTGCGACACGCCCGTGTCGCAGGCCGTGTGCCCAGTCTCGACGAATCGTCGAGTAAATCTCGATGACTCCACGGCTAAGTGTCGACACGGGTCGACACGCCCTGCGACACGCCCGTGTCGCAGGCCGTGTGCCCATTCTCAGCGAATCGTCGAGAGAATCTCGACGACTTCGCGGCTAAGTGTCCACACACGCTTGACACGCCCTGGGACACGCCCATGTCCCAGGCCGTGTGCCTTCAGCCAGAACCCAAAATTGGCCCAAAACGTCCCCCTTCGCTCCTTTGAGTTTCGGGGCGTTACACGAAACCTGTGGCCCGCTCGCCATATCGCGTTGCGCCAAAGGAGATGGCGGAGTTGAAAGTCCAACTGCAAGAATTGCTGGAGCAGGGTTATATACGCCCAAGCATGTCACCTTGGAGCGCCCCTGTGCTTTTTGTGAAAAAGAAAGACGGGAGTTTGCGGTTGTGTATTGATTACCGTGAGCTGAACAAGCTGACTAAGAAGAACAAATATCCGATTCCGCGGATTACTGAGCTGTTTGACCAGCTAGTGGGATCGACCGTCTATTCCAAGTTGGATTTGAAATCTGGTTATTACCAATTGAGAATTCGGGAAGGTGACATTCCCAAAACAGCATTTGGAACGTGTTACGGGCACTACGAATTCACGGTGATGCCATTTGGACTGTGTAATGCGCCCTCGGTGTTTATGGATTTGATGCACCGTGCGTTCCGCGAGTACCTGGACTTGTTCGTGATAGTGTTCATTGATGACATCCTGGTGTACTCGAAGTCGAAAGCTGAGCATGAAACCCACTTGCGGTTGGTGTTGAACACGTTGAGGCAGAACAAGCTCTATGTCAAGTTCTCGAAGTGCGAGTTTTGGCTATCGTCAGTGGCTTTTCTAGGCCATGTGGTGAGTGGAGCGGGCATAGCAGTGGATCCTGCAAAGATAAGGGTCATAGAGGAGTGGCCGGTGTTGTCTTCAGTGGCCGAGGTCAGGAGCTTCCTTCGACTTGCGGGCTACTATCGAAGATTTGTTGAGAATTTCTCGCGGATCGCTTTGCCGTTAACCACGCTGACGAGAAAAGATCAGAAGTTCGTCTGGACACCAGAGTGTACACGAGCTTTTGAAGAGCTGAAGGTTCGGTTGACCACGGCGCCGGTGTTGTCTTCGCCACGTGGGACTGATGGATTTGTAATCTATACTGATGCCTCAGGGAGCGGCTTAGGCTGCGTTCTTCTGCAGAATGGAAAGGTGATTGCTTATGGCTCACGCCAGCTAAAGGTGCATGAGCGAAATTATCCCGTCCATGACTTAGAATTGGCGGCGGTAATTTTTGCACTAAAGCTGTGGCGACACTATCTTTATGGCGTGAAGGTGAAGATCTATACAAATCACAAGAGCCTAAAGTACCTATTGGAATAGAAAGACTTAAACATGCAACAACGAAGGTGGTTGGAGTTCCTTGGGGAATACACTTTCGAAATTCACTATACTCCCGGGAAGGGAAACATCGTCGCGGATGCATTAAGTCAGAGAGCTCCGGCTAGAGCGAATTGGTTGCAGAGGCATGATAAACGTCTCATCCAGGAGCTAGAAGCGTTAGAGATTTCTTGTGTTGACAAGAATTCCACCACCAATTCATGTCTGAACTGGACGGAGGTGCAATGTGACCTTGCAGACCGGATTCGACGAGCAATGGGGTTAGATGAAGATCTCTTCCGCTATGTTAAAGAGGGGCCAGAGGGCAAATTCTCCTGGAATGACGGTCTTTTGTGGAAAGAGGGCCGTTTGTGCGTCCCGAATGTGGGTAAATTGCGGGAAGAACTGATGTATAAAGCGCATTATACAAAATATTTCATCCACCCCAGGAGCACGAAGATGTTCAATGATATGAAAAAGCTATTCTGGTGGCCAGGGCTAAAGAGAGATGTGGCTCTTTATGTGGCCAAATGTCAAACATGTGCGATGGTCAAGGCGGAATGCCAGAAGCCGGGCGGGTATTTGAAGTCGCTGCCGATTCTAGAGTGGAAGTTTGATGATATTTCCATGGATTTCGTGCACGGGTTGCCGAGATCTCAGCGAGGGAATGATTCCATCTGGGTGATTGTCGACCGGCTAACGAAAGTAACACATTTTCTCCCAAACAGGCAGGTTGATTTGGTTGAAAGTTTGGCAAAATTATATGTTGACCAGATTGTGCGGCTTCACGGTGTTCCTCGGAGCATCGTCAGTGATCGAGATGGACGGTTCACGTCAAATGATTGGAGGCTAGTTCACCAGCTGTTGGGCACGAAGTTGACATTCAGTACGGCCTTTCATCCCCAGACGGATGGACAAACTGAACGGACCAACAGAACTATGGAGGACATGCTCAGGATGTGCACCCTAGACTTCGGAAAGAGATGGGAAGATCATCTCTACATGGTGGAGTTTGCCTATAATAACAGCTACCAGGCGAACATCGGTATGGCACCGTATGAGGCTCTGTATGGACATAAGTGTCGTACGCCTTTAGCTTGGATAGAGGAAGGCGAAGCCAGAGCGTATAACAGAAATGAAATCGATGAAACGAAATCAACGATTCGTACTGTTCGGGAATGGCTATTGATCGCTCAAGATCGGCAAGCGAAATACTATAACGCCAAACACCGGAACGTGGACTTCACGGTCCGCGACTGGGTATACTTGAAGATCAAACCCTTCAAATGCGTATCCAGGATTCGACGGTTGAAAAAGTTGAGTCCAAGATACCTTGGTCCGTTTGAAGTGGTCGAGCGAGTTAGGGAAGGTGTGTATCGACTAGCTCTTTTGGCAAATTTGAGTGGCTTGCATGATGTCTTTCACATCTCGGTGCTACAGAAGGCCATGAAAGATCCAGCTCAAGTGATCACGTATGATCATGTGCCGGTAGAGTACGGGCTAACAACGAAAGTTAGACCCATTCAGATCGAGGATCGAGCCGAGAAATAGTTGCGGAACAAGACAGTCGGGATGGTGAAAGTCCGGTGGGAAAACTGCGGCCGTGAAGAGCTTACATGGGAGCGAGAGCAGACCATGCGAGCTGAGTTTCCCGAACTTTTTGTGTAATGGTCATACAGTGTGTATCGACTGATATTATTACCGATTGTGGAATGAAACTCATTTTGTTTGAGTCCTTACTTGGTGCAAATTTCGGGGACAAAATTTTTGTAAGGAGGGGAGGGTTGTAACACCCCAAAATTCAGAAGTTGGAAAAAATGTGAGTGACACGGCCTGGGACACGGGCATGTCCCAGGGCTTGTCCTTCCTGGGTGAACGATCGACGAACTCAACATTTGACCTCAGGCGTGTCTGGTTCCGTGTATGGGTACACGGCCTGAGACACGGGCGTGTCACAAGGCCGTGTGAGTCTCGGGTGATTTTGAGATTTTTCAGCCTGATGAACAAGGCCACAGACACGGCCGTGTTGGTAGGCGTGTCGGGTGACACGGCCCATGACACGGGTGTGTCACATGGGCGTGTACTGGAATCGATGAGTCGGTTGAGCACCGCTTAGGGAACACGACCATGGACACGGGCGTGTCACAGGCCGTGTCAGGCAAAATTTATGTTTTTTTGGTGAAATCGTGGCCATCCATTCCTTCACCCTGGATCCAAGGGCTGAGAGGCCTCCGTGTCTTCTTAAGGCCGAGATTGGGTTGGGGAAACTCATTTGGCTTTTGCCTTTCTCTTACTATATTTATAGAGAGAGATAGAGAGAGGAAGAAGGAGGAGGAGGAGAGGGGGCTGATCACCGGTGGTGCTGCGGTTTGCCGACGAGAGATCCGAGGCCGACGTTGCAGAGGAAAAGCTCTTGTGAGTCGTTCGAGCCAGCTTGGAACTCATGGCACCGAAACGGTCTTCGAGGGTAACGACTTTTCTTCATAGCCATGTGAAGGCTCCCTTTTTGCATATGCACGTGATTCCCCCACCAGCGGGTGGTCGGTTATGGGGATCATTGGGTTGATTCATGAAATCCCCAAGTGGTTAGCATATAGATCCGGAAAGGAAAGTACGGAATATGCATGCTGTGTGAAGCCCATCTAGACAGGTTGGTCTGGATTGGTGATGTTGCATACGAACCGGAGAAGACTTCATGATAAACGCATAGTTTAGGAGTCGACGGATTGGACTTATGAAGGAAGTAGCAGGAGGTACTGGAGTGGTAGTCCAGGAAAATATCTGTGTCATGCTTGTGTTATTGGGTCATACCTGTGAAGAAAATAGCAGGAAGTACCGGATTGGATATCCGGGAAAGGACTTTTGTGATGCTTGATGTTTAGGTGGTACTTGTGAAGAGAGTAACAGGAAGTACTGGCATGGTAAGCCAGGAAAGACCCCTGACATTTGTGATATGCGTGGTGTGGTACCTGCAGAAGCAGGAAGTACTGGTGTGCCCAGGAAAGACCCGCCGATGCTGTGATCTTTGTGGTGTGGTACCTGTTACGACAGGAAGTACTGGTGTGCCCAGGAAAGACCCGTCAATGTTGTGCTAGAAATGGGTGTCAGAGAATGCCCAGGCTGTAATGCCAAATAGGATCGGTGAGACCAACCCGCGCCTTTTATGTAGCCGCGAGTACGTGGTACTCGGTGATGGCAAACTCGATTTGAGCAACGGGGGGTGGAGGATCTGACCTGCGCTATGTCCGTCTGACGTGAGACTTGAAAGTGTGTTCTATTGGAGCACATAGTGAGAGTCTTAGGATTTCGAGCCATGTCACAATGGGGGGTTACAGGCCATCCCGGTGCGTTAAGACTAGAACTCCGGCTGCACGCCATGAAGTAAATGCTCAAGTGATTTGTCGTTGGGTTGCGAACCTGATACGGTGGTGGGCAACTGGTTCGCCGGTACACCAAGAATGTGCCCTGAGTGCACAGATCGTTGGGTCGCGTGGCTGACGATTGTGATGGAATGGATGTGCGTGAGTGCACATTGAATGAGCTATGCTTGTACATGCTATGCTTTGCAGGGAAGGATACCGCTTCCCCGAGAGAAGGGGTAGGGTCGTTATAATTTGGTTAGCGGAATGCTGACCATTGCCTCTTTTGCCACCATTGGGTGGCTTGTCCCTGTGCAGGTGTTGGAGAGCCAAGCAGGATGCATAAGGGCTGAAGTCCCTATTGTTGTTGCTGCTGCCGCCGCTAGCCCTCGAAGGCTAAAGAAATGAAAGTGTGATGTTTTCTTTTGTGTGGCCGGCCTGCGCGCCATTGTTTATGGCCACTTGTATGAAAGCCCTGTCATGCCTTAAGGCCAACTCTTTGTCTTGTATGTGGTGTAAGACATTCCTATGAAGATATAACATATGGGGTTTTATATGTCGGACATTCAGGTGTGGAGTTCAAGTGCTGTATAGGCTTCTGCTAGAATGCAATGGGTTAGGGTGCGCTGCGCTACTCTGGTGCCATACCGTGACTTCACCGCTCGTTTTGTGGTATATGCTGTGGGGCCCCGGCCGGACCTTCTAGTATATACTATATGAACGGATGGGGTTGTTACAGCTAGCCTCTTGTGCCATTGGACACACTGAGATGCTTTCTCATCTGCAACTAAACATACAGAAGAGTTCATGTTATCATAATCAAAATTTAAACAAAAAACATTCCTTTTTCTATAACCAGACAAGATCACCTTCTGATCACTTGTCCTTTTGATCTGACACCCATCCTTAATAAATGAAGTGTCATACCCAAGAACACTCAGCTGACTTATACTTATCAAGTTATGTTTCAAACCTTTTACATAAGCCACTTGAATGATTGTTATAGAACTAGTAGAAATGTTACCAAACCCTTTTATGACCCATTTTTCTGATCCACCAAAGATCACTTTGGGTCCACTCTCTATGGGAGTATAGTCTTTCAACATTCTTCTTGTTACAGTCATGTGCCTAGAACATCCACTATTCAAGTACCATATAGGGGTATGACAACTTGGACCCACCTGCAACAAATAAAATTAATTTACCTTAGAACCCCAATGTTTATTGGGTTCTAGGTTCAAGTTAGATTGAAACTTGATATTCTTACCAGTGGCCTTCTTCACAGGTAAGCTAGCATTCTTCCTAACACTGGTGTTGTGCCAGCAATCCATGGCATAATGCCCTATCTTACCACAGCACCAGCACTTATATCTATTATACCTCTTTTTAGGTACAGTTTTAACAGTATTGCTGTCAGCTATTCTTAACACTGTTGGTACAGTGGTTCTTTGCTTGAGTGCTGGAGCTATACCCTTGTCATTCAGAATATCAGGCTTACCATAACCATGTATGATATCATGATCAAATCTATTAGTTGGCTGTCACACTTTTCTGAAGTAAATGGGGGTTTGAAGGCTAGAGGTTGTACTGGGGCTTTGCCTTTTCTTTTGGAATTGGCAGCCCTTGCATTTCCCTTAAAGGCCAATCCTGTCATGCCCTTTTTGGGAATTAAGTCATCAATTGAAGATAAGACTGATTTTGGCTTAGAGAATTTAGCCACCAGATTCTTTTTCTTCTGAAGTTTGACTTCCAGACTTTTGATTTGATCATTCTTGAATGTAATAGTACCCATCTGAATAACAGTTATGTTTTTCAGTTTGGCTACTTCATTCATCTTTAGATCTAGCATTTTTTCTGAATCTAATACAGCCAGCTTAAGAACAACAATTTCCTTAGCATGTGCTTTGTTAAGGATTCTGCTTTTCTTAAGTGCTTGTAGCAGATCACCATATTCATCAATAAGTTGATGAACATCTCCTTCAGATTCAGATTTATCCACATCTCTTGATGCAGATGCTTCTGATTCTGAACCAGTATAGTAATCAGAAACTATTGAAGAATTGTTTACCTTACTAGATCCATGCTGATCCTGGTACTGATCTTCTTCTGTCAAGGCCATCAGCCTTTTACAATAATGTTCTTCAATTCCATTTACTGAGTCCAGCAATTTCAAGAACTCAGCCTCTTCTGCATTCTCTTCAGTTGCCAACAATCCTATGTATGCTTCAGCTTCAGCTTCAGCCTCAGAATCTGATGATGAAGAATCTGACCAGCTTTTTTGCTTCTTTGCAACAAAAGATTTCTCCTTCTTGCCCTTGTTTTTTAGTTTCTTCTTATCATTAGATTCTTTTCTTTTGTCAGGACAATCAGCTACCATATGTCCATGCCTGTTGCAACAATAGCAAACAATCTTAGTTGAAGATAATTTATTAGGTTTAGAGCCATACCTGTCCTTCCTAGAGGATTTCTTTTTCTGATAGTAATCATCCTTGGATTGTGAGGAGGATGGCTTGGATCTCCACTATTTTTTCTTCAAAAACCGTTGAAATTATTTTGAGAAGGCAGCTAAGTCTCCATCAGAATTTGGACTATCTGATGTGTGGCTGTCAAAACTTTCTGAAACTACTTCTGCAACTTTCCTAGGAGGAGATGAGGACATCCTCCTATCCTTTATTATGGCTTCAGTCTTGAAATCCACTGACTTATCTCTGTAATCAACTTTATTACTTTTCTCCTCCTCCTTTATGACCATCAGTTGCATCTCATATGAAAGCAGTTTGCCAAATAATGTTGGAGGTGAGATTTCTACTAGTCTGGCCACTTCCCTAATGGCACATATCTTGGTGTCCCAGTCCTTAGTTAATGATCTCAGAAACTTATCATTTAACTCATATGTACTGAATACTCTTCCATATGACATCAGTTAATTAACTATTCTGAAGAACTTCTTGTAACATTCAGTTATGCTGTCTGTTTTAGATTGTCTAAAACTTTCATACTCATGATTCAGCATAGACTTTCTATCTTCTCTCACTTCTTCTGAACCCTCCATGTAGACAATCAGGGTGTCCCACATTTCTTTGGAGGTCTTGCAGTGAATCAAATTTTGGAATGTTAAATCATCTATAGCACTGACTATTATATTCTGCGCTCTTTTATCCATAGTAGACAAGATGATCTCATCCTTTGTCATTTCAGAATACTCCTTTGGTGTCCTGAGATTTGCATCAAGAAATGAGACTTTCAATGGGATGAATGGCCATTCTTTGACTGTCATATAGATTCTTGGATCTGAAGCTTCCATAAACAGACTAACTCTTTCTTTCCATATGCCAAAAATCTCTTTCCAGCATATAGGTAACTTCATGGAACCAAACTCCTTATGATTCTCAATGGAACCCATTTTGCCTAATAGATTTTTGCCTTGGAGATCTACTCAGACTGTTAAGTCTATTTTTTGAGGAACCTCCCTCTGATACCACTTGAAAGAATTGGTTTCAAGATGTTCTAAACACCTAGAGGGGGAGGGTGAATAGGTTCAATTCTTTTTCTGTCTTAGGCAGATAATTCTATCTAATTTAGCAATTTATTTATCAGAAAACACAGCACAATATTCACATACACACAACATTCCACAGATTGCACACCAGTTTTATAGTGGTTCCCCAAATGATAGGTACATCCACTTTCCCCCTTCGCCTATCTAACAGTGTACTAGATTCGGGCTAACTTCCTCCCTTCTTCTTAGATCCGCAGATCTTACAACTCAGAACCAAGACTGGTTCCTACAACTCAGAGTGAATCCACACTCCTACAACTCAGGCATAAGCCCTACCTCAGCCTCTTTCACATGCCTACAACTCAGAGTGACACCCCACTCCTACAACTCAGGCAAAAGCCCTACCTCAACCTCTTTCACAGGCCTACAACTCAGAGTGAATCTCCTACACTCAGATCTATTACAGATCCTATAAAAATTATTGATGAAAAGATAATGATATCTTCAACCAGATGGAGAGAGAAATGGTTGAAGGCTTCTTGATCAGTTCTTGATAGAACTGATTACTTAAGGATCAACCTGTCTTAGCTTTCTTCAAAGCTTCTTGAATCTGAACAAAGTAGGGTTGATCTTCTTGGTGTTGGAGTTGATCTTCAATCAGCTTCCTTCAGAAATTAATCTGAATTCTTCTTCAGACTTGATCTGAATTCTTCAGGCAGACTGTTCAGGATCTGCCTTCACTGGATGAGAACTTCTCTCCTTCTTATTTTTCTCTCTCTACAATCTGTTGACTGTTTCTTCTTTCTCTTCTTCTGGATCCTCAATCCTTCAGAGATTATAATTGATTGGTTATCTGTTGTATATGCCAATTGTTGAGAGAGTATATCTATATATAGGCTTCATCCATGGTTACCGGCTGTTCCGGTTTCAAACGGTCTTCTGACACCTCTGACAGATGTGACAGCAATGTCAGTAATGATAACTGTCAAGTCTCCAGTTGTATTACTTCAACCTTCATTGGACTTTGACTCAGCAGCAGAGAATGTCGAGTGAATACTTCACATGTGTCGACACACATAGTCCATGTATCGACACAAGTCTTGATGATGTCGACACAACTTCACTTTTACTTCTCGACACAGCTTCTGTGGAATGTGTCGACACAAGTCTTGTGTGTCGACACAAACACTCCTTGTCTTGACAAAGTTGGTGTCGACAGAATTCTGGTGTGTGTCGACACAAGTTCTGTGTGTCGACACAGTCGTTGTCAACAGAATTCTGGAATGTGTCGACAGCTTCTCTGTGTGTTGACACAACTCCTGATAATGTCGACACAATCTGGCCTTTGGTGTCGACACAGCGTTGTCGATAGATTTTCTGTGTGTTGACACAAATTCTGGGTGCCGACACAATCTGGCCCTTGGTGTCGACACAGTCATTCCCAAGTGTCGACACTTGCACTTAAAAAATTTTTCTTCCATTTACTTAACCTGCACATGATAACTCAACACAACATCAAATACAACTTGATGCATATCATTGAGTTAGGTGAGACTTCTCCAAATCTGGTACATATTTTCTAATGTACCCAACACATGGAAGGAGGAACTATACAAAGCGACATCCTCTATTCGGGGTAGGAACCCCATATTTATAGGCTTCGGTGAGGGGCCTCACAAAAGATTCTCTCATAAATACGTCCATAAATACGCTTTAATGACGAGCCTCGGTTGGACGTTCTTTCCGAGCTTAAAATAATCTCAAAAAGAGCGGGGATTGTGTACAATCTCGAGCTCGCAAGAGGCACTCAAGGTGCGAACAGTAAAAGCGGATGAGAGGAACTGACAGGCGAGTGAGACCATGTGGTCCACTCGCAGGAGGCGAGACGGGCGATCTCTGCAGTGGGCGAGACACCCCTTTTGGGATGCGAGTAGGCCCTTATCGGCGAGAGGGCCCCATGACAAAGGATGCCTGCGAGACAGCCAGGCGGGGTCATCTCGCCGATGGATGTTTCCCTACTCGCCATATAGAGAGAGTGTCGTTTTGACAATTCTATACCCATGGGAGATTTTACTCTTCTGCCCCGGGTAATTTTACCCTTTTGCCATTGGTGGTCTGCATATAACTCCTCAGAACAGTGGAGTTTGGCTATTGGCAGACCCAACCAGGGGTATTTTGGTAATTTCAGGTCAGCTCAGAGTGGTTATTTGTAGATCCAACTCAGAAAACTATAAATAGGCCCATAGGGGTTCTTCAGAAGCACTTTTTCCCGGGTCTTAAGAGGATTTTTCTGTGCTTTCTGAGGAGCTCCAAGCCCAGCTTTTAGCTTTGGAGGGGAAACTCTCAGAGATCTTCCGGGTAAGTGGTGGGACCTCCCTGCTGAGGCTTTGGGCCAGTTTCTATTCCTTCACGAGTAGTCAGAGGTCAGAGCTTGTGACGAGTAGGTGTTGGCTACGCCCTTATTTTTCGAACTTTTGTCGAAGCCAAATTTTGGCTTCAACAGGCGCCTCTTCCTCAGCACCTTCCCAGCAGGTCGCTTATCTTAATCCAGATCGACGATGGGCTGCTGAGCATCCAGTGAAGAAACTTCAGCTTCTGTGTTAATACGAAACATGAGTGCACCCGATTCAGATGGGTACACGTCCATGTCCGCAGAGTTCGCGGGGTTCTTGTCAGTAGACTCTGGTGGATTCAACGCTTTGCCCGCGCTTTGTGGTGGATTTTCAGAATGAGATGCGGTGGCATCCGCAGACTTCACGCGAGTAGGCTTGTCAACCTGGCGGACTGCTTCAACTAATGGCTTTTCCCTGCTGGAAGTTTCTCCTGCAGAATGGGTCCCTGCCCCAATTCTCTTCACCACCTTCTTCGTCTTCATTTGCGGCCTAGGCTTCTCTTCCTTAGAAGTAAGGCTGCCGAAGAATGCACCTAGTCCTGTCATGGCGGACTACAGAGCGCAGACCGCAAGTGGTGAGAAGCGCCTCGTGGCTATGAACAACTTTTGACAAATACAGAGTTTTCAGCGATATTTATAGCACTGACAGCATTAATGAGGCTTGCGGACTCGGCGGTTAAGCTCACATTTTCGAAGTTTCCAGAAACTTAAAAATGTGCGGGGAGTGTGTTAACCCCAAAGTCTGCAACATGTTCAACAAGGTTCCAAGGCCACATACTGTTTGAGCGGCGGACTCGATTCTCCAGTTCGCCCAGATCGTCAAGCCTCGACATGTTTCAGCAAAGATCTAGCTCCGGCGGCGGACTCAGCTCTCAGTCCGCCCAGGTCGTCCTATCTCAGGAGATCGGCCCCAGGATCGCACTACTACCTCTTCAGGAGGACTCAGTCCTCAGTCCACCCAGGTCGCGGCCCTCCAGCTAGGATCGCGACTTGCAGCAAGACGAAAGCTCCATCCCGCGACATTGCGACGCTCGTACAGAAGACGTGGTGGCATAACTTTTAGGTTAGCTCTGAGAAAGTTAGAAGCATTCTTTCTGGTTCTCCATATAACCCTAAAATGACAATTAAACTTATAATCACATTTTTTTTCTAAACTTAGGAAATACTATTGCATATCGAAAGAAAGGTATTTACCGCTTCTATATCGATAAAAGGTTAGGATTTTTTTGAAATGAAAGTGGTCATGATTACACTTCTACTGAACTTGACGATTAGGGTTCACTAAACCTGAAAAAGGGCAGTGGACATCCATTATAACCGAAAGGAGGAGAACAAACTACATCGTCCATCTAGGTAGGAAACAAAAAAAGATTGACATATCAACACTAACCTGCGCAGGAACGAGAGTTTGGGATAGAATAAAGATCGCTGGAATCCTGTAAAAAGGATATTCGGAGGCTTCTGGAAGGGTGGGGAGAATCGGTCGAGGTTTGGAGTGGATGCAAAAACCATGAAAGTGTTGCATGGACGCAACAAGGTTGTCAAAACCTTCGCCTAGACGATCGGACAACAACGCCTAGCGAGATCGCCGGGGCTACACGCTATACTGATGACGACAAACGAGGGGAAAACTGAGATCGTCGGCGAGATTTAGGGCTTCGGCGGGAGAAGTGACGCTAGAAACTGGAGATCAAGTAGTCGAGAGGGATAAGAGGAGGAGCCGCGGTTTCTTCATACCGAGCGCCGGCTGAAGAAAAATGAAATTGAAACGGTGTGTGAGACCTAAGCGCCGGCTGAGATAGGGAATATCGGGGGTTGCGGGGTTGTGTGAGACCTAAGGGTCTGTTTGGGACAGCTCTGGCGGCTGGAGAAGCTCTTTTCCAGCCGCCAGAGCAGGTACTGGATCTGTTTGGGACAGCTCCCTAATAAAATCACTTTTCAAAAAACAGCTCTGGGAGCTATTTTTAGGAAGCAGTCCACCCCCTGCGTTTCATTTTCGCGAAAAATCGCGTCTGCCCATTCGCGATCCATCTCTTCCGCTTCTTTCCCGATCCCGATCCCGCGGCGACGACTCCCGATCCCGATCCCTCTTCGCAGACGCCGCCGAGTCGTCATCCCGATCCCTCTTCGCAGACGCCGCCGCGGCGATGACTCCCGATCCCGATCCCGATCCCGCGGCGACTCATCCCGATCCCGCGGCGACTCATCGATCCCTCTTCACAGACGCCGCCGCGTCTACTCATCCCGACGCCTTCTCCCGATCGCCGCCGCGTCGACTTATCCCGATCCCGCGGCGACTCATCCCGATCCCTCTTCCAGTACTAGCCGCCGCCTGTTTGGGTTTCTTCCTCCTTCTCCAGCGATTCTTCTTCCGGTTAGGTATACCAAGTTCCTTCTCTCATACACAATTTTTTAATATGATTAGTGTGTGTATATGAATGTGTGATTTTTTTTTTGTTTATGGTTGTATGTATTTGTGTTTGTGTGTATGTATGTATGTTTGTTTGTGTGTGTGTGTGTGTGTGTGTATGTGTGTGTGTGTGTATTATGTGTGTGTGTATATGAGTGTGTGTGGTGTTTTTTTTGTCGGGTTTGGGTATGCATATGAGAAGTGTATGGTTGCATATGAGAAGTGTATGTATTTGTGTTTGTGTGTATGTATGTATGTTTGTTTGTGTGTGTGTGTGTTTTTTTTTTGTTTAGGGTTGTATGTTTTTGTTTAGGGTTGTATGTATTTGAGAAGTGTATGCATGTGTGTGTGTGTGTGTGTATGTATGTTTGTTTATGTGTGTGTGTGTTTTTTTTTTGTTTAGGGTTGTATGTTTTTGTTTAGGGTTGTATGTATTTGTGAAGTGTATGCATGTGTGTGTGTGTGTTTGTGTATTAAGTGTGTTTGTGTGTATGTGTATATGAGTGTGTGTGGTTGTATGTGTGTATAAAAATAGTGTATGCTTGTATGTGTGTGTTTGTATGTGTGGGTTGTATGTTTTTGTTTTGGGTTTGGGTATGCATATGAGAAGTGTATGGTTGCATATGAGAAGTGTATATATTTGTGTTTGTGTGTATGTATGTATGTTTGTTTGTGTGTGTGTGTGTTTTTTTTTTGTTTAGGGTTGTATGTTTTTGTTTAGGGTTGTATGTATTTGAGAAGTGTATGCATGTGTGTGTGTGTGTGTGTGTGTATGTATGTTTGTTTATGTGTGTGTGTGTGTTTTTTTTTTTGTTTAGGGTTGTATGTATTTGTGAAGTGTATGCATGTGTGTGTGTGTGTGTTTGTGTATTAAGTGTGTTTGTGTGTATGTGTATATGAGTGTGTGTGGTTGTATGTGTGTATAAAAGTGTGTGTGGTTGTGTGTGTGTGTATATGAGTTGTGTATAGTTGTGTGTGGTTGTGTGTGTTTTTTTTTGGGTTTGCGTATGTATATGAAAAGTGTATGGTTGTATCTGTGTGTGTGTGTGTGTATTATGTGTGTATGTGTATATGGGGGTGTGTGGTTGTGTGTGTGTGTGTTTTTTTTGGGGGGGTTTGGGTATGTATTATGTCTGTGTGTGTGTATGTGTATGAGTGTGAATGTGTATGTGTGTTGGGTGTTTTTTTTGGGTTGTACATGTGTAGTATTAGTAGTTCTTATTTTAATTTGATTAGTTTATAGTACAATGGTAAAACCAAAGGAAGGAGGAATCGTAGCGAGTTGGGAGTCAGGTGAAGTGACTTTATTTTGTGATCTCTGCATCAAAGAGATTGGTTTGGGGAATCGGCCAACCACCCACTTCAGCAAAGAAGGGTGGAAAAATCTGATTACAGTGTTTCAAGAACGCACGGGGAAAAGCTACGATCGAATGCAGATGAAAAATAAATGGGATCATCTGAAAAAGGATTGGAAGTTATGGAAGGAACTAAAACATGGTGAGACTGGTTTAGGCTGGGATCCAGAGAAGAGAACTATTGCTGCCTCAGAGGAATGGTGGGCAGAGAAGATTAAGGTCCGATCAAATTCAAGTTTCATTTCAGTAAATGAGTTCATATTTTTCCATATTTTAACATTGATACATTGATTGCAACAGGTTGTTCCAGCGGCGAAAAAATTTCGGTGCGGAGGTATTGCACCGGAGTTGGAGGAGAAATTGAATACTATGTTCAGCCAGGTAGTCGCAACTGGAGAAGACTCTTGGGCTCCTTCAATTGGGAGTTTGCCACCTGATGTGGGGAGGATACAGTTGGACGACGATGATGTGGCAGATAACATGGAGAATAATCAAGGTGGACCTGAAGAGTACGGGGGAGCTACAACACCTCCTGGGAATGCGTCCTCTTCGGCAAGTAAAAAAAGGAAGATAGGGAGGAATAAAGGAGTGACATTTTCTCTGATGTCAGATTTACATCAATCCACTCTAGCATTGAAGCCGCCGCCAGTTGTCACGGTCAAAGAGGTTGTGGAGCTGATTTCCAGCAGCCCAGAGCTACGGGCAAACCTGGATCTATATTACTTTGCTCTCGAGCACATCAGAGACAAGACCACTAGGGAGATCTTCATGAGTATCCCAGAAGATATGAGGGTTTGGTGGATTATGAAGGCGTACGAGAAGAGGGCTCAGTGATACGAGTTTACCTTGATCGAAATCTCCTTTTATGTGTTGCATGTAAAACACTATAATGTTTATGTTTAATTTTCAATGTCGTTTATCTATTTTGAGTACTACTAGCGCAATTCTGTAATAGTTTTTTTGTTATCATCTTCGCATATATATAATGTTTATGTTTTATTATGCTTCGAATGCAGGTATTAATAATGGAAGCACATGACTCCTCCTCTGAAGATTCTGGTGATTCAACCAGTCTTTCGCCAGAGCGGAGACAGTATATAGAATACTGCAGTGTAGTTATGTCATCGATCGAGAGGATGAATTATCATGTTCGAGATACCCGTCCATGCACGACATCTACCCAAACTGGTTCGAAATGGATCAAAGAGTTACTAGAAGGACATCCAGATAGAATACATGACGCATTTAGGATGTCTAAACGAATTTTCATAGATTTACTCCATAAACTAGAAGTAGATGCTGAACTTCAAGGATCACAGCGGATGTCTTCAAGAGAAATCCTAGGGATTACATTGTATATCTTAGCACAAGGAGGTTCCGTTAGATTGACGAAAGAACGGTTCCAGCACTCGACCGAAACAATAAGTAGATATTTTTCAAAAGGGCTTAGATCTCTACTGTTACTGTCTATTGATGCTATAAAGCCTACTGACTGTCAATTCAGAGAGATTCCGGGTGAGATAAGGTATGGTCCTCGTTACATGCCATTTTTCAAGGATTGCGTTGGTGCCATTAACGGTACACATGTTGATGCGAGGATACCCGTAGAAGATCAAGTACGGTACATAGGACGTCATGGCACGACGACCCAAAATGTCATGGCAGTCTGTGATTTTAACATGTGCTTTACATTTGCCCTCGCTGGATGGGAAGGATCTGCTCATGACAGTCGCATCTTTGCACGGGCATTGTCCGACGATAGATTGCACTTTCCGCATCCCCCACAAGGTATCATAATCAATATGTTTGCATTCATTCTAATTGTTTGTATTTCATATTGTTTACCTGCTTAACAAACCAAATAAATGCAGGTAAATATTATTTAGTGGATGCTGGTTACCCGTTAAAAAAGGGTTATCTGAAGCCGTATCCAGAAACAAGATATCACTTGGCTGACTTTGCCCGTGGGAGTCGGCCAGTACAAGGAAGGCAAGAACATTTCAATAAGGCGCATTCATCTCTTCGCAGTGTGATCGAGCGAACGTTTGGAGTGTGGAAAAAGAAGTGGCACATTTCGAGCAAAATGTCACAGTACAACTTCAAAAAACAACGTTCCATTGTGCTAGCGACAATGACACTACATAACTTCATTCGGAGACATCCTTCTCGCTGGGACCCTGAGTTTAATGTTTGTGATGCTGATGAGTCTTCTTTCGTTCCCTTAGAGGCTGAGGAACCTGCGACAGATGATGAAATTGAAAGCGATATGCGTGATGCTGATGGAGAAGAACATATGTCTACAGTACGAGATCACATTGCCGAAGAGATATACAGCGCGCGCAGGTAAAAATTCGATCCAACGCTTACTAAAAATTGAAAGGTTTAAAAATATCAAAAGTTTGATTCATATCAATTTATTTTTGAACAGGTGATCGAAATGATTGAAAAAAAGGAGTCGCCGGATGTTGCAAGATCTTTTTTTCCTATTTGCTATAACTATGTAAAAGACGCATGTTATCAGTTGTTTCTAAATATTTATGTATTTTCGCTTTTTTAAAAAACAGCTTCCAAAAGCTGTTTCTCCAAACAGAAAAAGAGAAAATCGCTCTTCAAAGCGCACTTCTGCACATAACACCCAAACACTCTGCAGCTTTTCAAAACTGCTCCCCAGAAATCTATTTCAAAACAGCTCTATCCGGACAGCAGCTTTTCAATCCGTCAGAGCTGTCCCAAACAGACCCTAAATCTGAGAGGTGTGGCTTGAGCGGTGAAACTGCAAGGATTGGTTCGAACCGGAAAGTCAACGCTAAAAAAGAATTATGCTTTTGTGTTTACTTACCGAAAAGTCATTCCACAGTATTTTCTAGAACATATTGGCTACAACATCGCACTATCACGTGTCCAAAGATATTATAATAGCGACAACTCATTTATTTAATAATCCGCGACAACTAATCATAACATCATACATTAACATGATTTTTGCTCGATCAAGCACGCTCACGATCGGGGCCTGCAATCAAATTTAACTTTCGGATAAATTGCGGATGTTACACGGCCACGACAAAGAAGCGCGATAGAAAGTATTTGTTGTGCTCATTTCATAACAAAAACTCTTTTGCCACAATTTTAGTCATGTTTTAAACCTAGACAATAACTTACTTTCGACTGAGGTATTTAAAATTGAATCGAACCAATCGTTTCAACTGGTCAGACCGCCGACCGGTTCCTCGGCCGATCCGGACAGTCTCTTAAAACTGCATCTGCTGAAAACCGGCACAAAACATGTGAATCGGGCGGTTGAACATGTTAATCGGAAACCAGGCCGGTTTTCAAACCACTGGACAGTTCCTAATTTGGTGTCATTTCACAGTCTATTTTCAATCAGGCGGTCGAGATATTGTTAAGGCTTTAGGTTTATTGTTTTTCTGCTACCATTTTGCTAATTGTTCACCACTTTATGGCGGTTCAGATTAGACGGCACAACCTAAAGATGAGAAAAGCTCTTCTTCTTCCTCACGCTGATTGACAATAAAAAACTCTTCATCTTCCTCATGCCGATCAATGAATTCGACAGGGAGGAAATCGACTGGATTGAAGGTATATATTCTTCCTCACGTAGACTAACGACTTTAAGGGCGAGGCAAGCACCAAATTATCTAACCGGATCTCGGCCTTCATCGAGGCAATTGGAATCCAAAAATCTTTGGAAACGAAATTTTATCAATCTTTCTTTTGGTATTTCTCTGATCTCTGATCTCTCTAACATTAAGGCTCCGTTTGGGGAGACTTATTTTCACCGGTCAAACGGTTACGACCGCATGAACCGGACCTTAATTAAGGTCCGGTTCATGCGATCGTAACTGCTTGACCGGTGAAAATAAGTTTCCCAACAGCCTAAGACTCCAAAGTTTCTACCATTCCAGTCATCTTCTATAATCCAATCATTATTATGGTTCTTTTTTAGATGTTGTTATTGCACAAGCAAACTCATCTTCTATAATAAAGAATGCTTCCCAATCATCTTCACTTTTCTCCTTTGTATTGATCATATTAACTCTTCTTCTTCCTTACGCCGATCGACGTGAAAAGCTCTTCTTCCTTACACCATTCGATCGACCATCCACTTTATTTATCATATGTTTACATTAGATGTTTTATTTTTGATATATTATTATCCATACTTCATATATGATAAAATAATATTAGTTACTTTTGTCTAAACTGTCCAACTTCGGTTCAACCGATCCAATCGATTGAACCCTTAACATATCCTAATACCGTTCGGT
This sequence comes from Platanthera guangdongensis, assembly GCA_039583875.1. Classification (NCBI taxonomy): domain Eukaryota; kingdom Viridiplantae; phylum Streptophyta; class Magnoliopsida; order Asparagales; family Orchidaceae; genus Platanthera; species Platanthera guangdongensis. The sequence continues at coordinate 156,750,093 of CM077161.1, read as the reverse complement.
TTTTAAAATCTTGCTTTCAACAACTATTTGTCATTGCTCCACTATCCTGGCTAAAAATCCATTTCTAACATTATCATTTGCCATGGTAATTATTGGAAAAGCCCATGTAAAAGGCCCATTTAATGGCCCTCTTTGTTTGTTTTCTTTCTCCTCCTTCTTTAGTCCCACATCATGTATATGATTTATTCTTCTCTTCTCTCTCCTATATATTTGTATTCTCTCCTTGTAATTATATACTTGAGTAATACATACAAACTTTGGGCACTCTCAACATGGTATCAGAGCCAGGTTCCCTCTAGCTGCGGCCTTTCCTGCGGACTGTCTTTCTGTCCGCTCCGCTCTCCTGCGGACTGCCTCTCTGTCCGCTCCGGTCTCCTGCGGACTGCCTCTCTGCATCCGCTTCTCTGCGGACTGCCTTTTTGTCCGCCTTCCCTGCGGACTGCCTTTTTTTCTGTCCGCTCGGTTCTCCTGCGGACTGCCTTTCTGTCCGCTCCGGTCTCCTGCGGACTGCCCCTCTGCATCGGCTCTCCTGCGGACTGCCTTTCTGTCCGCTCCGATCTCCTGCGGACTGCCCCTCTGCATCCGCCTCTCTTCTCTCTCTCTCTCTCCATGGTTCCACCCTCCTCAGGCTTCTTATAGCCATCTTCTGCTCTGACTCGTGGGGCCCACCTCTTCTATCCGCTCCGGGCGTTCCTTCCTGTCCGCTCCACACTCTGCTTGTGTCTGCTCGAGCCTCTTTGCTCGCGGACTGCTCCTCTCTAGCCCGCTGCTCTTAATCCTCGCGGACTGCTCCACTCTAGCCCGCTGTGCTTCTGTCCGCTCGAGCCTCTTTGCTCGCGGACTCCCTATCCGCAGTCTCTTGCGGACTGCTCCTGTCCGCTGCGGACTCTCCTCTTGTCCGTTGTGCTCTCCTCTTCTCTCTTGCTGCGTGGCTTCTTCATCCTCGCGGTCTCTTCTTCAGTCCGCCACGGGTTTTTCAGCGGCCTGCCCCAGTCCGCTGCGATCTGCTCCAAACCACTGCGACCTCTGCCGCGGACTGCTCCAGTTCGCCGCGACCTCCTCCAGTTCGCCGCGACCTCATCCAGTTCGCCGCGACCTCATCCAGTTCTCCGCGACCTCCTCTAGCCCGCTGCTTGCCGCGCGGTTTGTACTCGCCGCGCCCTGCTGTCTGCTGTGCCTCTGTTCGCTGGTTCTGCCCGCCTCTTCTCCTCCAAGTAGACATGTCCTCCAGCGACTCCACTACCGCTCACCCCCCGGCCTACCACGTGGCTCCTCCTCTCAAACTCCGCGATGAGCTTCGGATTACTACTATTTCCCTCTCTGGCAAGTCTAACTTCATCCCCTGGGTTCACTCCGTCCGCCGGGTCTTACAAGCCAAGGGTCTTGCGCGTCACCTCACCCAGGGCTCACCGACTCCTCCTACTGATGATTAGCTCCGAAATGACGGTCGCGTCCAGACCTGGATCCTGAACTCGGTGGAGGGTGAGCCGTACCAGATGATCATGTATCATAAGACCGCCAAAGCCATGTGGGATGAACTTCATTCGTTGTACTCGGGCAAGGACAGCCTTCAGCTCCTTTTTGACATCATCACTGATCTTCAAGCTTTGGATGTTGGCAAAGCTCTGGACATGACCTCCTTCGTGGCCCGTGCTAAAACTCTAACGGAGGCCTGGATTCAGCAGCAGCCCGCGACTACTGATCTCGCTGCTCAACGTGCCCAGAAGGAGGCTGTTTGTATTGCTATGATTATGGCTCGCGTCCCGCCACACCTTCACAGTATCCGGGCCCAGGTTCTGGCTTCACCCACTACCCCTTCCTTCTCCGATGTCTGCTCGATGTTACTTCGCGTACCACCTCCACCGGAGGCACCTGCACCACCCTCGCCGGCCCTTCTTCAGCAGGCCCTTCCTCCTTTACTTCCCCCACCATCTTTTCCTCGGGGTGGACGTACGGGCTCCCGTGGGCGGGGCCGTGGTGGTCGCGGACGGCCCAAGTGCACCTACTGCGGCCGGGATGGCCATACTGAAGCGATCTGTCACAAGAAACATGGCTACCCTCCTCGCCCGCCTACTGCTGCTGTTACTAATAGCTCTCCTCCGACTGGTACGGATCTTGAGGCTCTTCGCCTTCAGCTGCAACAACTCCAGGGGCTCCTCAACCCTCCCTCTGCTTCCATTGCCTCCACCTCCCATGCAGGTATTGTCTCCACCTCCACTGTAGGTACTGCCTGTCTTTCTTCTATCTCTCGCTGGATCCTGGACTCGGGAGCCACCCACCACATCACTTCCATGCAACCGCCCCGGTTCTCTGGTGCTCCTCATCCCCAGTCTATTACTGTGGCCAATGGTGCGATTGTTCCGGTCTCCGGATGTGCTGATCTCTTCCTCCATCCCTCTCTCTCGCTTCGTTCCGTTCTTTATGTGTCGGCCTCACCATTTAATTTACTCTCTGTTGCTCGTATTACTACTGATATGAATTGTTATATCACCTTCACCTCTTCTGGTTTTTTGATACAGGATCGGCAGACGCAGATTACCATTGGTAGGGGACGACTGCAGAACGAGCTCTACCTCCTTGATGTCTCTCCCACATCACTTTCCTCTGTTTCCTCTACTGATTGGCATTGTCGTCTTGGGCATGCCCCTCTACCTATCCTCCAGAAGGCGCTTCCTGACATCTCTCTTCCTATTTTTAAATGTGATTCCTGTATTCTTGGCAAACAGCCTCGTGCTTCTTATCCCGCACATTGTACTCGGAGCTCTGCTCCTTTTGATCTAATACATTCTGATATTTGGGGACCATACAAAGCTTCTAGCATCTCTGGTTATCGTTATTTTATAACCTTTTTTGACGATTACTCTCGCACCACCTGGTTGTATCTCCTACATGATCGCTCTGAGCTTCCTCGTGTTTTTCATGCTTTTGTGTTAGAAACTCGTACGCAATTCTCTACCGCCATTAAAACTTTCCGCTCTGATAATGCTCGGGAATACACTAGCCATGAGTTTGCCGCTCTCTGCGCCAACTTCAGTATTGTTCATCATACCTCTTGTCCCGACACCCCGCATCAAAACGGGGTCGCTGAACGCAAGAACCGTCACTTGCTTGATGTTGTTCGCTCCCTCATGCTTCACATGCACGTCCAAAAGTATTCTGGAATTTTGCGGTTTCCACCATGTGTTTTCTTATCAACCGTCTCCCATCACCGGTTCTCCAGAACGCTACCCCCTTCAGCCTCCTATTTCCCTCCGCACCCGCCTTCCCTCTCACACCCCGGGTTTTTGGCAGTACTTGCTTTGTCCATAACCTGGGCCCCACTCTTGACAAACTGGATCCCCGTGCGGCCAAACATATTTTCGTCGGCTACTCCCGCACCCAAAAGGGTTATGTTTGCTACTCCCCGGTCACCCGAAGGTCTCTGTCTCTACTGATGTTACTTTCGGGAGGATCAACCCTTCTTCCCTCCTCCTGTGCCACCTCTTCTACCACCACCTTCTCCACCACCCTCCATCCCACGGCCGGTGATCCCCGTCCACTCCCTAACACCATTCCTCCGCCTCCTCCCACCCTTGACCCTCCTCGACCGCCGTCATTCGGGTCTATACTCGTCGCCCTCTTCCTCCCGTTGCTCCTATGCAGTCGGCTTCGACCTCGGCTTCTCCGTGTTCTGCTGCTCCGGTACCGGCCTCTACAGCTCATCCGATGGCGAACTATGTTTCTCTCCATCGCCTCTCTCCCCCTCTTCAGACCTTGGCTACTTCACTATCCTCGGTCTCTCTTCCCACTTCTGTACAGGACGCTCTTCAACATCCTGGGTGGCGTGCTGCCATGGAAGAAGAGATGGCTGCTCTGTGGGCGAACCGGACTTGGACCTTGGTGCCTCTTCCTCCCTGCCAGAAACCTGTTGGGTGCAAATGGGTCTTCGTCATCAAACATGCCCCTGATGGGACCATTGATAGACTCAAAGCTCGTTTGGTTGCTCGTGGCTTCACCCAGCAGCAGGGGCTCGACTATGATGAGACTTTCTCTCCGGTCGCTAAGCTCAACACGGTCCGCATTCTCATTTCTGTTGTTGTCCATCGTCAATGACCCTTATTTCAACTCGACGTCAAGAACGCTTTCCTGAATGGCGACCTTCAGGAAACTGTTTACATGCAACAACCTCCCGGGTTTGAGACCACGGGGGATTCACGGGTTTGTCACCTTCTCAAATCACTATATGGTCTCAAAAATCCCTCGGGCATGGTTCGACAAGTTCAGCAAAGCTCTCCGAGCAATTGGCTTCACTCGAAGCTCGGCTGACTTCTTATTGTTTACTCGTCACCGGGCAACGGGTACGGTTATCCTATTGGTATATGTCGACGACATCATTATTACTGGAAATGACTTGGACAGCATACAGGTCGTTAAGCTACATCTGAGCTCCGTTTTCCAAACTAAAGATCTGGGACATCTTTGGTACTTCCTCGGTCTGGAAGTGGCCAGACGGTCAGATGGTCTGGTTCTCTCTCAGCGAAAATACTGTCTGGATCTTCTTCATGATGCGGGCTACTCTGACTGCAAACCTATTAACACTCCCATGGATGCAAATCACAAACTATGTGCTCAGGGCTCAGACTCTGATTCTCTTCTACAAAATCCAGAATATTACCGTCGTCTAGTTGGGAAACTTATCTACCTAACAGTTACAAGACCTAATATATCTTTCGCTGTGGGACTCGTCAGTCGCTATATGCACTCTCCTCGAAGCTCTCATCTCCAGGCTGTGGAACACATTCTCAGATATCTTAAGACAGCTCCTGACCAAGGACTTGTATACAAAACCTCATCTTCCATTCCTACACTAGTGGCATACTCTGATGTCGACTACGCTGGCTCCCTCGACGATCGACAATCTACTAGCGGGGTTTGCACCTATTTTGGAGGACATATGATTACTTTGCGAAGCAAGAAACAAGCAGTGGTTGCTCGATCCTCAGCAGAAGCAGAATATCGGGCAATGGCTGTTGTGGTCTCTGAACTCACATGGATTGAGAGTCTCCTTACCAACCTTGGAGTTAAACTATCTTCACCAGCTCTCCTCCTATGTGACAGTCAAGCTGCCATACATATTGCTAAGGACCCGGTCTTTCACGAAAGAACGAAGCATATTGAGGTAGATTGTCATTTCATCCGAGAGAAAGTCCACATGAAGAAGATCGAGCAAGCATGTTCCGGGTACTAAACAGGTTGCTGACATCCTCACCAAAGCTCTAACCTAGTTACCTCTTCTATCAGTGCCTATCCAAGCTTGGCGCATACGACTTGTACGCTCCAGCTTGCGGGGGAGTATTGGAAAAGCCCATGTAAAAGGCCCATTTAATGTCCCTCTTTGTTTGTTTTCTTTCTCCTCCTTCTTTAGTCCCACATCATGTATAGGATTTATTCTTCTCTTCTCTCTCCTATATATTTGTATTCTCTCCTTGTAATTATATACTTGAGTAATACATACAAACTTTGGGCACTGTCAACAGTAATAAATTGTGGCAAATACTAATCTAGTCTATTTAAAAATATATATATTTTTCATGATTTAAAACTGAGGCAAATACTTGACTGATTTATTAAAAAAACATTTGGCACGATTTAAGTGTACAAGGGCGAATACTTGGATGATTTATTCAAACAATATTTGGCACGTCTTGAAGTTGTGGCAAATAATTCAATGCATTACAAAAAAGAAATGACAGGATTTTAAATACTATAGTCAGTGCTAGATATGAGACCTTGTAGTATATACATTTTTTGGTAAACCCAATCAACTATTATATAGGTAACTAATAATTCTCATAAATGAATTCTTTTTTACAACATAAGACCATAAAGTACATACTCTACTTAACTAGCCATCAAAATTAGAATGAAATTTTATCCCTACTTTCAACTCCAATTCCATCTGTCCAAACAAGTGCTAAAATTAAAGTGATTTTAGAAAACTATTACATAAGCAAGAAGAATGAGAACAAAGTTACACCACTAATTTAGGCTTCATTTGTTTTAGCGGTGGCGGTTGTAAAAGGAGCTGTTGTAAATGCAGGCCTGTAAAGGGAGCTGTTGAAAACTGAATGCTGGAAACGGAGTTCTGTTTGTCTAGTCTGCGTTTGTAGAGCTGTTCGAAACAGAGAACTGTTTGACATTACTGTGTTTGGAAATGGAGATCCGCGACTGAAATATTTTTTTTTCTTCTTATAAACATTATATGAAAAATGCGTTCAAGCTCGGTGCAATAATTGTTCGGCAATTGAGTCACGCAATGCCACCATCTCATCCACTCCTACCCGAATCCCTCTAACATTGTCTCCACTTGAGCCAGCATTATTTTGAGCGATTACTTATGGGATTGTTCTCCAGTTCAGTTATTAACCTCCGGCGATAGTTTCCAGTACAACATACACACAACACAACATACACACAACACACATATACACACAATACACAGTCACACAATTCGCATATACAATTACAACACACACACACACAAACATACACACACACAACATACACACACACTCCAAAACTCCAAAACTCTGAAACACACACAATATACACAGCATATCCAACATATCCAACAAAAATAGGGAAAAAATTTTGGGGGAGGAGGTATACTTGCTGCTGCTACCAGTCGGATCTACAGTAGAGGAGGGTAATTCTGCACAGAACAGAGTGTAGGGGAGAGGGAGGAGATGAGTAGTCTGGCAAGGTAGGAAAAGCAAGAAAGGGAAGGCACACGAGCCGGAGCAACAAATCTGCGCCGGAACAAGATCTAGCCGGAGAAGAGTAGTCCGCTGGAGAAGAAGCAGTCCGCCGGAGAGACAAGTGGCTGAAGCCCTTCGCACGGAAGGCTCGATGCTGTCGTGGAAGAAGCTCGATGCCGGAGTCCGTCACGATCGCCGCCGGATGTCGCAGAAGGGAGTCCGCCGGATGTCGCGATGGCAACGCTGTCCAAAGCCCTAAAAACGCTATAAACCGGAGGTAGACTCTTGCAGTTCGTCCCGCGATTATTTGAGTAGAAGGTAAACATTGTGGGTTTGGAAACGTGAAGCGGAAAAACAAATGATTTTCAGCCAGCTTTTTGTTTTGGGCAAACGGAACGGAAGGGAAAAGCCCAACCAAATGAAGCCTTAATTTGCTTGACTTGAGTCGTTTCATTCATCATTGACCTTGACGCCCCTTCCTATGATCTTCTCCAACCATTTTGTTTGTCTATGTCTTGATGGTTGAAGAAATATATGAGAAACCCACACACTGGTGCCCGTCGACATTAGCTTCATGATCTCCAATTTTCAAATATTGGCTAAAAATACGTCTTTCAATCTAGAAAAAAAGAAAAAAGAAAAAAGAAAGTTACATGGCAAGAAGAAACAACAACAATAACATAACATTTTTTTGTTTACAAAGTATCTGAGCACTCATTTCACATTAGATTTATATCTCCATGTGAGATAACAGAAGAAATAATCCTGTAGAAGAATCAATAGAATTATATTAGAAAGAAAAGATTATGCTTTTGTTTTTACAAGTTAGAAGACATGTGTGTAGTTTAGTATAATTTCAAGGAACCTTTGGTTAATGTAGTTATACGAGTATATGAGATTCTAAATATTCAAATTTTACTAAGCTGAACACGAACATAAACAATGGGGAACTTTTACCAAGTTGAACACAGACATGCCTAACGATAAGGGACTGGTCATGAACAAAGTGTTGGTGTTACCATTGTGATTTGGAAGTGATCAAGTATGTAGCCTCACTGTCAACACAGTATGAGCCTATCAGGATTGCACATAAGAATGTTTGGAGAAATTGAGAGATTGGATTAGTATGGTTTTACTCACATGATGAGTGGAAATGACTTAGCTCAGCCAAGCTTGGAAAGCGTCGAGTGCGTTGAGACCACTCAACGCTTTCGTCGAGTCAAGTGTTGACTCATCGAATGATGGCGTTGAGTGTGTTGAGTTTACTCAACGATTCGTCGAGTCAAAGTGTTGATTCGTCGAGTATTGCACTTAAGCGTTGAGTGTGTTGAGTCTACTTAACGATTCGTTGAGTCAAGGTGCTGATTCGACGAGTCTGGTTCCCAGTCGTTGAGTGCGTTGAGTTCACTCAACGTTTTCTTCGAGTGAAAAGTTGATTCGATGAATTTGGCACTTAGGCGTTGAGTGTGTTGAGTTCACTTAATGCCTTTGTCGAGTCAAATGTTGATTCGACGGGTTTGACGCTGAGAGCGTTGAGAGTGTCGAGTTCACTCGACGCCTTCGTCGAGTCAAAGGTTGATTGGGCAAGGCCGACGCTGAGTTCATCATGTATCTTATGGATACTCGACGATTCGTCGAGTATGTTATGTATAATCGATGATTCGTCGAATAAGTTATGGATACTCGACGATTTGTCAAGGCAAGAGTTGTCTGGTCGAAATTTTGTATTCCAAATCTTGGGTCTGCGGATAGCATCAGACTGTTCTGTTTATTCCTTTGGGTATAAATAGAAGATTTTAGGGTTTCTCAACTATCGACTTTACGGGTTGATTCTGTCTAAGCACACGAGCCACACTGTGCGAAAAACCGGAGACCTAAAAGGCGACGATAACTGTTCCGCCTACGCCGATACCGTCGTCACCGCTAACCCCGATTCCGGCGAGTGCCGTCGCCGCTTCTTTTGTAACGGACCTAGCAGTCTGTGAAGACGCGGAGTTCCCTCTCCCGACCTAGATCTTGTTCGACAAGAATCTATGAGTTCTCCCGTTCGTGTGGATTTTCTGTAGAGGCGCAGACACTATTCTGCACTAAGGACTCAAGCCGCTTAGTGATCGACAGATTGTATGGAGCATCTAGGTTGAGTATAGACTCAATCTCACAGAGGTAAATTTTATTTACTGCACTTTCTTTTTGATACGCATCCATTGCCAGATCTGAACTTCTTTTTGGTTTTCTTGTTCTTTATTTCTTTTGCGTGAATAAGTGTTGTACCATCTAGTAAAACCAAACACAAGAACTAGTTAACAATAACAGGCTGGATCCAAAGATGAATGGTCATAAAATTCAATGAACTCGAAGATGTATTGCTTCTGTAGTCATATTTTTAGCCTCCAAAAGCAGATTGACTTGCCAAACAAAAAGTATTATGAACACCAAAGGTTATTTATCGCACAGATGCAAGAGTTTCCATGCATGGGTCTGCAACCCTTTTCAAAAAAGTAGGAAGATTAGTTATAATGCTTCTATTTTGATTTCTCTTGGTATGCTCAAATTTATAAATTTCAATATGGAAGATTTGATGTCTTATCAAGGAACTTTTAAATCTCAAGATTTTCTGATGGATTATTCGATATAAGGGATCTCTACCACAACGGCTATTTCTACAACTAGTTTTATGGTTGAAGGTATGGTTGGAATCAAGAAATTGATTCACACGAATTTAGATCAAAAAGGCAGCCCGATGTTATTGATCATGCGGTTGAGAACTACATATCTAATGACAAGAGCAAAATAGAGAAAAGAGAGAGATAATGAATTGCCTAGAAATAAGATCTGCTGGCTGCATCGAGGAGTTCTTACCACACACCCGAAAGGTTATAAGAACTTTCCCTTCTGAAGCCAAAGCTGAGCTATAGGCACAAGAAAGGAATGGACTGGCTGAAAGGGAAATTGTCTGTGCGGATGGGGGGAGGGGGGGTCAACATGCCTTTTCCTTGTGCCCGACGATCCTATTTATAGATAATCCATACTAGGGGATTTGGTCTGTGAATAGTCGTCACCATAGAATAGCTAATGCGCTTAGCATGACGACCGACCTCGACAAGCTGATTGAGGCTACTGAAAAAGACCTCGCCGGTCAAAATTTGTTCACGCAGACTCATTTGTCATGTTTATGAGGACCTTCCTTATGGGGGACTTCTAGAGAGATCTCGCATATGAGCGAGATCAAGAGTGATCTCCCCTACGGGCTGCCTTCGACAGTTTTTAGGTTATGTTTCTTTTATTCAATGATCAACTGTCTGTTGTAGTTGGTTTACATCATTGCAGCTACAGACAATAGTTTACAGCATTGCAGCTACCAACAATAGTTTATTTTGAAGTTTTAGTGTTGAATATTTATAGTTTGATGGAGAAGAAATATTTTTTGTGTTTGTTTATAGGGTTTTCTTCAGAACCCTTTTCGTTCAAATTTTTGGGCATTTATAATATGCTATAATAATCTTCATTTCTTTATCAATTTAGATATTTTATCAAGGTTTTAAAAAATGGATCGAATATCGAAACAATACAATGATATTTTGTAGAGTAATTTAATTGTGCAATGAGTTTGGTGGCGCCACTGTTAAACATGAAGATTTTTGTGATATATGTATTAAGATGTTGCATAGTTCAAAAAAATAATTCTCAACTTCAAAATAATAAAATAGCATATTTATTTGTTAGTACATGATTTTGTGAAATCAAAAGAGGTTGTTAAAAATTCCTTCTGTGGGAATAATAAAATTTGCATAAAAATTTGAAAGCATTATATATAAAATACTAGTTGTAACGCGCGAGACTTAGTCCATTCCGAGCACAAATAGAAATAATAATTGTTACACTAAAGTCTCTCCAGTTCCTTTATGGATAATATGAGCAACATCGCACGGGCTACGTTCATGCTCTATGCTTTCGAGCAGCCTTCGGCCGCCTTCAGGCGGGCTTAGCCCGCCTTCACATGGGCTTTCCCGTGTTTGATGCTCCGGGTAGCCTTTGGCCGCATAAAAGCATGCTTCGATTGCTTTTACGCTATACGCCAGCTCGGCGCCACACTCGTCACGTTGCATGTCCAAACAATATAACAGTAGGTCTGACCAGGATCCTGTGCCATATTGAGTGTACAAGCAAGGGTTACAAAATGATAAAATAGGAAAACTAATTGTACGCACAAAGAGAAGTAAATGCTAAAGGAAACATTTTATTTAACTCAACAGGAATGTCCACATCACTAGTAGGAATGAAGTACAACAAAATGTTCGGCCTTAAGGCTTTACATGCTTTCACAACAAACTTTAGTAATGTTGTATGATTTACATGCATTGGTGTGCAGGCTAGCAATACATGAAAGCTATAAATATATATTGGACATCGAGGGCCAGCTCAACTTTGGGCTCCTTGCCCGCTACTTCCTGCTCTGCTCATCAGTACTTGTACCTGCACCATCCACGAAGACGTGGCAAAACATGGCTCAGCTTTAAGCTAAACACAAACAGTGTATTGCCCCACCCTCCGACCATCCTAGTTGATTGCAGGAAGGCGGTACCGCTCTCGTACAAGCAAGCCATATAAGTAGTATATATATAAATAGAAAGTTTAGCTACTCTACGCTCAATCTCAATCAATATGCATATGATGTTAGTTGGTATACCTGATGGTTTCATCAACAGCCTAAACATGAGGCTAGCAAACATCACATCATAAATGTTGGCGCGTACAACCACATGCTCCATGCTCACAAGGTATGGTTCAGTGAACACTTGCAAGAGTGTTTCCGCCAATCCAAGTGTTGTCAACTCAGATTTCATTTGAACATTTTACAAGCCGAGCGCATCAGCTCTAACTCAGTCTCTCCCATAGTTACAGCTCTGGTTGGACACCATTGCGCGAGTTTAGTTCCACTAAGGTCCGTTGTTCAAGTCATCTTGGGCACAAATAGAATGTGGGTGTATCTTTACCTCATCCCGTACTCATTTACCCAAAAGTATACTAAGTATCTAACCCACTTGAGAGGGCATGGGCTTTGTAATTGCTTTCATCATAGGAGTTCCAAGTGCACGTACTCCACTACGAATCTATGGTGAATGTTTGCATAGCACCAAAAACATGAATGGATTAAATTCAGTCAACTACCGCCAGTGGTATTGTAATGACCTCCCCAGCACACGACTCGAAAGGACTGTCGTCGGCACCCGCAGCATCCAACTTGAAAGGGTTAAGCTCCAACAGGTCTGCAGACCATGCACCCAAGCCCATATCGGGTCCACCAGCGGGTTGTTGGAGGCCGCAGCCTCCATTCGATGAGAAATGATCCAGTTAAGCGACCATACAGGGATTTCCCAGGAGGTCACCCATCCCAGGACTATTGCAGCTCAATTGGTGATGAGAAGTGAAAGAACTTTATAGTTAAGCATGCTCGAGCTGTAGTAGTCCTGTGATGGGCGACCTCCTGGGAAATTCCTGTAGGGGCACTTAACTAGATCACTTCTCATCGAAGGAAGGCCGCGACTTCCAACAACCCGCCTGGGCATGGCGAGGGATTGGGATGCATGGTCTACAGACAATTTGAGGCTGAACCTTTTCGAGCGTGGTGCTGGGGGTGCCGATGGTTGTCCTTACGAGCCGTGGGCTGCGGAGGCTTTTACAAAAAAGTGGTGATGCGAAACCAAAGTACTTTATAGTTCAGCGTGCTCAGTCTGGACTAGTCCTGAGATGGGTGACCTTCTGGAAAGTCCCCGTAGGGGAGGTTAACTGGATCACTTCTCATTGAACGGTGGTTGCGGCTTCCAACAGCCCGCCTGGGCATTGAGAGGGGTTGGTGTGCATGGTCTGCAGACTATTTGAGGCTGAATCCTTTCGAGCATGGTTCTGGGGGTGCCGACGGTCGTCCTTTCGAGTCGTGGGCTGGGGAGGCCGTTACAAGTATTATCTTCCGCCGGGATTCAGTAACATAACACTATTTTTTGTTGGAAACTTGGGTGTTACATAGAATTGTCCTCCATCACCACACACAGTGTAACACCCCCAAATTCGAAAGAGGGATGGACAGCGTCAGATCCTGTTCTTTTAGAGCTTTACTTGTTTATGTATATGGTATATGAAGTTCTGACTTGCAGGTTGGAGGGGTACCCCGGGGTCCGTTAGGGGTGGCCGGGAGGAAATGTGTTTGTTACACAGTTTGAGGTCAGCTTATGCTGACCCACGTTAGCACCAAATTTTATAGGGCAAATATCGGAAGCAGGAGCCAGCTCGCCGGTCAAAAAGGCCTAAGCCTCATGAAGTGTTTCCAGTTTCGTACTAGCTCTATTTTGTGGCCTTGTATGTTTGATGCTCTTGTTTTCCGGCTTGCATGCCGAGTTAGTCTATGAGTGCTTATGCACATTGATGGTTGATGTTATCTTTTGAGTTTTGGACTCTCTATTGTTGTAAGGCCATAAAGCCGTTTTGATACTCTTGTGTGAATGTGGATAACTTCTAGTCCTGTTTCTGCTGTTGTTTGAGTTTGAATCAAGAAATCGATTCACACGAATTTAGATCAAAAAGGCAGCCTGATGTTATTGATCATGCGGTTGAGAACTACATATCTAATGACAAGAGCAAAATAGAGAAAAGAGAGAGATAATGAATTGCCTGGAAATAAGATCAACTGGCTGCATCGAGGAGTTCTTACCTCACACCCGAAAGGTTATAAGAACTTTCTCTTCTGAAGCCAAAACTCTATAGGCACAAGAAAGGAATGGACTGGCTGAAAGGGAAACTGTGTCTGTGCGGAGGGGGGGAGGCAGGGGGGTCAACATGCCTTTTCCTTGTGCCCTATGATCCTATTTATAGATAATCCATACTAGGGGATTTGGTCTGGGAATAGTCGTCACCATAGAATAGCTAATGCGCTTAGCATGACGACCGACCTCGACAAGCTGATTGAGGCTACTGAAAAAGACCTCGCCGGTCAAAATTTGTTCACGCAGACTCATTTGTCGTGTTTATGAGGACCTTCCTTATGGGAGACTTCTAGAGAGATCTCACATATGAGCGAGATCAAGAGTGATCTCCCCTACGGGCTGCCTTCGACAGTTTTTAGGTTATGTTTCTTTTATTCAATGATCAACTGTCTGTTGTAGTTGTTTACATCATTGCAGCTACAGACAAATAGTTTACAGCATTGCAACTACCAACAATAGTTTATTTTGAAGTTTTAGTGTTGAATATTTGTAGTTTGATGGAGAAGAAATATTTTTTGTGTTTGTTTATAGGGTTTTCTTCAGAACCCTTTTCGTTCAAATTTTTGGGCATTTATAATATGCTATAATAATCTTCATTTCTTTATCAATTTAGATATTTTATCAAGGTTTTAAAAAATGGATCGAATATCGAAACAATACAATGATATTTTGTAGAGTAATTTAATTGTGCAATGAGTTTGGTGGCGCCACTGTTAAACATGAAGATTTTTGTGATATATGTATTAAGATGTTGCATAGTTCAAAAAATAATTCTCAACTTCAAAATAATAAAATAGCATATTTATTTGTTAGTACATGATTTTGTGAAATCAAAAGAGGTTGTTAAAAATTCCTTCTGTGGGAATAATAAAATTTGCATAAAAATTTGAAAGCATTATATATAAAATACTAGTTGTAACGCGCGAGACTTAGTCCATTCCGAGCACAAATAGAAATAATAATTGTTACACTAAAGTCTCTCCAGTTCCTTTATGGATAATATGAGCAACATCGCACGGGCTACATTCATGCTCTATGCTTTCGAGCAGCCTTCGGCCGCCTTCAGGCGGGCTTAGCCCGCCTTCACATGGGCTTTCCCGTGTTTGATGCTCCGGGTAGCCTTTGGCCGCATAAAAGCATGCTTCGATTGCTTTTACGCTATACGCCAGCTCGGCGCCACACTCATCACCTTGCATGTCCAAACAATATAACAGTAGGTCTGGCCAGGATCCTGTGCCATATTGAGTGTACAAGCAAGGGTTACAAAATGATAAAATAGGAAAACTAATAGTACGCACAAAGAGAAGTAAATGCTAAAGGAAACATTTTATTTAACTCAACAGGAATGTCCACATCACTAGTAGGAATGAAGTACAACAAAGTGTTCGGCCTTAAGGCTTTACATGCTTTCACAACAAACTTTAGTATGTTGTATGATTTACATGCATTGGTGTGCAGGCTAGCAATACATGAAAGCTATAAATATATATTGGACATCGAGGGCCAGCTCAGCTTTGGGCTCCTTGCCCGCTACTTCCTGCTCTGCTCGTCAGTACTTGTACCTGCACCATCCACGAAGACGTGGCAAAACATGGCTCAGCTTTAAGATGAACACAAACAGTGTAATGACCCCACCCTCCAGCCATCCTAGTTGATTGCAGGAAGGCGGTACCGCTCTCCGCCAAGCAAGCCATATAAGTAGTATATATATAAATAGAAAGTTTAGCTACTCTACGCTCAATCTCAATCAATATGCATATGATGTTAGTTGGTCTACCTGATGGTTTCATCAACAGCCTAAACATGAGGCTAGCAAACATCACATCATAAATGTTGACGCGTACAACCACATGCTCCATGCTCACAAGGTATGGTTCAGTGAACACTTGCAAGAGTATTTCCGCCAATCCAAGTGTTGTCAACTCAGATTTCATTTGAACATTTTACAAGCCGAGCGCATCAGCTCTAACTCAGTCTCTCCCATAGTTACAGCTCTGGTTGAACACCATTGTGCGAGTTTGGTTCCACTAAGGCTCGTTGTTCAAGTCATCTTGGGCACAAATAGAATGTGGGTGTATCTTTACCTCATCCCGTACTCATTTACCCAAAAGTATACTAAGTATCTAATCCACTTGAGAGGGCATGGGCTTTGTAATTGCTTTCATCATAGGATTTCCAAGTGCACGTACTCCACTACGAATCTATGGTGAATGTTTGCATAGCACCAAAAACATGAATGGATTAAATTCAGTCAGCTACCGCCAGTGGTATTGTAATGAACTCCCCAGCACACGACTCGAAAGGACTGTCGTCGGCACCAACAGCATCCAACTTGAAAGGGTTAAGCTCCAACAGGTTTGCAGACCATGCACCCAAACCCATCTCGGGTCCACCAGCGGGTTGTTGGAGGCCGCAGCCTCCCTTCGATGAGAAATGATCCAGTTAAGCGACCATACGGGGATTTCCCAGGAGGTCACCCATCCCAGGACTATTGCAGCTCAATTGGTGATGAGAAGTGAAAGAACTTTATAGTTAAGCGTGCTCGAGCTGGAGTAGTCCTGTGATGGGCGACCTCCTGGGAAATTCCTGTAGGGGCACTTAACTAGATCACTTCTCATCGAAGGAAGGCCGCGACTTCCAACAACCCGCCTGGGCATGGGAAGGGGTTGGGATGCATGGTCTACAGACAATTTGAGGCAGAACCTTTTCGAGTGTGGTGTTGGGGGTGCCGACGGTTGTCCTTACGAGCCGTGGGCTGGGGAGGCTTTTACAAAAAAGTGGTGATGCGAAACCAAAGTACTTTATAGTTCAGCGTGCTCAGTCTGGACTAGTCCTGAGATGAGTGACCTTCTGGAAAGTCCCTGTAGGGGCGGTTAACTGGATCACTTCTCATTGAACGGTGGTTGCGGCTTCCAACAGCCCGCCTGGGCATGGAGAGGGGTTGGTGTGCATGGTCTGCATACTATTTGAGGCTGAATCCTTTCGAGCATGGTTCTGGGGGTGCCGACGGTCGTCCTTTCGAGTCGTGGGCTGGGGAGGCCGTTACAAGTATTATCTATCGCCGGGCTTCAGTAACATAACACTATTTTTTGTTGGAAACTTGGGTGTTACATAGAATTGTCCTCCATCACCACACACAGTGTAAGGCCCCCAAATTCGAAAGAGGGATGGACAGCGTCAGAGCCTGTTATTTTAGAGATTTACTTGTTTATGTATATGGTATATGAAGTTCTGACTTGCAGGTTGGAGGGGTACCCCGGGGTCCGTTAGGGGTGGCCGGGAGGAAATGTGTTTGTTACACAGTTTGAGGTCAGCCTATGCTGACCCACGTTACCACCAAATTTTATAGGGCAAATATCGCAAGCAGGAGCCAGCTCGCCGGTCAAAAAGGCCTAAGCCTCATGAAGTGTTTCCAGTTTCGTACTAGCTCTATTTTTTGGCCTTGTATGTTTGATGCTCTTGTTTTCCGGCTTGCATGCCGATGTAGTCTATGAGTGCTTATGCACATTGATGGTTGATGTTATCTTTTGAGTTTTGGACTCTCTATTGTTGTAAGGTCATAAGGTCGTTTTGATACTCTTGTGTGTATGTGGATAACTTCTAGTC
This sequence comes from Platanthera guangdongensis, assembly GCA_039583875.1. Lineage (NCBI taxonomy): Eukaryota > Viridiplantae > Streptophyta > Magnoliopsida > Asparagales > Orchidaceae > Platanthera > Platanthera guangdongensis. The sequence continues at coordinate 156,732,992 of CM077161.1, read as the reverse complement.
CTGTTTCTGCTGTTGTTTGAGTTCGAGTTTTGAGATTGGGTAGTTAATATCATCTTTTAATGTTAAAGTTGTGGCGTCTGTATGTTGTGGGGCCCCGGCCGGACCCATATTATACGGTCATTACAGGAGAGGTGTTACACACAGTACCCAGAATACTAAAACAACATGCTTTTCATGGAGGCTTCTTCGTCACACAAATCAAACATCACCAATCCAGACTAACGGTCGCAGATGTGTTTCACACAATATGCTTAAATCTGCAAACCAATCAGACATTTATATGCAGTTTATGTCAAGGATAGACACAATCAACCCAACGAATGTCACACGCTTCGCTAATTAGCAGGAAGGACTCTTATATGCAAGCAAAGGAATATAAAATATATGACAAACATGTCCTAAGACCAGAGAGAATGATCATTACTCTTGACGATTGCTTTGACACCATGAATCAAAAATTGATTCAGATGGAAAGGATTGCAAAAAGTTCCTCTCCGTGGATCCAGACTCGGCTCGCAAATCTAATCTCCGAAGCTTCGACAATAGTGGAAGGAAGTTCTATTCTTTCTTGGATTTGCTCTTTGCTCTTGGTTTTTTAAAAGAGGAGAGAGTGTGTCATGAGAATAATCATCTCAAATGATATTTCTATGCCATTCTTTAAAGGATTCGAATAAATCACAGCCATTCGATCATCAATTCCATAAAGAATGAACAACCTTGATTTAATTTGAAGAATATGTTTTGGATGCTACTGCACGACATTAGCATGTTAACACATGTGTTAGTTTAGGTGGCGGCGATTGTCTTATCCAGCACCGCTTAACGATCACTTAATGAATTCGCTGTTAAGGTTACCGCCCGACATTATCACTAATGTATGGTGTTGGCTTCTAAACAACTCACGCTGATTCTTCGTGATTTTTCAACGATATCGACCCATTTCTCAACAATTTTCTGCAGGTAGAATGCTACCTCCAGTGGTAACACTACCGCTCGATGTTAGATCCAATAACCAGATTTCTTTGCTTTCTACTATTGGGAAAACTGAGATGTTACAGACTCATTCTCTTATATGACCTTTAGACGATGTCTCCATCGTCTCTTATAGCAACCAATAGATGGACATGGAGGATGAGTGGGGGGGGGGGGGGCAGACGACCATTATACAATGAGGGAGATGATCTCGACCGCTATTAGAGGTATGGACTTATGGAGGCTCTCAGAGCCCAATGCATCATATCATTACTCGACTAAAGGTTTCAAGTAATGAAGTGGAGATTCATAATCTAGAACATTTGAGGAGATTGGACTCTCCTTGATGTGGTATTAGAGATTCAATAATGAGTTTATCTTCAAAAAAAGCTTGTGAGATCATATTAAAATGACAATACAAAAGTAACGGGTTACCATGACCTGTCATGTGTCTGGTGCTCTTCTCGAACTGCCATTTCAAGGTTAGAACATTTTAGGTCATCTCTGCTCCAAGTGTTCCCAAGTGCATTGCCTTCCTGATTCTATAGGTGGTATCATTCGGTTTTCAGAGCCTCAAGACTACGAATGCCCCCTCCCAATTCGAGTTAAGATTCCCAATGGATGTTGGTCTTACGACATTGTCGACTTTCTTCATAACCAAGTTCTCGTGGAATATAAACTATTGAAGAAGATCATCACGAGTAAGAGTTTGCAAAATATAAAAGAACACCTCGAGATGAATTTGCGGAGTATATGCTTTCTCTTTATGGCAAACTTGTCATGAATAACACTGTTTGTTAGTAACATAAAAGTGCTCACAAGTTTTTCCAAAGCACTCATATGTATATGTATAGAAAGGTCTGTATTAAAGTGGAAAACTAGCCTGGATTTAAACTCCCCTGCATGAAATCTCCTTGAACTGAGCTTAGTGAGTTGTGCTAGCCTAGCCATGATTCACTTGCATAAAATCGATCATGTGAACTCACTACATGAGTTTTAGATAGAGCTTGTCAGATGAGCTTGCTAGAACGAGTTCATTAAAGTGAACTAGCCTAAGAAGCCTAAGCAAGCTCCCTGGTATGAGCTCATTGGAATGAGCTCACTTAATCGAACCAAACCAAACCAAATTGCATGGTTCTGTTCGGTTTTAGTAGCCCACAGTTCGGTCAAGGTTTCATTTTTTGAAAAAACCATGCGTTTTGGTTCGGTTCATGGTTCAGAATGTCAAACTGATCAGAATCGAAGAGATCGAACCATATTATACAAGAAAGAGTTTATGGGGGGGGGGGGTCAGTCGGCCATTATGTAATGAGGGAGATGCGACCACTATTAAAAGCATGGAATTATGGAGGCTCTCAGATCCCAATGCATTGTAACGCCCTCATTCGTCACATGGCATATAACGGTGGGTCCGGCCGGGGCCCCACGCCATATGTCACAGACAAGTAGTGGAATTACTTGTGGAAATCACATTATTCGCATCCTTAACTCAATCCATTCTAGCACAGCATTTTTAAGTTAAAGAACTCAGCTCAGAGAATGTCCACTTCTATATAAACTCCACATTTATATAGCAACACCGGGAATGTCTACAACGCACACACACTGGCCTTAAACCCTTACAAATTTCTCTTTTCACATAATTACATGTTCGTACATCGGCACGCAGGCCGGCCACACATGAAATCCAAACACACTTCTTCGCATGACCTTCAAGGGCCTTTAGCAGCAATCCATCCATTCCACTTGTTCATTCTACCTGCAATTTGCCATCCAAGCCAAAACAGAAAACAAAGTAACGGTCAGCATTCGCTGACCCATTTATAACGACTCTACCCCTACCCGGGGCAGTGGTTCCTTCCCTGTATGCATTGCCATCATCGATTGGTAGTCAATGCTACACCACATTGGGTGTAACGATCTCCTTCTTGGACATCAAAGTCCTTTCTTTATGTATGTGCTTGGAATCCTCCACCAAGAGGTGGATTTCGGAAGTGATTACTTTGTTGAGTCTGCATCTAGAGCCGGAAGTGTGGAGTACGACATAGGCATGCTGTGTGAAGCCCATCTGGATGGGTAGTCTGGATTGGTGATGTTCATGGGTAAACCGCAGAAGACTCCGTGGATTTGATGATATGCAAAGAGAGTTATTTTGTGATGAATGTATGGATGTGATGATGGATGTGAGGAGGCTTTGCTTAAGCTCCTGGTTGAAGAGAGATCAATTGGTAGTGCGCCCGGGAAGCGAGTACCCGACCGACTACACCACTAGGGTGGGTTGATCTGGTTAGAAGGGATCGATTGGTGGCATGATCCGGGAAGCGAGCACCCGACTTGCTGCACCACAATGGTGGGTCGATCAGGAATAGGTGAGGGGTCGATTGGTAGTAAATGCTACACCACATTGGGTGGGTCGATCTGCTCTGATTGTTTATGGATGCTGTGAGGTAAGTACCTCTGAGTGGTTTGGGAGGGATGTCGCCAGCTTGCGAGACTGGTGGACTAGGTCCGGTCAACCAACAAGTAAAAACCTCTGATCGGCGGTGTACGACTGGGATGTCCGGTACACCAAGAAGGTACCCTGAGTGCACGGAGCGTCTGGTGGATACCAGCGTTTGTGATGTGATGTGCTTGATAGATTACTTGTGGAAATCACATTATTCGCATCCTTAACTCAATCCATTCTAGCGCATCATTTTTAAGTTAAAGAACTCAGCTCAGAGAATGTCTACTTCTATATAAAATCCACATTTATATAGCAATACCAGGAATGTCTACAACGCACACACACTGGCCTTAAGGCCTTACAAATTTCTCTTTTCACACAATTACATGTTCGTACATCGGCACGCACGCCGACCACACATGAAATCCAAACACACTTCTTTGCATGGCCTTCAAGGGCCTTTTGCAGCAATCCATCCATTCCACTTGTTCATTCTACCTGCAATTTGTCATCCAAGCCAAAACAGAAAACAAAGTAACGGTCAGCATTCGTTGACCCATTTATAACGACCCTACCCCCTACCCGGGGCAGTGGTTCCTTCCCTGTATGCATTGTCATCATCTATCATCAAGCATCAAGCATTATTAAGTATCATATGTATCATTCTCTTTATTAATCTATCAAGCACATCACATCACAAACGCTGGTATCCACCGGACGCTCTGTGCACTCAGGGCACCTTCTTGGTGTACCGGACATCCCAGTCGTACACCTCCGATCAGAGGTTTTAACTTGTTGGTTGACCGGACCTAGTCCACCAGTCTCGCAAGCTGGCGACATCCCGCCCAAACCAATCAGAGGTACTTACCCCACAGCATCCATAAACAACCAGAGCAGATCGACCCACCCAATGTGGTGTAGCATTTACTACCAATCGACCCCTCACCTATTCCTGATCGACCCACCATTGTGGTGCAACAAGTCGGGTGCTCGCTTCCCGGATCATGCCACCAATCGATCCATTCTAACCAGATCAACCCACCCTAGTGGTTTAGTCGGCCGGGTACTCGCTTCCCGGGCGCACTACCAATTGATCTCTCTTCAACCAGGAGCTTAACCAAAGCCTCCTCACATCCATCATCACATCCATGCATTCATCACAAAATAACTCTCTTTGCATATCATCAAATCCACGGAGTCTTCTCCGGTTTACCCATAAACATCACCAATCCAGACTACCCGTCCAGATGGGCTTCACACAACATGCCTATGCCGTACTCCACACGTCTGGCTCTAGATGCAGACTCAACAAAGGAATCACTTCCGAAATCCACCTCTTGGTGGAGGATTCCAAGCACATGCATAAAGAAAGGACTTCGATGTCCAAGAAGGAGATCGTTACCCTCGAAGATCGCTTTGGCGCCATGAAGTAGCCGGATGGAAGTCACCGCCTCGGCTCTGCCTTCACGAATGCGCTCTCGGACCTTTGCTCCGCACTCCGCAGCTCCTCTAGCAGCTGGCTTTACTTTCCTCCTTGCTTCCTTTGCTCTCTCCTTTTCTTTCTCTCTCTTTAAATGAGATGAAGAAGAAGAAGAAGGGATTAAAACCTCAGATCTCGGCCAGAAATCCACCTGGCTAAAGCCTAATCCCTTGGATCCAGGACAGAGAAATTAACGGCCAGAAAAATACTGAAAAATCATGTTTCGGCCCTGACACGCCCTGTGACACGCCCGTGTCATAGGCCGTGTCCCCCAAAAGCGGTGCACGAACCGCCTTATCCAAACTTATCCACGCCAAGATGACACGTCCATGTCACGCCCGTGTCAGCCTAGTCACGCCCGTGACACAAGGCGTGTCACCCACTCAGCGATCGCCACTCGACGATCTCCGCTCGACGATCTCTGCTCGACGATCTCCGCTCGACGATCTCCGCTCGACGATCTCCGATCGACGATCTCCGCTCGACGATATTCGCTCGACGATCTCCGCTCGACGATCTCTGCTCGACGATCGACAAGCAAATCATCCAACCGATGGGACACGCCCCCTGTCACGCCCGTGTTGCAGGACATGACCACCCAAACACTTCATCGACCAAAGAATCGTCGACCTCGCGCCTCATGACGCAACCCGAGCGGGACACGCCCTGGGACACGCCCGTGTCCCAGGCCGTATCACCCAATTTTTGCCAATTTCAGAATTTGGGCGGTTACATGCATCATCTCAATACTTGACTAAAGGTTTCAAGTAATGAAGTGGAAATTCATAATCTAGAACATTTGAGGAGATTGGATGCCCGACAAATGTGGTATTAAAGAAAAAAGTTTATCTTCAAAAAAGCTTGTTAGATCATATAAAAATGACAATACGAAAGTACTAGGTTCCCATGACCTGTCATGTGTCTGGTGCTCTTCTCGAACCGCCATTTCAAGGGTAGAATATTTTTAGGTCATCTCTGCTCCAAGTGTTCCTAAGTGCGTTGCCTTCTTGATTCTATAAGTAGTATCATTCAGTCTTCAGAGCCTCTAAGACTACGGATGCCCCCTCCCAATTCGAGTTAAGATTCCTAATGGATGCTGGTCTTATGGCGTTGTCAACTTTCTTCATAACCAAGTTCTCGTGGAATATAAGCTATTGAAGAAAATCATCCTGAGTAAGAAATCACAAAATATAAGAGAACACCTCTTTGGGTAGTATATACTTTCTCGATATGACAAACTTGTCATGAATAACACTATTTATTAGTAACATAAAAGTACTCAAAAGTTTTACCAAAGCATTTGTAAGTATGCATATGTATAGAAAGTTCTATATTAAAGAGGGAAACTCGCCTGGATTTAAACTACCTTGCAAGAAATCTCCCTGAACTGAACTTAGTGAGTTGTCCTAGCCTAGCCCTGAGCTCACTTGCATAAAATCGACCAGGTGAACTCGCCGCATGTGTTTAAATAGAGCTCGCCGGATGAGCTCGCTAGAACGAGTTCATTATAGCAAACCTAAGAAGCCTAATCAAGCTCATTGGGATGAGCTCATTGGAATGAGTTCACCTAATCGAACCAAACCAAACTGCACGGTTCTGTTCGGTTTTTATATCCCACGGTTTGGTCACAGTTGCATTTTTTGAAAAACCACGTGGTTCGGTTCGGTTCACGGTTCAGAATGTCAAATCGATCAGAATCGAAGAGATCGAACCATGTTAGCTTTAATAATATTTTTAACTATTGGGAATAATTAATTACATAGAGCTTGACTAAGCTATTAAAATCAACAATATTGATAATTAAGACTTAAGAGTTAAGAGCGAGAATTGGGGTCTGGGAGGGCTAAACTGGCAAATCAATACTCACATGATAGAGAGAGTAGTGAGTGGTTTTTTAACTTGTATCTTTACACTTGCTATTTTCTATATTTACTTTTCCATTTATTTTTTGTTTTGCTAGGTCACGGCTTAGAGGCCAGAGCAATACCACAATAGAGAGAGTAACAAGCGACTGGTAACTGGCGACTGACGCCTGGCGACTGGCGACCGACTGGAGACTGATGAGGCGGCGAGTGCTACTCCTGAGCAACAAGCGCTACTCACGATCAGTCGTGAGAATGCTACTCCTGCTGTGGATTTAGATTGCTGGTGTGGTGGAGCCCGTAAGACTACAGATTCAGATCCCTAGTTGGGAGACTGGGAGTGGGAGGTGCGGTTCCTTATTTCCGGTTATTCGACGTTTTTTTCAATTGAAGTTGTTGTTTTTTTAAATTGTCCAAGATATGACAAAAACCTTCATTGCTTGTGACTAATGATCACAGGGGAAAATAAGATTCCAAATCTGCTAACCTATAAATAACAAAAGTTGGATTTGATAGTTAGGGTCGATGATAACCCAACCCAAATGTTTATCATATCTACATTTTTTCCATCATCTCTGAATGATGAATAGAAAGAAAAAGTTACTTGTAACATAAGTATGAACTTTGTAATCTGAATTGATTTCATAGAATTATGCCAAAACTTATTAAATGAGAGGATATTTATTTACGATCTAAAGGATAGAATTTGCCCGTTAAATAACAAATAGAGATAAAGATAATATCATTGTTCTTGATTTATGCTTATCTAGATATGGTTTTTCTAGATTTTTTGTTATTGGTTGTTGTTCTTGATTTGTGTAGCCTCCAAAGTTTTGTTTTCTTCTACTTTAATGGTAAGTGAGATGAATTATAGAGAAATTTTATTTGTTTCATATTATTTTAGTCTACTTAATATTAAATTTAAGCATGTTTTCATTTATTTCAGTCTATTCAAGAGAATGATGAATAACATATTCAAGGGACTCAACCAACTTTGAAAGATAATGATATACAATCGACTCAAGAGGCTCAACAACACACTTGACTTACAAGTATTAAAAGTCCTACAGAATCAAAAACAGAGGTAAAAAAAGTTTAAGTCAAGAATATGACAACATTTTCAAAAAGTTTATCCAAAGTTTAAGGATAAAAAATATCATCATGCTAAATGCAATTATTATACAGAAGGAGTATATGGATATAACACATCGACTGCTACTCTTTTTTGACACTTGGATAAATGTAGATCACATCCTCTTAATAAAGTTAACAAGAAACAAAATACATGACTTGAATCATTTAAAAATGAAGAAAAGGAAAGCACATTGATTTCTTGGAGGTTTGATCAATCTGGATCTTGAAAGGCTATTGCTAAGACGATTATTACAGATGAGTTGCCATTTTGTTTCATAGAACATGATGGTTTGAAGGATTTTTGAAATATTATTGTGCCCATACTACAATCGATATCTCGTGTGACAATAACAAAAGATTATTTAAAAACTCATACTGCGTTGAAGAAATAATTAAAAAATAATTTGACTTGTAATACTCCACGAGTTTGCCTCACAACTGATACCTGGGCTTCCTTGCAAAATTTAAGTTACATGATAAATACGTTTCATTTCATTGATCATAATTGAAAATTGCATAAAATTATGATATTGAGTTTTTTCATAATTTCCAGTCTTAAAGGTGTGGCATTAGGGCATGCATGCTTGATTGGGGAATACAAAAAGTGTTTACTTTGACAATGGATAATGCATCATCTAATGATATTGTTGTTGCTCACATAAATAAATTTTTTTTCTAAAAAATGCCTTTGCTTTAGATTGCGAGTTTTTCCACATAAGGTGTTGTGCTCATGTTTTGAACTTAATCATGAGAGATGGAATGAAAGAGAAGGGAGGTTCTATTGAGAAGATTAGCTTGATTGTGAAATATATAAGAGGATTCCCACAAATGGATGAACAACTTAGGACTTGTTGCAATTAGATGAAATTTCATACAAGCACAACTTGGTTCTTGATGTTCCAACTATGTGGAACTATTTATACTTATCTCATGTTAGAGATGACACATAAATTTTAGAAGTTATTTGAAAGATTTGAAAAAAAGATCCACAATATCACCTTGAGCTTAGAGAAAATATGCTAGTGAAAGTTGATTGGAAAAATGCATGAATTTTTTGGAAGTTCTTGAAAACATTTTATGATGTTACCAATAAATTTTCAAGTTTTCTTTATGTTACAACTAACTTATATACTTTCATATTGTGATCAATATTCAATCGACTATTAAATTTTGGATGACTAGTCACGATTATACATTGAAAAACATGGCTACGAAAATGAATGAAAAGTTTAATAATTACCGGGGAGACCTTGATAGAGTGAATATCCTGCTTTTGATTGTCGTGGTGTTGGATCCATGCTTTTAGTTGAAGTATGTCACATTTTGTTATGGAAAGATCTATCCCAAAGATATGGAGAATAAACTTATGGGAATATTGAGCCACTTGTATTCCTATTACGACAATAAAAGACAAAAGTGTACTGCTCTATTGAGTAAAACTGATGACAATTTGAAATCATATGAGATGAAGATAGATCATAATGATTGTGCGGTCGATGAAACAGTTATGTCATTTGGGAATGATTTTTTAAATGAAGAAAATGTTGCGGAACCACTCAACTCATACTTGGAAATGTATCTTACAGGGGTACGTATTAAAATGGTGGTTGGCGAAAGTTTATATTCTGAATTGGTGGAAAATGAATGCTACAAGATTCCCAACCATAACGTTAATGACACAAGATGTGTTGGTCATTCCAGTTTCTACTATTGCTTTAGAATCTGCATTCAACACATGAGGAAGGGTCCATGATCAATCTCGAAGTTCATCAAATCTCAAGATAGCGAAGTGTTTGATTTGTGCTCAAGATTGTGTGTTTCACCAATTCCAATGGAAATTGAGGCAAGCTTAAATGATGTGGCTGAGCTTGAATCATGTAAGATATTCAGTTTTTGTTTTATATTATCATATTAGCAATATATATAATTTTATACAATCTAATTCTTATATTTTACGTTGAAATTATTGTGGAGGATCACGGACTTGATTGTGCTTTTGCATATCAACTGAATTTACTAAATGAGCCGCATGAAGAATTGAAGATTGGAGAATTCACTAATTAGATATTTTTAATTTTTGATAGCAACTTGCATTATTTTCAAGCAAGGGCGTAGCCAATATAGGTCCGGGGGGGGGGGGGGGGCACGTGCCCTCCTCATTTTTCGTGGATTTCACCCAGGGTCGGCATTTACGCCCTTTTTTTGCGCTAAGCCGCTAACCTAGCCAGTAGCCGCCGCTGCCCGCTGCTCTCCTTCGCAGTTCGCCCGACATTCCCATTTCCCGCCACTGCTCTCCTTCCCCCGTGACCCGGCGCCGGCGGTACTGCCTCTTCTTCTTCAGTTCTTCTTCAGTTCTTCTTCTTCTTCTTCTTCTTCTTCTTCTTATTCTTCTTCTTCTTCCAACTTCCGGTACTGGTGCCTCTTCTTCTTCTTCTTCTTCCGGTACAGCAGTACTGCCTCTTCTTCTTCTCCTCCTTCGAGCAGTGGAGCAGTGGAGGTCGAATTTTTTTTTTTGTCGAGCTCGCCTTTTGTCGTCGAGTGCCGGAGTGCGATAAATGTCGAGCTCGACAGTTTTCGTCGAGCATCAAAAATGTCGAGCTCGACGCCTCGACATTTTGTTGTCGAATGCCGGAGTGCGACAAATGTCGAGCTCGACATTCTTCGTCGAGCTCGACAGTTTTCGTCGAGCGTAGAAAATGTCGAGCTCGACGAAAAATGTTGAGCTCGACATTCTTCGTCGAGGACATTCAGACATTTCTTCTTCTTCTTCTTCTTCTTCTTCGTAATTAATTTGGATGCTCTTCTTCTTAATTAATTTGGATGCTTCTTAAAATTATCTCATTTTGCAATAAGAACCACATTAAGCTCATAGAAGAAATTTGTATTGTTTAACTTCTAGGTACTTATTTCATATCAGCTAGCTCACATGTGTATATTTTATGATAAATTCATTTGAATTATTACTTATTTGTATACCTTAGGTTCAAAAAATGCCCAAGCCTAGTAGCCTACTGGATGAACCTTTGAAGGGCCTGTAACATATTCAACAACCTAAATGAAAATTTCTTTTAGTCATCATTGCATCAATTAATTACATGTATACAAATACCAGAACAATTTTTGAGTTAACTCACATTGCTGATTTGGATTTGGACTATTTCTGATTTGGACAGATTTAGAGTATATCTGAGCTTCTTCTTCAGTTTGATTTAGACTATTGCTGATTTGGACAGATTCAGTATTTCAGTTAATTTCTTCACATTTCAGGTACTCATTGATTTCAAATTGCTGATTAACTAACTGAAATTAGTAGGGTTAGATAGTTATGATTGATGTTATTAAGTTTTTAATTTTCGTTTCTTTGTAGTTCTTCCATTGTGAATTAATTGATTATGATTTCATTTTTCATGCAAATTAGATGGTTGTTACTTGTTATTTGGGATGGATTATTATTTGTCAAATTTTAGCTATGCTACATAGTACATACCATTAATCCACTAGACATTTTAACAGTTATGGAGAGATATTTCACTAAAGATCATCGTGCGAAAGTCAATATAAAGGACCTTCCAATGGATCTAGGATTGCAACCGCAAATTACTAATTATAGTCCAAATGATCATCGTGCGACAGTCAATATGAAAGACCTTCCAACGGATCCAGGCTTACGACCTCGAATTACAAATTACAGTCCAAATGATCAAGACCAAGTTCGTAGGGCATATTTACTTGCAGGTCCGTGTCAGCCTCGTGACCATGCCTTTCCTCAAAAGATATTTGGGAATAAATTACAACGTTTTAATAAGAATTGGTTTGAATTATATTCTTCATGGTTAGAATATAGTGTATCAAAGGACTCTGCATATAGCTTATTTTGTTATCTTTTCAAGCCTGATATTGGAGATCAAGCGGGTGGTGATTCTTTTGTTGGTGAGGGTTTTTCAAATTGGAAAAAAAATGATAGACTTCAATCTCATGTTGGAGGTTCTAATAGTGCTCATAATAAAGCTGTAGCAAAATGTCAAGATTTATTAAACCAAAAACAACAAATTCAAACAGTGTTTAAGAAACATGTAAAGCAAGATGAGGATGATTATCTCATTCAGTTGAATGCAGCCATAGATTGTATACGGTTTCTTCTAAGACAAGGCATTGCATTTCGTGGTCATGATGAATCTAAAAATTCAAGTAATCGAGGTAATTATCTTGAACTTTTGAAGTTTCTTGCTGATCATAACGTCGAAGTAAAAGCTGTCGCATCCGGAAATGCTCCACAAAATGTGAAGTTAACTTCACCAGATGTTCAACAAGACATTGTTACAGCTGCTGCAAGTGAGACACTCAAAGTAATTATTGAAGAAATTGATGATGCACTTTTTTCAATTTTAGTCGATGAAGCCCGTGACATATCAGTTAAGGAGCAAATGGCTGTTGTTATACGTTATGTTGACAAAAAAAGAAATGTTATTGAACGTTTTGTGGGTATTGAGCATGTTTCTAGCACTAGTGCTATTTCCCTCAAAGAAGCTGTGGAAAAATTATTCTCTACACTTGGTCTAAGTATTTCAAAATTAAGGGGACAAGGATATGATTGAGCTAGTAATATGCAAGGGGAGTTTAATGGTTTAAAAGCACTTATATTGAAAGATAATCCTTCTGCATATTATGTCTGGTGCTTTGCGCATCAATTACAATTGGCTCTTATAGTAGTGGCAAAGAATCATGAAGATATTGCAATGATGTTCTTTGTGATTAATAATGTGGTGAATGTTATTGGAGCTTCGTCCAAACGACGTGATATTCTTAGGGGCAAACATGCTGCAAAGGTTGTTGAAGCACTTAATGTTGGAGAACTTTCTAGTGGACAAGGTTTAAATCAGGAAACCAATCTTAAACATCCAGGTGATATACGTTGGGGCTCACACTATGGTACTTTAGTTAGTTTGATTACTATGTTTGAAGCAGTGATTGATGTGCTTGAAATTGTTAGAATGGAAGGTCCAAAAGGAGATCAACGAACAATGACAAGGATGTTATTGGGATCAATGCAATCATTTGAATTTGCATTTACTCTTCATTTGATGAGAACAATTTTGGCTATTACTTCCAAGTTATCTCAGACACTTCAAAGACATGATCAAGATATTATGAATGCGATTTCTTTGGTTGAATTATCAAAGAAACGACTCTAGCATATGATGGATGATGGCTGACAATCATTATTTGAAGTGGTTTCAACTTTTTGTGAGAAAAATGAAATTATTGTTCCGAATATGAATGAGGGATTTATAGCTCAAGGAAAAGAAAAGCGTAAAGCTCCAATAATTACAAATTTGCATCATTATCAGGTGAAGATTTTTTACAATGTTATCGATATGCAACTTTTAGAACTCAAAACTCGTTTTGACGAGGGAACTAGTGAGTTACTACTTTGTGTAGCTTGTTTGACTACATCCAACTCATTCTTTAGTTTTGATAAGGATAAGTTGATTCGTCTGGTAGAGTTTTATCCTGAAGATTTTTCCCCAATGGAGGTTTTAATACTTCACAACCAGCTTGATACATACATTTTTGACATGAGATCGAATAAAGAGTTTTCAATGCTGCATGAAATTTCTGATCTTGCTAAGAAGATGGTGGAAACTGGCAGAAACAGAACTTATCCACTATTATATTTGCTCTTGACTTTAGCTTTAATCTTACCTGTTGCAACTGCTAGTGGTGAAAGAGTATTTTCAGCCATGACTTGTGTGAAGAATCGCCTTCAAAATAAAATGAGTGATCAATGGTTAAACAATGGTTTGTTGGTATATATAGAAAAAGATGTTTTTTGATGGAATTGATAATGAATATATCATAGATTATTATCAAAATATGAAGACACGTAGGATTAAGTTGTCGAGCCAGAAAAAAAAGGCTCGATTGATCTCCTAGGAAATGCTCTTGGTCTAATATTTTTGTTACAATGTATGACACTTAAAAAGTTTGTTTTGTTCCCAGTAAGTCGTTTTCCAATATAATCAAACAGTTTGTAGTTCTTATTTTTACACTTAAATGTGAGATTACATACTTTGTATCATTATTGTTAATATGAAGTTCATTTTACTTTTAAAATTACTGTTTAAAGCAAATAACTTTTAATTATTATTGAGCATGTTTCGTGCCCCCACTCAAACAAAATTCTGGCTACGCCCCTGTTTTCAAGGAGTAAAAGACTTGATCTTATTAGATAACAATACAACAATTGAAGCTCCCTTCCTTATTTTGCAATGCCACTTGAAGCTGCTTTTGTTATTTTGCAATGCCACTTAAATCTGCTTTCGTTATTTTGCAATGCCACTGTCAACACATGGTTTATCTTGATCGGATACAAGCTATTTTTTAAACTATATTATGATCTATTTTTCATGAGATAATTGTGTTACTTGTTAGTGGTTTGCCTTTCTAATTTCTAGGTGTATCAACATGCCTTCAAAATGACAACTATTTCTTTATATATAGATCAGAGTATTTTTAAATGTGGGCAATTAAATGTAGTTTTATACGATCATTTATATGACTAATTATTAATGAACAAATCTCTTTTCTTTTAACACTCAAATCAAACCGAACCGTTCTATTCCAATGGTGCCTGCGGTTCAGTCAGCTTCATATTATGGCTTTAATGGTTGGGTAAAAAACCATTAAAGCCATAATATTGTTGTTGCTAGTTAAAATTGTTTAAAATAGAGTCCATATCTAAAATTTGCTTTGAAGTTAACGGGCAGGTTAGCAGCAACCCGATCACGGTTGAATCAAACACCACCGTCCATTAGTAAATAAATTGGGTTAACCCAAAATAAATAGACGGCGCAGATCTTCTGATGACGAAGAAACGTCCCCATCCTGGCTGTTTTGCTTTGCCTTTTTATTCTTGACGTAAATTGGCTCCTCCAAGCTCCTCCTTTCTTCCGCGGATCCGTCTCACCACTCTCTCCAAGCCTGCAGAAGAGCTTGAGCTCGATCTCCATGGAGATGCCCTCCATCTCCTCCACTCCTCGCACCGTCGAGGAGATCTTCAAGGACTTCTGCGGCCGCCGCACCGGCATCATCAACGCTCTCAACCAAGGTCCCATGCCCCCCCGCCCCCTCTCTCTTTTCCCCTCGCATTCCCGTCGGTAACCCTTTCAAATTTCTTTCTATTACAGAGGTCGTCGAATTCTACGCACTCTGCGATCCCGGTGAGAACTCAGAAGTTGCGTTTGTATAGCCTAGTTCTCTGGAATCTAGGGCTAATTGGTTTCGATCTGTGCAGAGAAGGAGAACTTGTGCTTGTACGGACACCCGAACAGTACGTGGGAAGTGACGCCGCCGGCGGAAGAAGTGCCCCGGAGCTCCCGGAACCTGCTCTTGGAATAAATTTCGCCAGGGATGGAATGAACCGGAGGGATTGGCTATCCCTTGTAGCCGTGCACAGCGACTCATGGCTTCTCTCAGTCGCCTTCTACCTCGGGGCTCGTTTCAATGGCAATGAGAGGTACCCCGATTTCTTCAATCTGTTGATAACTTTTATCTGTCTGACGTTGTGGCAATTCTTTTATCCCCCCTTTGTTTGGATTAATCATGCTATTTTTAGGTTTTATTATGCTTCTTCATCTTCATCGTATGACTAATTGGTACACAGCTTGAACGCATAGTTTAATCCAAGTAGATCCTGTTCCACTTTTCGCGTGCTTTCTTGGTTTTCTCCTTGCAATTTATTGGCTTTTGGCTGCCTTTTACCCTTTTTTTCCACTTGTGTGTTAAAAAAACTAATATAAGAATCTAATCTAAACAATTATAAATTAAAATAAATAGGAAGTTAGCATAATTACAGGTTGCACCCCTCTTATTATTGAAATTACAAAAATCTCTTCTGAATGTTACAAAACATAACATTTGCCTCCTTGAAATTCACATTTCATAACATCCATGCATAAAAGGGGAGGTAAATGTTATGGATGTTATGAAATGTGAGCTTGAGGGGAGGTAAATGTTATGTTTTGTAACATTAGGGAGTGATTTTTGTAATTTCAATAATTAGAGGAGTGCAATCTGTAATTTTTCAGACTTAGAGGGGAGGTCTTGATAAATGCGCCATTGTAAATATATTAACGGAAGAGGCTTATTGATACATTTCTAAGCACAAGATGATAACTTGATTCACGGATTAGATTGTGGGAGTCAAACAGTTGGATGGACATGATGAGATGGCCAGTTGGGATATTTTGAATCATGTTGTTTTGTCGTTTATATAATTCCTGCTTTTAATTTGATTTTAAATTTCAAACAGCTTAGTAAGTAAGTCAAAACTCAAAACTGTTAAAAATTCCTCTTTGTTGTTTGGCGGGGTTCATCAATCTAATTGGTGGGATCTCTCCAAATTTTGTTTTTTGAATTTTTTTAATTAATTCAAGGAGCTCCTACATGAAATGAAATTCATTTCTCTCGCGTTTCTCTATATTTTTGCATTACTCTCTTCCCCTCCCTGTCTGTTTTTTACATACTATATGGGTTCTATTATGGTTATTATTGTTGTCGCTTGGGAAAAATCAGAGAATCAAACTGAGGGTTCGAAAAACCCTGTGGAACCTCTGATTTACCTCTGAAGGTGTTTGAAATAGTCTCAATATCCAGTAAAAGTCTCTAGATTATCTACAAGATTGATGTAGCTAGTTGGGAGTTGCTATCCGAAGGGACTATGGAGTTGGGAAGGCGCCGATTGCTGTTATTTGAAAGCCTGTGACAACAATGCTATATATCCATAAGATTCTAAGGCACGCCCACTTAAAAATAAAGTGTATACATTAATTCCTATAAAGAGTCATCTTTGTCAACTCAATTACTCGTATTTGCTTTTGAATAAAGGGTAGTTGAGGTGAGGTTAGTGGACCGTGCTTTTAGATTATTTTGAATAGTTTATATGTTTTAGGATTTCTTTCAATTTTATAATATGTAATTGTTTCCATTATCTTTTTTTTTTGTTCTAGTCCACATAAAGATTGAGAGTTTTTTTGAGTTAGAGCTTACTTTAATTTAATATGTTTAATCTAATCTGCTATTTATTACTAAATAGAAAATGGAAGTTCTCTTTTCGGTGTAACAAATGTGTTTCTTATTGTTGGAATCAGGAAACTGGTTCACAAATGTTCGGACCAAAATGGTAGCCTAAGGTTATTGATACTGTGGTTTAACACCACATATCTAATGACAAGAGCAAGAGAGAAAATTGAACTGACTATAAACACGACCCGAGGGCTGCAGCGTGGAGGCCCCTCCACGTACCCGGAAGTCTAAAAGAACTTCCCCTCCAAAGCCAAAAGTTGAGCTAAGTACGAGGACGACACATACTTACAGAGTAAATAGTTTGGGGGGGGGGTGTCTTGGCGGGTACTGGTCTGCGAATATCCGTCCTCGACGGGGTCTCTAAAAGATTTTTGGAGGCTGCCGAGTCCTTTTTTTGCTCTCCTGGAACTTGCCGAGTACTTTCCTAGAGCTTGCCGAGTACTCTCCTGCAGTCTGCCGAGTACTCTCTTGGAGCCTGCCAAGTGCCGAGTATTATTTTTTATTTCCCGGAGCTTGCTGAGTACTCTCCTGTTATGGCAGGTGTTGCCTTTTGCAAGAACATTGCCAACACTTTTCTGACATTTACTGTTATCTCTGATTTTTTTATGTATTCAAATATGTTGATTCTTTGTTTTAGAATTTCACCAAGGTTTGTCTGATAACGTTTGGATGTTTATGATGCGCAATATAATTGAAAGTTTGTTTGCCGCTTAGCAGATCGGGGCTTTGTTTTAGAATTTCCCCAGAGCTCATCCGACAGCCTTTGGATAGAAAACATGTTATAAAAAATATTTTTTATTTCCAATAATTTTGTGTGAAGTTGAAATCATCACTTTTGAGAGGTTTTGAAGGTGTTTGTTGAGTTTAAAATCCGAATTAATTTCTCATTGTGAATTTAGTAAATCCCACCATTTTATGTCTTAAAGCAGCCAAAATAACCCTATTTGAACATTCACTTATTGTAGGAACTCTACCAACACCCTACTAATTTTCAGAATTTTAACCAATTCATTGTTGATAATAATTATGGTCAAACAAGCAAAATAAAATATATTTTAAATTTTAGACATCATTATTGAAGTAATGCTGACCAATTACATGCTATTTGAACTGCTTATTTACTTTCCTGGTAAGAGTAATGTTTGTTGTAAGACAATGAAATTAAACAAGTGTTATGAAGAACTGTGTTACGCATCCTACATCATTAGTTATCAAGTATTAGGGTCTTTTTATCGTAAGTCATAGTGTATCGAGTCATGTTGTATCGAGTCGAGTGTATTAGATGTTTCAATATTGTATGAGTCGAGTGATTGTGTTTTATGTGTTTTAAATATTTTATGGTTTTCTTTTATGTATTTACAAGGTGCCATTGTGGTCCTATAAATAGACCCTCAGAGTCATGTAAGGGAGAAATCAATGAATGGATGTTGAAGTTTCCCTCAATCTTTCCCGTTAGAGTTTCTTCTCTTCCACCTCAAAGCTCTTCTCTCCTTCCTCCACCCTCTTTAGGGTTTCATCTTCTCTCCTCTACCTCTATTTCTAAGGCTTGCCTTTGTATCACCATCCTCGCTGCCATCCCAAAAGAAGCACATAGCAAACTGCATGAAGGATTTTATCCATTAATATTGAGACATGCGTTGGAAAAACTCATTTTATCATAATCATCATCACATCATGGTATCAAAGGGGTTATGTCTTTTAGATTTCATGATATATTTTTGATACAGGACGATGCGTAGGGTTTGTGCGCCTGTCGGCTATTTCTAGGAAACCCTAATCGAATGCAACGAAATATGTTTTTTAAAAAAAGATTTGAGCGGGCGTTGCACAGAGTTTATGAAATTAAGCAACGTAATTTTGTAAATCTCAAAATTCACCACGTTAAAAAAATGAATTTTCTTAATAAAAAAAGTTCAATTTTAAATCCGGGATGGAAGCTTGCAACTTTCGTTTCGTTCCCTTTGTCGTAGCACAACGGAAATCGTGAACTCCAAATACCTTACCGTTTGGAGTTTTCGACGTAGCGTTCGCTGACAAAACTCGGGCGAAAATTCAGTAATGAGTTTAGTTAACCTAAGAGAAAATGTAGACACTCACAAAGGAAGAGATAAAAACAGTTACCCATGAAAAGAGGCGTCTTTCCGTATCCGAAGTCGATGACGATCACGCGAGGAACTCCTCGTCACCTTCGATCTTCCACTCTGAGGTCGGCCACTATCGCACACGGACACCAAGGAGAAACTTTGCTCACTCTCACACGAAAGTGGTTCCACGTAATCACTCAACAAAGTAAGGAGGCCACAAACTAAACAACCTAAATTCACTCGCTTTCACACTCGAAGTGGTTCCACGAAATCTCACACATTTAAGGTGGATCCACGAAATCTCAACTGCTAAAGAACTAACCTAAATCTCTACTGTTTCTAATATCAATCTTCCATATTAACAGAAAGTAATGTTTGAACAGTAACATCAAATCCGATTCACTGCTCATCATCACTCTTAAAACATCAACAATCAGCCACTATTCATCAACCACATACAATTCCACCCCAACGGGTGAACAGTAAGTTCATTAATTAACAGCTTCTCACAGTTTCCTAAGAAACAGAGCAAGCTAATCAAAACCTATTAATCTCACAGAATCAAGTTTTAAACAGTAATATTAACTTACTGTTCATCATCTTCTCCGGATGAAATTAACAGGAAAATCGACTACAACAACTTTCACTCACATGGAAGCAGACCAATTTCAGATTTCACCTTACTCTAACAGGAAGCACACATGCCACCGCTAACACCTAAACAAAAGATCCACAACAAGCTCTTTCAATATTTCATTCATCACCAACTCAAAACGATTACAGTTAGGGCTGAGCATATTATTCGAATCTCGAAAGTCGCTCGAAAATCGTTCGAAAATTGAGCCGATTCCGAATCGGTTTAAATTGATTCGACTCAATTTGACTCGAATCTGATTTCGAGTCGATTTCGAGCCAGCCCTGAATCGCTCAAATTATGATTCAAATCAACTCGAATTAATTAAAAAAATTGTGTATTTATTTATATATTCTTATTTTAAGATTAAAAATAACAAAATTTAAAAATAAATAAAAAGAATGAATACTTTAAGTGTTTCATTTGCTAAGTTTATAGGTTGCCTAATTTAATTTTGAACAAACTAGGAATAAAACGAAAAATTACTCAATTTCGAGCCGACTTGATTCGTTTTCGAGTCGACCCGATTCAATTTCGAGCCGACTCGATTCGATTTCGAGCTGACTCAGAATCGAGTCATTTCGAGTCGAGCCGACTCGACTCGAAATCAATTTCGATTTCGAGGCGAACTCGAGTCGAAAATTTCGATTTCGAGCCCAGCCAAAATCGCTCGAACTCGACTCGATATCAACCCGAATTACAATGAGCCCCTTTTATAGGGTTTCAAAAAGAGAAAAAAAACATAAATAAAAACAGGTAACTTCATGAACGACCATGACGGAAGCTCGGACGGGGTAGAACTGCCGGGGAAGTGGATTAATGGCTGTATTGTGGTTGAAACCGCCGGACAAGGTGTCGTGGCAGCAGACACTACCGAATCGTGGCCCGCGGAAGCTGCGGACATGCTCCGCCAAACTCGGGAAGAAGCTCGATTTGGGGAAGAGGAACAGTCCCGACTTCTTCTTTGAGTCCTCATTTTCACAATAAAAAAATAATACAAATAAAATATGCAAGACTCAGGACCGGTAGGGGTCCGGTCGGATGCGGCGTCAGGTACTTTTGCGTCGACCCGATGTTGGCTGGTCTCCACCAACTCTCCCCATCTCGAAATCACTCATCTCTGGTGAGTGCTCCGAGTGATAGTACCTGAGAAGATCAACATCTAGGCCAACGAATTAAAGATCTCTGAAAACCAATAGCTGCCCAGGAACTGGAATAGAATAATCTCTTGGTGTCCATGCTCAACCTGAAACTGACAGTGAAAACAGAAGGAACTACGATGGAAGTGTCAGTAGCGGAATGAACCTCGGTATATCCTGAATGTGGCTCCTCACTCTCACTCACCAACCCAGAAAAAACAAATGGAGGAGGCAATGGAAACTCTAAAGACCCATGCAGATAGTCGCGTAATAAAGTCAGATAAGCTCCGTTAAAAACAGGATTTGCTTCCAAACGGAAGGCATCTCAAGTTCATACGCGTTTTGCCCAATCCGATTTACTACTCGAAAGGGTCCAGTTCTACAGTAGCTAGCTTCTTTATGGTTCCAGAAGGTAACCGTTCCGGATCTACCCGAACCATAACCAAGTCATCCATTTTAAAACTAGTAGTTCTTTTGTGCTTATTTGCTCGAGTTGCATATATGTCAAAAGTAGTATGCAATTTTCCACTCAAAATATTTTTATGCAAATCATGCAAATGCAAAAGAAGACTACTAACACAACGACAATCACAAACCGATGGTTTCAGAAACCAAAAGCAACTCCTGAGATAGGTACATGATCAGGAGACTCAGAGGGTGGATCATAAAAGAATTCATCGCGGGGGCGATGAGCACTCAGGTGCAAATCAGAGACATCAGTGATCAGATGTGTCAACATGGTGTGCAAACTGTCTCTGTAAGTGCGAGTGGCAAGTATCAACGAATCAACGAGTGCACCCTCAAACTCGATGGTGATACTAAGGATAGATACATCCCAAATGTGCGGTGAACCCATATGTGGTTCATCTGGGGGTTCACCTGGAGGGATATAATAAAATTCGTCGCAAATGCGACGCGTACAGACGTAGGCTTCAAAGACATATGAAGTGCTCTCATATAAACGATAATGTACGCGAAGTGTGTCAATCGTGATAAATGTGCTAAGGAAAAGTGAGGCATCATGAGGCTCACCGGGTGGGACATCTAAAACTCATCGCAAATACAATGGTCAACAGATGGTACGTCCCATAACTCATCTAAAGTGCGAGTGACCAGATGGCTATGTTCAAGCCCTAATATATAGATGTCACACTCAAAATCATCTCGCTGAAGCACTATCGACATCAAGGGCGAAAATGAAGTAGGTATCCATTTCTTAAAATTCATAAGGGTGTTACTCACAGGAATCTCATCCATACAAAGACGAGGTGGTTCATCTGGAGGCTCAATAGGAGGGTTGTCAAATGACCCATCAGTCGAGTGATGGTCCTCCAAAAATGAACCATCAGAAGGGGTCGTACTCCCAGATATGGTAGGGGTGACTACCTCGAGTTCACTACTATGCTTTCGGCTCCCGATCGTAATGTCACTCGGTGTGCCATCAGGTGTGGTGATGTGACTCGATGCGCCATCAGGTGTGGTGATGTGACTCGGTGCACCACCAGGTGAACTGTGCAAGAAATCTACACTTAAAAGTGAGCTAATAGATATAGAATCATGGGAGGGTTCACTAAGTGGAGCAGATTCACATGAGGGTTGACTCCACACATCATGTATTAGAACATCAGTCAGAGTGGGTGATGTCTCCCTGCTGTGGGCAGTGAAATGCTCTTTTTGACCCTTAATGTCTATCATCATGTTTGTTTTCGGAACACTAGGAGGATCACTAGGTGTGATATACTCTTGACGATAATGACCTCTATATGATTCACGAGTGTGGTCGTGACGATCGTCCATATCATAATCATGACGTGCTCGTGGATGATCGTGAGTCCTACGAACGTGCGGTGGTGGTCGCACATATGCAGTCTCAGATTCCTCATATAAAGGAGACGTGTAGTATCGATAACTAGAGGGATACTGAACCTTATCCTCATAATATGGTGTAGAAGGACCAGTATGATCCACTCGAGTACGAGGATAAAATCGACGATAGTCATCGTATAGATCGTCTCTATAACGAGAACGTGTCGGTGGGTCAACACGATCTCTGGAAGTGGTGTACGGTGATCGAGGATAATCATCAAAATATCGTATTGATCTTCTTGATGGATCTCTATAGGAGGGAGTGTAATTGTTGTCGTGATCCTCAAATAAAGGATTCCTCCTAAATGTAGATCTTTTTACATAGTGATGAGGAACACCGTAATGTGGACGGACAAAATGCTGATCTCGAATTTGAGGTGGCATTGTCGCTCGATGGGGTACTTCTAACCTATTCATCGTAACACTAAGGTTTTCATGCCCTTCTCGCATGACCATGTACAACTAGGCTATTTGGTGGGTGAATGAAAGAAACCACGGGGGTGGTTCATTCCATTCGTTCCCACGACTCGGTTGACCATGCTCAACTCGACGCATCTTATCACTACGTCGATGCATGTGAACACATAAGTCAAATGCAATGATGATGCTTTAAAAAATTATTTTTTTTGGAAAAAAAATTCAAATGATATGCGGGTTCCTATTCTACGTAGGGCGGATCCATAACTTAGAAAAATTTCGGAACCTGTCCTTTGATACCAAATTGATGCAGGACGGCGCCTAGGGTTTGTGCGCCTGTCGGCTATTTCTAGGAAATCCTAATCGATTGCAACGAAATATGTTAAAAAAAGATTTGAGCGGGCGTTGCGCAGAATTTATAAAATTAAACAACGTAATTTTGTAAAACACAAAATTCACCACGTTGTTCAAAAAAATGAATTTTCTTAATAAAAAAGGTTCAATTTTAAATCCGGGTCGAAAGCTTGCAACTTTCGTTCCGTTCCCTTTGTCGTAGCACAACGGAAATCGTGAACTCCAAATACGTTACCGTTTGGAGTTTTCGACGTAGCGTTCGCTGACAAAACTCGGACGAAAATCTAGTAATGAGTCTAGTTAACATAAGAGAAAATGTAGACACTCACAAAGGAAGAGATAAAAACAGTTACTCACGGAAAGAGGCGTCTTTCCGTATCCAAAGTTGATGGCGATCACGCGAGAAACTCCTCGTCACCTTCGATCTTCCACTCCGAGGTCGGCCGCTATCGCACACGGGCACCAAAGAGAAACTTTGCTCACTCTCACACGAAAGTGGTTCCATGGAATTACTCAACAAAGTAAGGAGACCACAAGCTAAACAACCTAAATTCACTCGCTCTCACACTCGAAGTGGTTTCACGAAATCTCACACATTTAAGGTCGATCCACGAAATCTCAACTGCTAAAGAACTAACCTAAATCTCTACTGTTTCTAATATCAATCTTCTATATTAACAAAAAGTAATGTTTGAACAGTAACATCAAATCCGATTCAGTGCTCATCATCACTCTTAAAACATCAACAATCAACCACTATTCATCAACCACATACAATTCCACTCTAACGGGTGAACAGGAAGTTCATTAATTAACAACTTCTCACAGTTTCCTAAGAAACAGAGCAAGCTAATCAAGACCTATTAACCCCACAGAATCAAGTTTTAAAGAGTAATATTAACTTACTGTTCATCATCTTCTCCGAATGAAATTAACAGGAAAATCGACCACAACAACTTTCACTCACACAGAAGCAGACCAATTTCAGATTTCATCTAACTCTAACAGGAAGCACACATGCCATCGCTAACACCTAAACAGAAGATCCACAACAAGCTCTTTCAATATTTCATTCATCACCAACTCAAAACGATTACAGTGAGCCCCTTTTATAGTGTTTCAAAAAGAGAAGAAAAAAACAAAAACAAAAACAGGTAACTTCATGAACGGCCATGACGGAAGCTCGGACGGGGTAGAACTGCGGGGGAAGTGGATTAATGGCTTTATATGTGGTTGAAGCCGCCGGACAGGGTGTCGTGGTAGCAGACACTACCGAATCGTGGCCCGCGGAAGCTGCGAACATGCTCCGCCAAACTCGGGAAGAAGCTCGATTTGGGGAAGAGGAACAGTCCTGACTTCTTCTTTGACTCTCATTTTCACAATAAAAAAATAATACAAAAAAAATATGCAAGACTTAGGACTGGTAGGGGTCCGGTTGGGTGCGGCGTCGGGTACTTTTGCGTCGACCCGATGTTGACTGGTCTCCACCACCTTTTGTCACGTAGTACTCCCAAAACTTACCATTTTAACCAGCGAATGCTATCTCTAGAATTTATATCTACCTCTATCTGTATTATTTTCTATAATAATGGAAGGTATTTAATTCGGCACAATTTGAATAGCTTGTTTAAAGCATAAAATAACAAGGTCGAGAAAGTGTTTTGTTTTAAAACATTAGTATTTTTTATTTCAAGTAATTAAGCACCGCTACTTATATTATTTTAGTTTTAGCTTAATAACAAAGATCTGATCACCATTATTTTAGTTTAATCTAGTTATGCTGATAAGGTTAACCAACACACTGAGTGTTATGCTAATTTCCATTTGTTGTTGATTCTACAATTTCTGCTTTTCATCAAGTGCACATTTTGGATTTTCCCTTGCATTTTTGATTACCTGTTCCAGTCTATAGCATAAATGATGGGATCAACCAGATTGAGCAATGCACAAGCGTAAGGTGCCCTTCAGAGTCTATTCTCGATGTCTTCAGCTACACAATCATTATTTGGATGAGCAGAACTCATCATCATGTTCAATGCTTTTCCTATTTTTAATGACTTTTTTATTTTTTCGAGTGATAATTGAGATTTGGGTTAATAATCTGGTTGGGTGATTTGAGCCATCAAATACATTAATCCTAAATCACTCTCTATTTATACTCACTGTATGCCAAGCCGTAAGCTTCAAAAATTTGAGCTTCCAGTCCTCATACTTCAAGGGGATGCCAAAGCCCGCTCTATTCTCTTCCAGAGGCGACAATGCCTCCAGCTACCGCCTCCTAGTCCTCTTTGTCTTTTCGACCTCCATTTCCACTCCCCATCCCCTCTCATTACCTTTGCTGATGACCCATGTTCCCATCGCAGGTCCCCTGTGTTCCGAACAATGATGTCCTCCCACAACCACAGCCCATTCTTTCCTCCCCTAGCTCCATCTGAACCCCCACTCCCACGAGCGTCACCTTCCTTTCGACCTCCACCCCACAACCTTTGTGAGCTCTTCCCTTTACTGTGAACAACAACTGCCACCTGCCTCCCTCATCACCACACCTTTGATATGAAAACCTATGACGTAGAAAGTTTGGAGTTTTAATTTCCTATTAGCTTGCATTGAGAACGTGGTCTAGTTTCGACTAATGTATTTTTTTTGAGTAGCCAAGTACGCAAGCATTTCATAGTTATGCCTTTTTGATGACGGTTGTTTTCTCCTATGGATAGATTGGTTGGTATTGGTAGTCCAGTCTATTCTTTTTGACCATCAATCTTTAGAAGTTCTGTTGAAGGAATTTGTTTGGTTGGCTGATAAAGGAACATGAGGTGCATTTTGGACGATTATAAAGAGAGCAGTTGGACTAATGATTGGAGGTTGGGTGCTGCTTGTTATCTTGAGTGTATGTCTCTTATGCAAGCCCTACTGAAATCAAGATGTGCTTGTAGGCAAAAACTCTCAGGTGATCTCTGATAAAATCTCTTGGTCGTTTGTACATCCTTATGTTGAAGATATAAATCCTCAAGTTCTTTTGATGGTTAGATCATGCTGGAAAAAATATTCACAATTTATAATTTCCAAGGAGTTGATAGAGTTGCAATTTTAATTGAAGGAATATCTACTATGAGAATGCTGCAGATCAATCCCTTCACCTTTAAGAAAACTAAAAAATTTACTAGGTTTGCAGTATATGCTTTATATTTTACTAGAATATAGAGCCCGCAATTGTTCACACCAAAAGTTTTCCTACCATTATAGATGGATTAATGTGTTAGTGATCGTTTTGAGAGATGTATAGCTGGGTGCAATCAAACTGTTGATCTGGACTGGAAATTTTGTAAAGTCTTAGTAACTGGACATAGTAACTTGTCTAGTGACACTTGACGTTTGTAATCTTTGTTAGGACATGATTCGGTGAACATTATTCAGAATAATACCCCTCTGCTAGAGTAGACTTATTTTCAGGGTAGAGAGAACCTTGTTGGTTTAAGATTAGTGCCTGGTAGCGAACTCTCTGCGGAAAGTGCGTGCTATTGATCTTTTAATTTATCCATATCACGTTACAACAATTCATTTAGTGATGCAATCTTTTTGTTGGAGCCCTATTTATAAAAGGATCTAGCACGTGTATGGCGTATGGTCAGACTTGTTGGCTAGTGGTATTTTGTGGGAATAATTAGGCCGTCTGTTTGTGATACATGCTTGTGCCTGGAATTGTAATGCAATGCATTTTGTGCTATCAATTCTTGCGATGGTTTCTGCCATGCCATATTTCTTGGACGATATTTAATGGATGCTATGAAACACGAATACTTCCTCGAAGGCAGCGTACCCGTACCAGATATGTATCCGGTACCGGTACATATCAGATATGTATTCGGTACCGGTACGTACTCGATACTCGAAGGATACACCTATGTGGACACACTTGGACTTAGCACATAATTCTCCATATTATGATAGGAGCCTGTTTTTCTAGAGTAAACAAAAGTTGGCTCTATTGCTAGGAAGCGTTGGTATGTCCAATAACGTTGTGTATCTGTATTGAGTATGTTTCTGGTATTGATGCGTTTTTGTCACAAGTATGTGTATTGAACGTGCTAATACGACATAAATTATTAACAAAATGACTAATTTGTCTCTAGATTAACTGAAGATTGAAGATGTTGATCTCCAATAATGAAGAAGAAGATGGAAAAAAACTGATGAGTAAACTTAAGTTTAATTTTATCTCTTTTGGTTAAACATATAAGATGTTAAAATTTGTAATATTTACGAATGCTTAATGTATGAAAACTTCATGTTATGTTGCATTGATTTGGTGACTTATACTTCAAGTTATGATTTATGTTTGATGTTTCGATATTTTGAGAACTATTTATTGCACTTGTGAGATTGCAGTCTAGCCTAGAGATTCCCCCGAGATTATAATTTTTTTTATCCTTGAGGGAATTTGGTTTGAGAATATGGTAGTGCCGAGTTTGTTAGTCATGTTTATGACTATTTGAGTTTGTCATGTATTCCTTAGGCTGTCTATTTTTTTTGAGGTTCACTTTGTTTAAAAATCAGACTAGACTAGTGTGAACCTGATAACAAGGTTTTTTTAATCTATTGATCGGGTGATCCTTATGGAACTCAATCAAGAGTCTGAGGTGTTTTTGTTTGGTTTAAGTGGCATTGATCGTGATGGCGATCATGTCACACAACCCATAAGGGTCTACCTGTGCCGAACAATGAACCACTTGTGACGATTGAGACTGTTCATTTAGAGCGGATCATCAATCTAACAATTTTAGTATTTTATCTGTATTTTTCTAATTTTTATTTAACATGTCAGATGAGAGACTAGTATCTTGGAGAACCAATTTGGATTCATGCTAGGACGGTCAACCACTGCAGCTATATATCTCTTGAGTAGACTCATTAACAACTATTGTGAAGGAAAATAAGATTTGCATATGCTGTTTATCAACCTTGAGAAAGCTTATGATAGGGGTCCAAGAGAGGTCTTATAGAGAGTCTTAAAATAGAAAGGTGTAAATGTATCATACATTGACATAATCAAAGATATTCATACAAATTCAGTGACGAGAGTGAGGATATCTGGAGGATTAACACAAGAATTCCCTATCACTGTTGGCTTACGTCAAGGGTCAACTGTAAGCTCCTATCTCTTTACCCTTATGAGCTCACCACATATCCAATAAGCAATACATTGGTGTTTATTGTTTGCAGATGATATTGTTTTGGTCGATGAGACCCGAGAGGGTGTAAACACGAAATCTTGGCAAGATACTTTAGAAATAAGGGTTTTAGGTTGAACATGGCAAATACAAAATATATAGAGCTTAAATTTAGCAGTGCAAGAAGGACCAATGACTCCGTTATTAAGTTGAGTGATCAAGATATTTCACGCAGTGAGTGCTTTAAATATCTTGGATCAATAGTTCAAAAAGATGGAGGTGTAGATCAAGATGTGTGATACATAGAATCTAAGCAGGTTGTTTGAAGTGGAGAGGCGAGTCTGGGACCTTATGTTATCATGAAGTACCATTAAAACTTAAAGACAAGTTTTACCGTACCGCAATTAGACCAACGATGCTCTACGATTCTAAGTGTTGGGCAGTGAATTGTATACATGAGCAAAAAAATGGGAGTTACGGAGATGAGAATGATTAGGTGGATGTGTGGACACAAGAGAGTTGATAAAATTAGGAGGAATGATTGTATCAGGGATAAGACATGAGAGACACCAATTGTAGAGAAGATGCGCGAAGCTCGACTAAGATGGTTCGAACGCGTACAAAGGATACCATTAGAGACACCTGTTAGACATTGTGAGAGTTTAGTCACTAGGCATGTTAAACGTTGGAGGGGTAGACCAATAAAGGCTTGGAATGAAATTATAAGGAAAAACACGATGTACTTGTGCATTAGTGAGATTATGACTAAAGATAGGGCACAATGACGACAAATGATCCATATAGCCGACCCCACTATAGTGGGATAAAAGCATGAGTCATCATGATTGGAGAATCTTGACTGTTCATGACCCTTCCTTTGTCTATAAATAGAGGTAGAAGATTCATTTGATGGTCATTGAAAGTTAGAGAGTAAAATCCTAGTTTTTATTATTGATGCTGAAGCTGGAATCGTTATGCGAGCTCGAATATTCCCCTACCAATCCCCACCTTGGCCGCCCATCCTCTCCCTCCATTTTCCACTTCTATCCATCATCACCACCACCACCTACTCCTCTGGCCACCCCCTTCTTGCTGGTCACCAAATCCCTTCCATTTCCATTTTCCGTGATCACCATCACCCTCGGCCACCACTAGCATTGGCCATCACCTCCTGCCACCTCTTGTCCAGCCACCCTTCCCCACCTTCATCTCCTTTCCTATAACTTCCATAACCCCCTTTTCCCACTACATCATAACTTCCATAAATCCCCTTTATCCGCAACCCTTAATTATAAGCCCACTTGTATAACTCTCTGCTCACCCATATTTCTAACCCCACTTTTTGCTGATCAACTTCTATCAATTAAACATAGACACTCAATCCCTCCCTATTATAAAAATAAACCTCTCATTACTCCCCATCCGACCCCCTATTTCTTCTGTCCCATTCTCAGCCAAGCCCATGCCTCCCTCCCCTGTCTCATTCCACATCTTGTCCAGCTACACTCCTAGGCACGAGAACTCAATCTCCTTGTGCCCTGTGACCCGTCCCTTCTGTAGAGCCCCAAAACCTTCCCCATTCTTCCGCCTCCTCTATCCAAACCCTTGAAATTTTGAATCAATCTTTTGGCCTTCAAGTCAGTCCTCCAACCTTCTTAATCTCTGGTTTCAGCCCGTACCCCTCCCCACTTCCAGATCCACCCATCCACACGCAAACACCTCCCACAACTTCTCCACCCTTGATTGCGCCATCTAGTGCACAAACTTCACCAATTAGCAGCCTGATAACTCCATCTAACCCATGTCTCCCCTCAACAGTCAAATTCCGACTCTCTTAGTGCCCCTTCGGCCACCGATGTACAACCCCATATCCGGTGAGTGGGGTCGCCAGGAACCAGACCGGCCGGTTCAGATCGCCCAAGCAGCAGGCGAGCTCGGCAGGAAAATCTGAAGGCAGCGGGCGAGCTCGGCAGGGAAAGCCGAGCCCGAGCTCGGCATTTGTCGACCCCAAGATCGGCATTCGCCGAGCCAAGACCGGGCTTCGTCGAGCTGAGCTTGACTAATGAAGGCAGATCGAAGGGCGAGCACAGTAGCCAGCTTGCACTCGCCCTATGGAGCTCGGCAGACAGCAGGCGAGCAGGATCTTCCGGGGTGGCCGAGTTCGCCCAGGCCTATGAGGTACTTTTTACTATTTTGCCCCCGTTGGCCTGCCCATAGCCTTTCAGAACAGCGGAGTTACGTTGTCGGCAGACCAACCTGGACTGTACATAGCCATTCAGGACAGCGGGAGTTGGCTTTTTGCAGGCCGTTTCCAGAAATCTATAAATAGGACCCAAGGGGTACCTCAGAAAGCATGCTTCTTGTGCCCTCTTGCTCCATCTCTCAAGTGCTTTCCGAGGATACCTTAGCTCGGCCTTTGACTAAGGAGGGGAAGCGCTCTAAGATCTTCCGGGTGTGTGGTGAGTCCTCCCAGTCGAGCCCTTGGGTCAGTTCTTCCTTGTTTCCCTTATTATTTTGCTAGCAGGAGCGAAATAGGTGCACGATCACCCCTTCCCCGAGGGTGAATTTCACAGGAGACCGTTTTTCGGTTTCAACATTTTGGTGCGGTGAGCGTGGAGCGGGGTCAGCACAGAAAACCTTCAGTGAGCTCGATGACAGGAGGGCAAGGATTTGACAGGTCGGACTCGCCGCCCCCACCTCTGGCCACAGTGGGGATGTTCGAAGATTTCAGGAACGAGGTGCTAGGCCTCGTCAAGTTCGCACTCGACACGCGGGCCGAGTGCTCGACTCCAATTGTCCAGATCGCAGCCGCCCCCTCCCTGGGCGAGGACGCCCCTGGCAGGCGAGCTGGGAAGGAAGTGGCCGAGGAGGGCCGGGGTGCGAGCTCCCCGGGCACGAGCTCTTCCCCGGCTCGGCAGGCGGAGGCCGGATCGGCGAGCTGGGCCCGCGAGATGCGCCAGCTCGCCCAGTAGTGGGAGGCAGCCCCTTCAGCGAGTTGGTCTCTTCTGCTCCAGTTCCGGAGGGGTTCAGGGAACCCGAGATGTCCTACTACACCGGGAAGGGTGACCCGGTCCATCACGTCCAGTGGTTTGAGGACGTGGTCTCGATCCGACAGATGTCGGATGGGTTCAAGTGCCGACTCTTCGCCATCACCCTCAAGGAGAAGTCGAGGGAGTGGTTTCACCAGCTGCCGGCCAGCTCCATCTACTGCTTCGAGGACCTGCGCCGGTGGTTCATGCTGAGGTTCACTACCTCAAAGAGGAGGAAGAAGGAGTCGGAGTCCCTGTTCCACATCAAGCAAGGAGTGAATGAGACGCTGGGAAGCTACGTTGACCGGTTCCAGGAGGAGGTCACCCAAGTCCAGGAGATGTCAGGCCATAGCCTGATGATGGCCTTCACCCTGGGGCTGCAGCAGGGTTTCTTGAGGATGAAGCTGAAGAGAGTTCCCCCCTCTCCTACGAAGAGCTGATGGAGAGGGCGGCGAGAGAAGTTGACGGGGAGACGTCAAATCCGGAGTTCGCCCGGAAGCTGGCTAGGTGGGCCACAGAAGAAGAGAAGGAACCAAGAGGAGGAAGAGGACAGGAGGAGAGGAGGAGAGGAGAGTCGAGCCCCGACAGAGGGAGCAGATGCAGCTCCAGGGGCAGCAGCAGCCCAGGTGGGGGCGTCAGGAGCCCGACCGTCGGCTGGGCTGGAGGCCCGAGTGGCAAGGGCATGGGCCACAGAGAGGGTACCAAGGAAGGGACCGCCATCAAGGGGGCAAGACCAATTCCACCTCCCGGGCTGGAGGCAGGCCCAGAGGTCTCGACTCCCCGATCAAGAACAGGCTATGACCATAGCCATAGGGGAGAGGAGGAGGAGAGAAGTTAGGGTGGAACTACCCTACTGCGACTTCCATCAAGAGGAAGGGCACGCCACAGCCACGTGCCCGGAGTTCCTCGAAATGAGGGGAAACATGGAGCAACAACAGCAGCAGGGGCGCCAGGAAGTGAGAATTGAGGAGGTCCTGCCTCGGGCGGAGGATGATCGTTGTGAAGACCGGGTGGATGTCGGGACCCGAGGAGGGATCAGGGTGATCCACGGGGGGGTGGGGGGGTGGGGGGGGGGGGGTAGAGGCCTCCCGGAGGGCGAGCCTCCATACCATGTATCGCCGGAGCGTTGGCTCCACATCCCAAACCCCACCCCCAGAAGAGAGGATCACCTTCTCGAAGAGCGATATGCCGGATCATGAGGATCCATTTTGCGATGCGCTGGTCATCCAGACAGCCATCAAAACGTTTACCATCTCCCAGATCCTCGTCGACAACGGAAGCTCCGTCAACGTCGTCTTTAAGAAGGCGTTTTACGCGATGAAGGTGGATGCGAAGAGGGTGTTGGCCTCGGATGGGCCATTGTTTGGATTTTCGGGGGAGAGGAAGGCGGTAGAAGGAGGAGTGGGGCTCCATATTACCCGGGAGGGGGGCAGTCCAGGAACTACAGGTTCGTCATCGTGGATGCCCCCAACAGCTACAACGCCATCTTCGGGAGGCCCCTCATCAGCGCCTTCGGCTGCGTCCCCTCATCGTTCCATCAATGCTTAAAGTTCAATGCCGAGGGGATCCAGGTCCGGGTCAGGGGGACCCCAAGGTGGCACGAGAATGCTACGTCACCGCCATGAACTCCATCTCTTGGCAAGAGGGGGCCGGGGAGATGGAGCGAAGGATGGAGGAGGCGGAGTAGGAAGTTGGCAGGGAGGAGCTGGAAGCGGAGAGCTGCGCCGAGGTTGAGGTGGCAGGAGGAGATCGGTAGGAGTCGGCCGAGGCGATGGCCGTGGAGGAAGAGGTGGAGGCGGAGGTCCTCGTCCCAGAGGAGAGGGATGTAGAAGAATGGGGGGAGCAGTCCCGGTTGGAAGCTGCAGAAGTGGTGGTGGAGCTGGAGGTCCACACCCGTGAAGGCAGGGTGGAGGAGGTCCGCGTCAGCGGAGGGCTGACCCCAGAGGCTCAAGGCGGGATGCTGGCGTGCATCCAGAAGAACGTGGACATCTTCGCATGGAGCGCCGTGGAGATGCCGGGGGTTGACGCGGATGTGGCTGGCCACCGCCTCAACTTGGACCCGGGAGCACGCCCCGTCCAACAAAAGAAGAGGTCCACCGCGGACAAGCTGGCCGAGCCCATCAGAGAGGAGGTGACAAAGCTTCTCAAGACCGGCTTCGTGTCCGAGATCCAATACCCCGGCTGGGTCTCCAACGTAGTCATGGTTAAAAAGGGAGATGGCCAGTGACGTATGTGTATCGACTTCTCTTTGCTTAATAAATCTTGTCCTAAGGACTGTTATCCCTTCCCTCAGATCGACACGCTGGTTGACTCAGCCGTTGGTTTTTCTATAATGAGTTTTCTAGATGCATTTTCAGGTTATCATCAAATCAGGATGCACCCCCCGGACGTCAAGGACGTCTCGTTCATCATGGGTGATGGGTGCTACTGCTATAAAATGATGCCCTTTGGACTGAAGAACGCGGGGGCAACCTATCAAAAAATGATGGACAAGGTTTTCAAAGAACAGAAGGGGAGGAACCTGGAGGTGTACGTGGATGATCTCATGATCAAGAGTCAGGATGTGGACTCTCACCTCCAGGACCTAGAGGAGACCTTCACCACCCTGCGCAAGTACAAAATGCGGCTGAATCCCCTGAAGTGTGTCTTCGGGGCCAGCAGGGGGAAGTTCCTGGGGCACCTTCTCACTCTTGCCGGGGTCGAGCCAAATCTCGATAAGGTCAAGGCCATCATGGAGCTGGGGTCGCCGTAGAATACTAAGGAGGTGCAACGGTTGATAGGGAAGCTGGCAGGGTTAAGCAGGTTCCTCTCCCGGGCTGGGGAGAAGTGCTTCCCCTTCTTCAAAACACTAAGAGGGGGCCAAAAATTCGAGTGGACCAAAGAGTGCGAGGAGGAATTCCAGGCCCTCAAGATGCAGTTGACACGGGCTCCGTTGCTCCAAGGGCCAAAGGAGGGGGAGGACCTGTTTTTGTATCTCGGGGTCGGGGCAGAGGCCTTAAGCTCCGTCCTAGTTCGTGAAAAGGGGAAGAAGCAGCTCCCCATATACTACGTGAGCCGGGTCTTGAGGAAGGCCGAGCTCCGATATCCAATCTTGGAGAAGCTGGCCTTCGCCCTGGTCATCTCGACCCGAAGGCTGCGGCCCTATTTCCAGGCACACTCTATCCGAGTGGTGACTGACCATCCCCTCCGCAACATCTTTGAGGTGGTGGAGCATTCTGGCAGGTTGACCAAGTGGTCGGTGGAGTTGAGCGAGTTCGACATCTCCTTCGTCCCCCGCCTCTCGATCAAAGCTCAAGCGATGACCGACTTTTTGGCCGATTATGTGATCGAGGTGGCGGAGGAAGAGCTCACTCGTCCGACTCCATGGAAGGTGAAGGTGGATGGCGCCTCGAGGAGGCATTCCCTGGGGGTGGGGGTGATCTTGGAGAGCCCCCAGAGAACTAGAATTGAGCAGACGGTGGTGGTGCACTTCCCCATTACAAATAATCAGGCCGAGTATGAGGCCGTGATAGCAGGGCTGCGCCTGGCCAGGGAGCTAGGGGTGTTGGACGTGGAGGTCCTCACCGACTCCATGGTGGTAGCCTCCCAGATCAACGGAGAGTTTGAGGCAAGAGAGCATACCATGCGGTTATACTTAGCCAAAGTGAAGGGGGTCATCGACACATTCCAAACTTTTTCTATCCGACACGTGCCCCGGGAGGAAAATGAACAAGTTGACCAACTAGCGAAGCATGGTCCCCGGGTGGGGGGGACTATCACCGACCTATTCCGCCCTTCCATCGAAGAGGGAGAGCTCATGAAGATAGATCAGCGGCACTCGTGGATGGACTCGGTCACAACCTTCCTTTCCACGAGAGAGTATCCGGAGGGGGTGGACAAGAAGCTCCGGTACAAATCGACATACTACCTCCTCCGGGATGGGCAGTTGTACAGGAAGACTCTCTCGGGGATGTTGGCTCGTTGCGTGGCCGAGGGGGAAATGCAAAGAATCTTGGAAGAAGTCCACTCCGGGGAGTGTGAGAGTCACTCCGGGAGTCGGACCCTGGAAGAAAGGATCGTCAGGCAAGGGTATTTCTGGCCCACCCTGGGCCGTGATGCGACAGAGTTCGCAAGAAGATGTCACAAGTGCCAGCTGTTTGCCCCCCTCCAGCTACAGCCGGCTCAGCGACTCAAGAGTATCACAGCCCTCTGGCCCTTTGCCATTTGTGGAATGGACTTGGTTGGACCGTTCCCCCAGGCTAGTGGGCAAAGGAGGTTCCTGCTGGTAATGATCGATTATTTCTCTAAGTGGTTGAAGGTAAAAGCGCTGGCCAAGGTGACCTCCCAGGTTATCAGAAACTTTGTTTGTGGGGAGATCATCTGCCGCCATGGGCTGCCCCAGGCCATTGTCACGGACAACGGACCCCAGTTCGCCATCGTGGAGTTCACTAGTTTCTGCGAACAACTTGAGATCAACCTCAGGTTCGCCTCGGTCGACCACCCCAGGAGCAACGGGCAGGTAGAGGCCGCCAATAAGATCATTGTTAACCTCTTAAAAAGAAAGTAGAAAATCTGAAGGGGAGCTGGGTGGAGCAGCTTCCCCCGGTTCTCTGGGTCCTGAGGACCACCCCCAACACAGTGACAGGGGAGACCCCTTTCAAGCTCTCCCATGGGTGCGAGACAGTACTCCCCGTGGAATTTGAAGTTCAAACGCCTCGAGTCGTCGCAGCCGGGGAAGACAGGGAAGAATGACAAGCCGAGAACGAGGAAGAGCTGCGACTCTCTCTTGACATGGTGGAGGAACTGCGGGACCTTTCCGCCATCCGACAGAAAGAGGTGAATAGGAGGATGACCAAGTACTTTGACAAGCACGTCAGAGTCAAACAGTTTGCGGAGGGGGACTTGGTGCTGAAGAAGGTGGATGCAGCGGGAAGGTCGGCAACCGTGGGGAAGCTCAACCCCAACTGGGAAGGTCCGTTCATTGTAAAAGAGGCATTAAGATCAGGAGGGTATCGACTCCAAAATGTGGAGGGCGAGACCCTAAGTCTCACCTGGAGCGGTGATGACTTGAAGTGCTTTTTTCCTTAGAACATGTAAGTGGTGTTTTGATTCTTAATGAAGTTCTTTGACATGCCAATACTGTCGCAATAGTTTGTACGAAAAGATGAAGTGTACATGGACCCCGAGCAGATCCCGCTGTCAGGCTCTCACCTAGCTGACAGGGTTGGAAGTCACTCGGTGTCAGCCTTGGACCCCGAGCAGATCCCGCTGTCAGGCTCTCACCTAGCTGACAGGGCTGGAAGTCACTCGGTGTCAGCCTTGGACCCCGAGCAGATCCCGCTGTCAGGCTCTCACCTAGCTGACAGGGCTGGAAGTCACTCGGTGTCAACCTCGGACCCCGAGCAGATCCGGCGTTCAGGCTCTCACCTAGCTGACAGGGCTGGAAGTCACCCGGTGTCAGCCTCAGACCCCGAGCAGATCCCGCTGTCAGGCTCTCACCTAGCTGACAGGGCTGGAAGTCACTCGGTGTCAGCCTCGGACCCCGAGCAGATCCCGCTGTCAGGCTCTCACCTAGCTGACTGTGCTGGAAGTCACTCAGTGTCAGCCTTGGACCCCGAGCAGATCCCGCTGTCAGGCTCTCACCTAGCTGACAGGGCTGGAAGTCACTCGGTATCAGCCTTAGACCCCGAGCAGATCCCGCTGTCAGGCTCTCACCTAGCTGACAGGGGTGGAAGTCACTCGGTGTCAGCCTCGGAGCCCGAGCAGATCCCGCTGTCAGGCTCTCACCTAGCTGACAGGGCTGGAAGTCACTCGGTGTCAGCCTTGGACCCCGAACAGATCCCGCTGTCAGGCTCTCACCTAGCTGATAGGGCTGGAAGTCACTCGGTGTCAGCTTTACACCCCGAGCAGATCCCGCTGTCAGGCTCTCACCTAGCTGACAGGGCTGGAAGTCAATCGGTGTCAGCCTCGGACCTCGAGCAGATCCCGCTGTCAGGCTCTCACCTAGCTGACAGGGCTGGAAGTCACTCGGTGTCAGCCTTGGACCCCGAGCAGATCCCGCTGTCAGGCTCTCACCTAGCTGACAGGGCTGGAAGTCACTCGGTGTCAGCCTTAGACCCCGAGCAGATCCCGCTGTCAGGCTCTCACCTAACTGACAGGGCTGGAAGTCACTCGGTGTCAGCCTTAGACCCCGAGCAGATCCCGCTGCCAGGCTCTCACCTAGCTGACAGGGCTGGATGTCACTCGGTGTCAGCCCCGGACCCCGAGCAGATCCCGCAGTCAGGCTCTCACCTAGCTGACAGGGCTGGAAGTCACTCGGGGATGTCCTACACTCTCCAGATGGTGTCTAACAAGCTTGTATTTTCTTCTAAGGATAAGAGAGAAGAGCTCTGCATAGGCGAGTCCGGGCTTGCCAACTCAGCTCGGCCTCGGCAGAAGGGTGGCGAGCCGGGCCCTTGGACCTCGCTGAAGGGAGGCGGATCCCGCCAAGACGCTTCGCCCCCCACTTCGTTTTACTTGGGAAAATTTAGTGAATTTGATCTTATATTAATAAGGTTATGGGTAGCTTGCGAGCGAGCTGGGGGTGATGTGCCCAGTGTGGCAGGTAGTCCATCCCGGGTCATCTAAGATTGGCGAGCTCTCAAAATATACTCTCAGGAACGAGCTCTAACAACTACCCTACTCGCGAAATCTATCTACGCGAGGTCGCCAAGGGAAGGGCTCGCGAGCGAGCAAGACACAACAAAGACAAAAAAAGGAAAAAAATGGACAAGGTTATAATAAAAAATGTATTCCATTGAACAGTAATATTTACAGATGGAGCTCGCCTCGGCGAGATTACAAAAAGAAGAATACACGTTTAGCCCTTGCCCCCCTCGCCGGATTGGTGATCCCCCCCTCTCCGCCGGACAGGTCCTGGAAGCCCTTCCCGAAGAGCGCGTCAAGGCTATCCTCCTTCTCGCTGGGCGGCGTCGCCGGGAACAGGCTCGACATCAGGTCCCGGACTGAGATCTGCTCGCAACCCTCCACCAGCACTCTTGTATCCTTCATCATCTGGAGGGTACATTCGGCGGTTTGGATGGAGTTAATCCGCAGCCTCTCAGCGACGTCAGCCTCGCCGAAGATCCTCGGGCTCTTGTAGGGGAAGGTGGGCTCGACGTCGCGAGCCGGGAAGAAGATCTCCGCCTGGCGGCGGACCTCGCGGCTGAGGCTTGTGTTCTCCTCCATCAGCTTCGCGTTCGTCCCCTCCAGCTCGGCAAGGCGAGCGCGCGGCTGACCGATCTCCTCTTCCTGCCCAGCGGCGCGAGCCCGCAACTCCCCAGCGGCCTTGGCATCCTGATAAGAAAAAGTACATCAACAACGGATCAAAAAATCCTAAGGGAAAAGGATAGGCAATAGCCCGATGCTTACCAGTCCGCCGGCGGCCTGGGTGAGAAGCTTCTCAGCAATGCCGAGCTACCTCGCCAAGTCGACGACCTTGTCCTTGGCGACGTCACGAGCTTGCTCGACCTTCTGGAGGAGGTTGCTGAGGTTGAAGCTGCGGCGGACCACCATGTGGTGGAGCTACATGGCTCGCATATGGGCCTGCAGGCCCTCATGGCCCAGCTGCCGCAGGGGGATGCCCTTGTAGGTCTCGACGTCCTCGCGGCCATATAGGACGAAGCCTAGTGCATATGCATGACCGGTGGAGGGCTCGCGGCCAGCCCAGGAGGGGTGGAGAGTAGAGATGGAGACTCGATGGGCCAGCTCATCCCACTGTACCATAGGCTCGCCCGCCGAGTCCTTCCACCTCCCCCCAAAGCCAAAGAGGGGGTGTTCCTTCGGCGGGGCGGGCTCGCGAGCCGCCTTCTTCGATGCGGGAGGAGCAGAGGTCGCCGCGGGAGGAGCAGGGGTCTCGACAACTTCCTTCCCCTTGCTGGTGATCTCCTTGAGCGGGCTCTCTGGCGACCCATCGGGGATGACCTCGGGCGAGGTCATGTATTTGGGGCTTCGTTGATGTTGTTGATGTTGTTTCGCCCGAGGAACCACCTTGGCTCTCCTCATCTTTTTTGGTAATTGTTGGCGATGGGGCGGGCTCGACCCCGCATCCTCAGGTCGCCTCTTGCTGGAAGAGGGTTTGGAGAAGGCCACCTCGTCGCGGCAGGCCGCCACCGCTGCCTTCTCGCGAGCGAGAGGGTCCGCATGTAACCCCGAGTCCGCAAACGGCGGGTTCACGGGGATTAGCCGCTCCCCTGCATAAAATAACTTGGAAAATTAGAAGATTTCCATGGCAATATGGCGGACTCGGCAATGGGGAGAGAACAATACCTTCGCCGGGCAGAACGGTGCGGAGCGAGTCGAGGTCCCTTCGCAGGAAGACTACCTCGAAGTCCGTGTGGAGGAAGAACTTGTGGAGGTCGGCATCGTTGCCGGACACGGCAGGCGGGCGGTAGACCTCCTCGGCCTTCTGCTGGGGGGAGAAAAGGATGTTGCCGAGATCGCTCTTGATGAAGGCGATCTTGGTCATCCAATTGTGGTGCTTGTTCACGATCTCGCGAACCTTGATCAGCGAGCCCATGAAATAGGCAACGCCAT
This sequence comes from Platanthera guangdongensis, assembly GCA_039583875.1. NCBI lineage: Eukaryota > Viridiplantae > Streptophyta > Magnoliopsida > Asparagales > Orchidaceae > Platanthera > Platanthera guangdongensis. The sequence continues at coordinate 156,692,770 of CM077161.1, read as the reverse complement.
TCGACGTCGCCTTGTAAGAAAAGAGTTTTCTGAACACCGTCAGGTTGAACTCTATCCTCCCTCGCCGGAGGTAGCTCGCGAGCGCCACCATCATGACGATGGCGTTCGAGTTCAGCTGCGCGGGCACCGCGCCGTAGTACTTCAAGATTTGGCGGATTTCCGGCCAGAGGGGGAGTCGCAACCCCACCTCAAAGTGCGAGATGGGGAAGGCGAGTTCGTCGTCATAGAAGGAGTTGATGGCTCCCCCTCCCTGGGCCGGCGCGCTTCAAAGCCGGGCGACACATGGTCGCCAACAAATTTAGCGAGCTCGGCCTCGCTGGTGTTCCCCTCAAAGAAACAGTAGTCTCTGAAATGTTGGGCGCATTTGGTGCGGCCGTCGGCGTTGCCCATGCTCGTAGAAAGGGGTGGAGCGCGAATACAAAAGAGAAGGGGCACAGGAAGAGAGAGAAAAAACAGGCAGTTAAGGCGGCAGTGCGGGGTTGGTGGGGGGGGGGAGGCTATTTATAGAAAAAAAATCTGGGATCAAGCTGTCCTATCGGCCCAGCTCGCCGTCCCAGCTCGCCAACCCCCAGCTTGCCGACTTCTGGCGCGTTCCATCCCGCGCCAAGTTAAATAAAAAACAATACTTATTATTTGAATACCACACATCTAAGAATGTTAGTTATTTATTACAGCAGTCAAGTGCAGGAATAAGAAAACAGTGCGCGCGGGCAGGGGGAAACCAGGAGGCGAGTGCCGGTCGGCTCGGCAAGGGAGCCGCCTTCTATCTACCCCGGCCTCGCATCCCCCGCCCCCCAGACTGCCGCGCGCGGAGAAGCTCGCGAATCCTCCCCGAATTCCTCTGCGCCACCAAAAGGCCGTTGTCAATCTCATCCAGAAGCCGGGAAGGAGACGTCATCTCGCCTGCCTGGCCGCTTCGCACCTCGTCAGCAAGACGCATGTAGTGGCGTTGTAACGCCTCATTGACTTCGTGCACCTCGCGCAGCCCGCGCACAAGTTTCTTGAGAAGCTTGACCCCCCTCCTCGTCAGCTCGCCTTGCTCCACTTCAGGACCTAGGTAAGAGTCCGGCGAGTTCGGGGAGAGGAGGGGAGAGTAGTGGGCTGCCCGCGAAGACTCCTTGGCAGCGGATTGGCTGGGGGGAGCCGTGAAGACAAAAATATCAGCAAGGGGAGGTGTGCTGGAAAATTGCATAAGAATTCAAGGCCAAGTTTACCTGACGAGCTCGGCAACTCCAAGGAGGTGCGGGGAGGGACAAACCTCAGGTCCTTCCCGCGGCCTGAGCCGCGCGTTCCCGGTGAGAAGAGCTCGAATCCCGCGATGGGGATGGTTTCCACACCCGCCCCCGTAGTCACAACAGCTCGCTGAGGGGAAGGGGCGCGCACCGGCGAGTTCGGCTTCTGCGAGCTCACCCCCAAGGTCCCAAAGGGAGGGGACGGGTCCTGGGGACGGTTCTCCGGAGTTATGAATCGCGAGTCCCCAAGTGTGGTCTTGGCTCGCGGGGTGGAGTCTCGCGGCGTGGCGCCCCCCATGCCATCAAGCTGGCTGTCCGGGCCGTCGCAAAGGACAACAATATTCTTGCCCTTTTCAGGGGCAGGCAGAGTGGAGGAGCCGGTCCCGTGCTCCAAGGTGGTTCTCAGGTCATCATAAATGGGCTCGGCCGCTTGAGGAAACGATTTCACCCTCTTGGAGTTGGGCTCGGCAGAGTCACCCTGCGGGACAGCGGGCAAAACCGCAGTCAAGGCTGCTACGCGAGCAGCTGAGGTCTGGCGAACCCGCTCGAGCCGCTCTTGGATCTCCTTTGGGATCGGCATCAAGGCAGGGCTAGAACAAAGGGAATGCAAGAGTCAGGCAGGTATGCAGGTGTATATATATAGCCACAGGTGGACCCCACCCGAAGATTCTCTCTGGTACACCCCGCACTCGCTGAACACTTGGGTTTGGATTTTTCTTTCCGAGCTTTGCCAAGCTCAAAAAGAGCGGGGATTATGTACAACCCCGTATCCGGCGAGTGGGGTTGCCAGGAACCAGACCGACCGGTTCAGTTCGCCCAAGCAGCAGACGAGCTCGGCAGGAAAATCTGAAGGCAGCGGGCGAGCTCGGCAGGGAAAGCCGAGCCCGAGCTCGGCATTCGTCGACCCCAAGCTCGGCATTCGCCGGGCCAAGCCCGGGCTTCGTCGAGCTGAGCTCGACTAATGAAGGCAGATCGAAGGGCGAGCACAATAGCCAGCTCGCACTCGCCCTATGGAGCTCGGCAGACAGCAGACGAGCAGGATCTTCAGGGGTGGCCGAGCTCGCCCAGGCCTATGAGGTACTTTTTACTATTTTTCCCCCGCTGGCCTGCACATAGCCTTTCAGAACAGCGGAGTTACGCTGTTGGCAGGCCAACCTGGACTGCATATAGCCGTTCAGGACAGCGGGAGTTGGCTTTTTGCAGGCCCTTTCCAGAAATCTATAAATAGGACCCAAAGGGTACCTCAGAAAGCATGCTTCTTGTGCCCTCTTGCTCCATCTCTCAAGTGCTTTCCGAGAATCCCTTAGCTCGGCCTTTGGCTAAGAAGGAGAAGCGCTCTAAGATCTTCCGGGTGTCTAGTGGGTCCTTCCCGTTGAGCCCTTGGGTCAGTTCTTCCTTGTTTCCCTTGTTATTTTGCTTGCAGGAGCGAAGTAGGTGCGCGATCACCCCTTCCCCGAGGGTGAACTGCACAGGAGACCGTTTTTCGGTTTCAACAACCGACACCCCACCAGACATCCACCAAGCCTTCTACCTCGCAAACATTGTTTAGTACTACAACGTTAATTGCCAAATTATTGTTATTACATATAAAGTCTATATTCCTTAGTTCTGTTTAGAACTTACCCTATGTCAATTTGATGTCAGAGCCCAAGATTTGTGCCACTTACACATAAGTAGATGTAGCACATTTTTTTTACCGGCGATAACAAAAATTAATTTTCTTTCTTTTCATTTTTTTACTTGTCTTCATTTTCAAATTTTGTTCCTTCTTTAAAATTTGCATGTTGGGTCCAAGTCACATAGATGACGTCCAATTTCGCAATGCTCACACAGACATGTCGATTTCCAAAAGTGCATGATCCTCCAATTCAGTTAGATGCATGTGAATGCTGATGATGACCTCAAAGACCAATTCAGTAGAGTCGATGATCTAGAGACCCCGTAGGAGACGAACCTCATGTATACCCTAGCCCAAGGGCACACACGAGTTCATCTTGAGGTAGATCGAGACTTAGAAGGGATGCACACTCGTTACTTTGCAAATCCTAATGCACCACCCCGGCTCCCTCCCACACGGAGATCTAGAATTTGTTTATGAGTGCCGACATGGTCTTGTCTTAGCCTGACCACTACCCCCTCCAGATAAACTTGTCCCCCCTTAGTTCCGTTATCGTAGAGAACTTAGTGCCCCTTCGACGCGATTTGGTTATGATAGGACTATTTTGATGATGACATGACGATTATGACACTGACATTTACATCACTCGTAGGGTCCGCATTGGTTACCCTTTATCCGATGGTCAATCAGACCCTAAAACATTTATTGACCGACTCCTAGACATGGATCACTACTTTAAGTGGCTTGACATGCCCGATGAGCGCATGTCTCACTTTGCCAAAATGAAATTACATGGGCTATCAAAGATTTCCTGGGCGAGTCTATTGAGATCGATTGAGCGAGAGGGTACCGCCCCATATCTCGACGGGCGGATATGAAGCAACGACTTGAAGAGAAATACCTCCCAACTTCATACAATAGCCAACTCTTGTATCAACTCTACTCATTATGACAGGGCACCCTCTCTATAGTATATTACATGACATGCTTTGACGAGTTAGCCGTTCGAAGCACCATTACGGTAGAACCCATTGCGACTGTCTCATTTCTAACTAGGGTTACATTTTGAGATACATAGGGATCCCATCCTGCACCGTTTAGCTTCGATGGAGCTGATATTTTGGCTCGTCCTCGAGTACGAACAATATCTACGAGCTATGTGCCTGAGACAAGTGATCGCACTGCCGAGAGCTCGACAATTAGGAGGCCACCCCAGATGGGGCCCCTACCTCTGCCCTAGTCGTGTCCTTGTCAACAAGAAAGGTAAATCCATAGTCCCAGGAGACCTCAAACCCGGGGGATTTCAGTGCTATCGTTATCAGGGTAGAGTTCGTGTAGCGCCCTAATGTTATACAATATCTGCTCATGGATGAAGATCTCGATCTCCACCTATATTTAGTAGAGATTCCCACAGACGAGGAGGTAATAGTTATGTTGGAGGAAAGTTAGGAGAGTGACATTGATAGAGCATTAGAGTTAGAGGTAGTTCAACATCATCTCTGTCTCTCTGTACAGATGAAGATTGGAGGCGTACCGGTATCTTCTACATTTATTTTATGCACGCAGGAGGGTCTTACATGTTTTTTTATCAATTGTGGTAGCTATGTGAATATTATTGTACAGAAGAGACTTAAACAAATGAAAGTGAAGGCAGAACCCCACCCGCACCCTTATCTAGTGATATGGGTTGACAAGACAACGATCCAAATCACCTATAGGTGTCTGGTACCGACTAGTCTTATATCCTTAAGGATAGATTATGGCGTGACACCATTCTCATAGACGTTGCACATATACTCTTAGGTAGACCCTGACTATACTACCGTGACGCGACGTGTTATGGGCAATCCAACATGTGTATTTTTTTAATAAGGGTCACATTAACACATTGCCCCTGACCCAACCCAAAGATTTCTCCTTAGGGTGGGGGTCCAGCCTTTAATTAGTATGGGTTACAAAGCTCATCCACATCTTACAATGTAGCTACTTCACACAAGAGAGTCGTGACACTGACATTATTTGTTTAGTTGCTGCCTCGCATACTACATATCACCCTATGAGTGGGGAGGCAGTCCATCCCGATGTTCATCATCGCTTAGATGAGTTCATTGTTTTTATGCCGGATGAAATTCCAGAGGAGCTACCCCCTATGAGGCATCCAACTTGCAGTAGATCTTTTTTCTGAATCATCGCTGAATCTACTTCATTATCAGATGAATCTTGATGAGCATGCAAACTAAGAAGACAGATCGTTGACATGTTGAAGAAGCGACTCATTAGGAGAGTATGCGCCCATGTGTAATGTCTAACCTGCTTACCCCTAAGAATTATGACAATTGACGTATGTGCATGGATAATAAAGCTACAACAAAATCATAATACAATATTAACTTCCAATTCCTCGACCTGATGACCTTCTTGATACCACGTCAGGTGTTTAGATATTTTGAATGTCCCTCCGACCAAAGAAGGTGGCGAATGAAAAACCACGTTTAAGGAAAAATATGGACTTCATGAATGGTTGGTCATTCCTTTTGGCTTGTCAAATTCCCCAAATACATCTATGCGTGTGATGACCCAGATTTTGTGCTCATATATGGGCAAGTTCCTCATGGTATATTTCGATGACATCCTGGTCTATAGTTAGACCCATGATGAGCAACTCCATACTTACGACTCCTCGACATCCTCCACAAGGAGCACTTCTACTTCCATTTGAAGAACTGCTCTTACCTCTCCGAGTCAGTACATTTTTTTGGAATTCAACATTTCCGCATCCGACGTATTTGTAAATCCCGACAAGGTCAAATCCATTCAAGAATGCCCAATCCCCTTGAATATCCATGAAGCTCGTAGCTTTCATAGGTTAGCCGGTTTTTATAGATATTTTATCAGAGGCTTCAGCACGATTATGACCCTCCAAACGAGCTGTCTTCTTAAGTGAAATTTCTAATGGACACATGTCCATATTTGCATTTAAAGACATTAAGGAAAGATTGACCACAACCACGGTCCTTAAACTCCTCAATTTTAGCAAAGCATTCAAGGTAGCTTGCAATGCTTCCAACGTCGGTATCAAAGGACTCCTCGGCTAGGAGGGTCATCAAATCTTTTACTTTAGTGAGAAACTGAATGATGTCAGACATAGTTTCTCCAATTTTGACAGATAGTTTTATGCGATTATCCAATTCCTATTGTATTGGAGACACCACCTCCTCTTTTGCGAGTTTATGCTCTATTCAGACACTTCGCTACCTGGACTCCCCAAAAAATTCGAGTCATCGTCATGCTAAGTGAGTCGAGTACCCACAAGAGTTCCATTATGTTCTCAAGCATCGAGTGAGTGTTAAAAACAAACCCACAGATGCAATGAGCCGCATGATGAGTTTACTACACACCCTTAGCACTCATCCAAAGGATTTGAGCACTTGATACATGCCCAGACTTTGCTATTATATACTCCACACTATCCAGGAACCCCGAGTATATTTTTGGCTTCACGATCGCCGATGGTTATTTATTCCTGGGCATCTGCCTATGCATTCCCCGAACATCCATCTGTGGCCACTTAGGTTGGGAGATGTATGCCGACGGGTCCACTGGTTAGAAGTGATAAGACCATTACATAACTGGAGGGACATTTTTACTGGTATACCTTGAAGAGAGACGTGGCTCGAGTTGTTTGTCATTGCCATATCTGTAGACAGCCAAAGGGTCGCCATAAAATACGAGGTTATATACACCCGTTCCCTTCTTCACTAGTTTTGGGTCGATATTAACATGGATTTTTTGGCTACCTCGCACCATGCAGAAGCACGAATCAATCTTTGTAGTAGTCATTTGATTCTCCAAGGTTGCCTATTTCATTACTTGTAGCAAGATTGTAGATGCGTCACACATTGCATCTCTATTCATACGAGACATCTTTCAGTTTCACAGACTACCCAAGACTATTATATTCGACCACAATGTCAAGTTCATAAGTTATTTTTGTAAGACACTATGAGAGAAGACGCACACATCACTATAATTTTCCTTTGTCTGCCATCCACATTGATGGTCAAACTGAGGTTGTTAATAAGAGTTCATGAAAACTATTACGATGTTTAGTAGGAGATCATACCTCCAATTGGGATTCAATATTACCCATGACGAAATTCACGTATAATAGTTTGATAAATACGACCATCGGGTTGTGCTCATTTCCGGTAGTATTAAGGTATGAGCCTAGGAAATCTATAGATCTTATTCCTCTCTCTATTGAATTTAGACCGAGCGAATCCGTTGAGGATTTTGCTCAGCACCTACATGAAATGTGTGAGTCCATCAAACATAGGATCACTTGTAGTCATGAAATTTATAAATCTTATCTTCAAAGAAGATGAACAAGTGATGATCTGTGTGCATGCTGAGAGATTCCTTATACAATTATTAAGAGAATTAGCACAAATGCTTTTGAACTCAATATTATTAAGAATATGGAAAGTTCATCTATATTTAACATTGATGATTTGACCCCTTTTTATGAACCACATGATTATATGCACCCCTTTTTTGTCCACCATCATAGAACCTCAGCCCCACATCCCCCTCACTAGCCACCTTCAGCCTTCTCTTACCATCCACACCTCCTTCGACACCAACATTACTACAATTTTCATTTCTAGCCTCATCAGCAACGTCAACATCATCCTCGACGCCGACTACATCACCTATTTCAGCACCTTCCACAACACTACCACCTTCAACGTCATTGACTGTAACACCCCCACCTAGTATAATAATATTTCCAAAGTTCAGCTGAAACTCGTATTATGAAACAAGGTAACAATAATAAAATAAGTATCATAACAAAAATATCTATAGTTTACATCGGAAGTAAATGAATGAAATTTAAATTAGCAAAATACCTTACAGTTTGAAACACAGAGCCCACTAGAAAGTATGTGCGAACAATCTGACCCGTATTCCCTCTATTTTTTTTTTCAAAAATAGATCAACCCACTGACGAGCAAGAAAGACTTTCCCTCAGCGACACTAGAACATAACAAAAATATGTATGTATGCTTTATATTAAGGAAAATATATTATAGTTCTATGTATGTTTTTCTATGAAAGTAAATCATCTTTTCTGTGATTAAATCTTTTTTCAAATCTTCTCTGAGATCGGGATTATTAACATGTAGGGTTTAGGACCCGACTTTGTATTTCAAGTGGAGAGAACTTATATTCTCTTTTCTTCTTATTCCCATTTGTATTGATTTTTATGCACATTCTAGTGATGCAAACCCATACTAGTGAACATAGGTGTCCTAGTGTCTCAGTCACGGACACATACTCGTATCTAGTAATGAGGTGCCGACTGTAACATCTGTAATTTAAATACGAAAATGATTTTAAATTTGCAGGGTCCGGTTGCAAGTAATACTCGTTAGCCTTGCTTTCGTCAGGCGCGCACCTGCGCCTAGGCACCAAGACCTATTTGTGCCTTAGTGCGCTTTTAATAAATAAATGTTTAGATACCTTGGCGATGAAACAACTTTAGTCAATTGTGATCGAACACTGAAATTAAATTTTAAGAAAATACTCAATTTTGGGTGTTACAAATCTCGTTTCGTTATAAATTTTTCTTCCCTGAAAATTATGATCATACCTGGATTAAAAGAGAAGACATTCTCTTTCTCGCTTCAAGCTCATCCTCATTCTCCTAGGAATACTCCGGTCGAGCACAAAACCTTGAAAGGAGCTTTACAACAAGTCAACAATAATCTCCCTGTCTCTTAGCTTCTAAGTCTTTGAGTTCGCACTTCTAATTGACTTAACACGGATATTAAGCTTTGATTCGACTAATGCATCCTTAGTACTGATTACCTGACTAGAATATTTAACTAATCTCCTCAAATATGAGATGTGAGACACACCATGTAAACTGCTACTCTCGTCAAGCAAAGTTAACATGTATGCAAAACCTTACACTTGCGTTAAAGCTCTCTAAAAAGACCATCAAATCAGAGACTTCACTCCTCCCCCCTGCTTAAGTCTAGGAACACCTTAACAAGTTTGACCTTTGTTTAGACAAAATATCAAATGTTGAATTCCACCGAGCGTTTGTTAATATTACCTGGCTTGCCTATCCCGATCGATATTTTTATGCTCCCGAATGATCTTTACTCGATCTGTGATTGTGTCAATCTTTGATTCTTTATTTAATGTCTTTTCTTCATTCTTAGCCCAACAAAAGGGGTTCGTCAACATCATGTCTACTTTACAGTGCCTCACAGGTGGCATCAATACTCACATAAAAATTATTATTATTGAAATATTCTACCATGTTGTATTTCCCTCAATTACCTTGAAAGTACAAAATGAATATCTTCAACATATCTCTTATGATTATATTGGTACGCTCTATTTATATTTGTATCTATGTGAGGATGTAAGTCCGAGCTAGAACATTCACCTTGTACCAAGCACTCTAATTATTTCTCCAATGTTTAGAGGTGGATCTACCATTTATCAAAGATGATAGCCTTCACAAAACACCGCGAAGCCCAACTTCCTTATAAATCTATATATATGATCTAACTTTGGAGCTATCGTTATTTGGGTACCATATTCGCTTCTTTGGGCTTCTCATGAATCAAGAAAGAGGTTTGATTCTACATCCTTTTTATATGTAGCTAAATTTATAGAAGGCATACCCCGGATAATATTAATCAAAGCAATTTGTTGTTTGACTCGGGTCTATACGACATGATCCATCGATAAAAATACCCCAACACTCCACCTTTGTCATAAGTTCTACATATGATAAACCACACAACATCCTTCCTTATTAGAACGCTGCGACCATGAAAGAATTTCATTGATCCTTAATTAATTAAGGAATTTGAAGTGAAAAGAAGGTTTTAGGTTGAGGAGGGCAAAGACGGAGTATATGGAGTTTAAATTTAGCAGTACAAGGACGAATGACTTCGTTATTAAGTTGGGTGATCCAGATATTTCTCTTAGAGAGTGTTTTAAATATCTTGGATCAATAGTTCAAAAAGACGGAGGTATTGATAAAGATGTGACACACAGAATCCAAGCGGGTTGGTTGAAGAAGAGAGGCGCGTCAGAGATCTTGTGTGATTGAAAAGTACCATTAAAATTTAAGGACAAGTTTTACCGTATTGCAATTAGACCAGCAATGCTCTATGGTTATGAGTGTTGGGCAGTGAATTGTGTATATGGGCAAAAAATGAGAGTTGCGGAGATGAAAATGCTTAGGTGGATGTGTGCACACACGAGACTGGATAAAATTAGGAATGAATGTATCAGAGATAAGACAGGAGTAGCATCAATTGCAGAGAAGTTGCAAGAAGATCGACTAAGAAAGTTTGGACATGTACAAAGGAGACCATTAGAGGCACCTGTTAGGCGTTGTGAGAGTCTAGTTGCTAGGCATGTTAAATGAGGGAGGGATAGACCAATACAGACTTGAATGAAACTATATAAGGAAAGACATGCTGTACTTAGGCATTAGTGAGATTATGACAAAAGATAGGGCGCAATGGCGACAAAAGGATCCATATAGCCGACCCCACTATAGTGGGATAAAGGCTTGAGTGCTGTTTATTGTTATCGGGATGATATTGAATATCCTCATCATAATCTGAGATGAGCTCCGACCATTGACATTGTCACGTAGTGAGTTTTCAAAATGTAAATAAATACTTAAAACTTTTGTGACCAGTGAAGATCTCCCAACGAGTTCCACATTGGTTGTGTCTTCAACTCTTTAAGGCATGAATAATCACAAGTAACTACAAGTAATATATGAGGTAACTCTTTTCAGGTCTTACAACTGTCTAGTTGCAATGTGATGACGTTCTTATGCCTCATAGCAATGCATTACAAACCTCTGCCTGAAGCATCCCCATGAATCTGGAAGAAAACCCTTTACAGTTAAAGGTAAGCACAATACTAGTGCCTTCATTGTTTGAATTTATATTAAATGCTAACCCGCATTTTATTGTCCAACTGAAGGCTTTTCACTTTCCTGGTAAGCGAATTCAAAAGTAGCGTTTTCTTTTTGAAAATATTAATGGATCTCCCATGCTAACTTGTAAATTCAAAAAAATCACGGGCCTCAATAATAGCTTTGGATCTCTACAGAGCTCTGATTACTTATATTATCTTTGGATCCACTGAGAGTCTTCCACTACTAACAACGCATCTCAAAAGACCGACTTATGTGAGCGGAACTTGCACTTAGACAACTTTACATAATGAATCACTGGTATTTCTGAGTGTACTTAATACCATTCTTCATTTTTCGAAAACATAAAATGCCATCGACGAAGAGAAATGACGAATTTATTTAGAAATTCCCAAAACATCTTATGCAACCAAAATATGAGGGTAGAGGGGCACTACCCAGTTTGCAAGTAATGACTACGAATTAGTAGTACCTATATCTTGTGTTATAAGTTGCCCTCAGAGTGGCTCCTTAACCATTTCTTTGGAAAGATTCCGAGTTCGTCACGAGCAAAAAATCCTACCATAAACGAATGCAATGGGATCATGCTAAATAGTTTGGAACATGATTCGGAAAAGAAGGAATTGACAAGATAAGGTAACACATAATCCGATTGAATTGGGTTGTATTCTACTATAGCAAGGACAAATGCTTTCCTTAAGAATTCTGGTTTCTTATATTATTATCTGCATACTGTGATAAATGTGAGAACTAACACTTATATAAGCTATTGTCTTGGCATTAGGATCTAACTTGAGATGCTTCTTCTGTGGAAGCCAATCTTATATGAGTCCACAAATCAGTTAGGAAAAATGTTATAAACTTATCTTAAGTTACATGATCTATAGTTTGTCGTATGAAGTACGACAAATTCAAGATTTGGCTTACGAAAAATATAGGCAAAGGGCGGTAGGTCATGATCTGATCAATAATTACTTTTGACACTGAAGGATCAGGTGATGCCAAAGAATTAAACATCAACTAAATTTCCAACGTTGAACTTATCTATGAAAAACATCTCATATCACCAATACATAATTTTATGGGTCATGACTTAACGAGTCTAACGCCCAAGAAATGATTCAGGTGAAAACCTATGGCTCTATGATTTTTTGGGGTTTAAAGAATCCTAAATCTACCTCTGATACCAATTGTAACACCCATACCCAACTTATCAACATTTCAAAAGTGCGGTCGAAACTCGTGCTATGAAGCAAACTAGACAACAATAATAAAATAAATATCATAATAAAAAATAACCAAAGTTTACAATGGAAGTAAAAAGCTGAAATTAAAATTTGTAAAGTACCTTGCAGATTGAAACACAGAGCTCACTAGAAAGTATGTGCAAACAAACATACCTATATTCCTTATAATGAAAATTCCGAGGATGAATCAACCCACTGGCGAATAAGAAAGACTTTTTCCCCAGTGACACTAAATCATAACAAAAATATGCATGCATACTTTTAAATTATGCTTTATATTGTAGTTCTATGCATGTTGTTCTATGAAAGTACAACAACAACAACATTCAAGCCTTTATCCCACTATAGTGGGGTCGGCTATACTGATCCTTTGTCGCCATTGTGCCCTATCTTTTGTCATAATCTCACTAATGCCTAAGTACATCATGTCTTTCCTTACAGTTTCATTCGAAGCCTTTATTGGTCTACCCCTCCCTCGTTTAACATGCCTAGTGACTAGACTCTCACAACAACTAACAGGTACCTCTAATGGTCTCCTTTGTATGTGTCCAAACTATCTTAGACGAGCTTCTCGCATCTTCTCTACAATTTGTGCCTCTAATGTTCTATGAAAGTACAATTGAATATATTATTTTTTCTGTGATTAAATCTTATTCTGAATCTTCTCTGAGTTCATGATTATTAACGTGTAGGGTTCTAAGGCCCGACTTTATATTTCAAATGGAACGGACTTATATAATCTTTTCTTCTTAGTTTTATAAATTCTTATGCACATTCTAGCAATTCGAGTCCCAACTAGCAAATATAGGTGTTTTAGTGTCTCTCAGTCACAGACATTTACTCGCCTAGTAATGATGTATCGACTCCTCAACTTGGGGCTCATAAGCTCTTCCAAACCCTATGAGTAAATGCGTCTCTATAAATCACGGGAAAAAATCTCGATCATGTCTCCTAATTATCTTCTATTAGTGGCCGACATGCACATAGAAAAGAACACCCTCTCAAAGCATCTAATTTAAAGTTAGCATTCCATTAATCTTTCATCTTCTTATTAGTGGTCTACAAGACTATTCTTAAGGGAACATTCACATTATACATAATCTTAAATTACGCATTTCATCACTCTTACAGTCTTTATCTTGTCTTGATATTACTGATGTTAATGCGATGAATCTGTCATAACGTGATTTTCTTTTTACATAATTATCTAATTATTTGATTCCATATTCCATGTACTTATATTCTTCTTACTTGTTTGCATATGTGCATATGAGAAATCCTTAATTTGCTTCATATATCTTAAAATTAGGTGTTCGTAATATGGTGATAAATGACTTATTCTTAATTTACTAATTTCACATTTCTAAAGGTACTATTTTCATATATTAACATTTATCAAGTTTCTTCGTACCAAGGTAGATTTCATAACTGAAATTATACAAATTTAACTACGTGATGTCTAACCAAAGAGAAGTAGAATTTCTTATATTCCAATATACGTTGTATGTATTATCCTAATAAGATGATTAAATTATGATCTATAAATTTCATCTATACCTAAAGTGGGTGATAGAAAATTTCATGTTCGTATTATATTCATATATAACATTGCACAACACATAAGGGAAAATACATAATTTGAACTAATTTGAACTATGTGATATGTCTAGCAAAAAAAATCAATCTTACTTCGGAGTAGCGGCATTCATAGATGCAACGAGGCCCCCTTATTTCTCTGGATCTATACAAGAAACTTCTTTCTTGCTTCTAGGATTACATTAAAATTCCAACAATCTCAATTAGACAAAGGAAAAGATATACAACCATAAAATCAAATTCATAAAGGACTATCACATACCCTTAACAAACACAGTTAACTTACGATGAGTTGAATCAAAACTAAGTGAGACTTCTCCGATTTTACTTTTTTATGTCTTCTCCATTGCTAAGGTTTCTACGAACCAATAAGATAAACAACCCACTGAAATTTGAGGGATTCATAAATCTTCTTGCCCTAGGGTTAGTCAAAACTCATCATCAACATTTCTTACAAAAGAGGAAGCAAATCAGTGTTGTTGGAAGAGAAGGAGAGTGAAGGGGTAACCCCATAGGATCATCTATTATTTATAAAAGGAAGAAAGGTGGAAAGGAAATATATACCCTCTTCCTTAAAATGAAATATAGCTTGCAAGGAGTTGGCTGTTGGAGGAGTAACAAGAGATACAAACGGCTCCTACACCCGTACCGTCGTTAAGGTCTAAGAAAAAAGAAGCATAAATCTAGATGCGGGGAAAAAATACCAGAAATCAATGATATGGATCATCATCCTGCAACATTGGAAGCTGTTAGATGATATAGAAAATGTTGATGTAAAGGCTCATTTATAGGCCCAATTCCTTCCTCTTCTTTAGTCCCACATCTCTTGTATATGATTATTTCTCCCTCTCTTCTCATATATATTTGTACTCTTTTTTGTATTTTACACATGAAGAAGTATCTACAAGGTTTGTCCATTACTTTCTACATGGTATCAGAGCCAACGATCCGACCTGATTTGGTTTAACCGCCCAACCCTTTTCTATCCGGGCGGTATGCCATTCCCCCTACCCGCTCCTCTTTGCGGTCTCGGGTATTTCTACCCGCTTCTATTCTTTCTCCCGTGGATCCACCTTCTCAGCTTTCTCATCGCCCTTTTATAACCGTTTCTCTCCCTGGCCCGTGGTCCCCACTCTGGTGCGGCTAGTCTCTCTACCCGCCGCGGCTTTACTCCTCTTGCGACTTGCTTCTCTCTCGCACAATCTCTTTGTCGCACATGTTCTTTTCTTCTCTTGCCGCTCGAGTCCTCTTACTCACGGCTTTCGGTTCTACCCGCCTACCCGCTTCCCTCTCCGCTGCGGTCTACCCGCCTACCTCTCTTGCTTCTACTCGCCGCGGCTTGATCGGTCTTCCCTTCCCACCACTTGTCCCGCTGCTTGTCTCCTCGCTGCCGCCTCACCTGCTCGTGCGGTTTCACCTTTACTTCTTCTCGCTGCGATCTCTCTGGTCGCTGCGACCTCCTCTCTTCCCTTCGGCTCTGCCTACTAGCGCGGTTTTGTCTCTGTTCGTGGCCTCGTTCTTGCCGCTGGTGGTTTATCACCGTGACCGAACGACCTCTTGTCTCCTCGCCTCTGCTGACTCCGCTTTCTCTTTGCCGGCATTCTCTCCTTGGCCGTCCGACTTATCTATTTTCCCGTAACCGCCCGACTTCTTCTGTTCGCCGCGGATTGGGTCTCGCCGTCGTGTTTTGGTGTCCGCTGCTGGCCGCTGCAGACTGGTTCTTTGTCCACTACCTGCCGTATTTTGGTATCCGCTGCTGGCCGCTGCTGGCTGTTGCTTTGTTCCTACGGCGGCCTTGTTCTCGCCGCAGCTTCTCCCGCCGCTCTTCTCGTCCGGCTTGTTCTCCCGCGGCTGCATCTTCTCGCAGTTGATTGCAGTTCTCTGTGCTTCCTTCGTAGTAGCCGCTGGTTTTGTCCGGCAAGCCGCATACCTCCTTGCCGCCCGGTTTCCGTGCCTAGCCGCAGATCAGGATTATGACAGCCGCCTCAAACACTGCTGATGATATTGCTGCGTTGCGTGCTCAACTCCATCAGCTTCAAATTGTGGTTTGTCGCTCCTCTGGCTCCATAGCCTCAATCTTCAAGGAAGGTATATCGTGCCTCCTCTACAGCTCTCACTGGATTGTGGACTCGGCTGTTACACATCATATCTCTCTGCAGCAGCCGCCAACATACTTAGATACTGCTTACCCCAAGCACATCACTGTGGCCAATGGTGACACACTCCCGGTTTCTGGCACTGCCAATCTGTCTCTTACTCTTTCCCTTTCCTTATCCTCGGTTCTTCATGTTCCGAGCTCTCCTTTTAACCTTCTTTCTGTTAGCCGTCTTACACAAGACCTTGATTGCTGTGTTACTTTCTCACGCTCTTCCTTTGTGGTGCAGGATCGACTGACGCAGACTATACTTGGTAGAGGGCAACTGTCTAATAGGCTATATCTTCTCGACGTTCCTCCCACTGCTCTCACCTCTGTCTCCACCACTGATTGACATCGTCGTCTTGGGCATGTCCTCTCACAATTCTCAAGAAAGCTCTTTCTACTGTCTCTCTCCAAGAGTTATTTTGTGAATTTTGCATTTTCGGTAAACAACACAGTGTCTCCTTTTTTCCTTCATGTACTCGGAGCGATTCTCCTTTCTCCCTAGTACATTCTGATATCTGAGGGCTCTATAAGGTCCTTAGTATCTTTGTGTATCGATACTTTGTTACCTTTATAGATGATTACTCACGGGTTACCTGGCTGTATTTACTTCGTGATCGTACCGAACTCACGGCTACGTGCCGTGCGTTTCTTACGGAAACACGCACTCAGTTTTCTACCTGTGTCAAAACTCTTCGTACGGACAATGCTCAAGAATATACTCGTTACACCTTCTCCAATCTGTGCGCTGAGTTCGGTATTATACATCAGACTTCCTGTGCTTATACGCCTCAACAAAATGGTCTAGCGGAACAGAAAAATCGCCACCTCCTTAATGTGGCTCGTTCTCTCACGATCCAAATGCAAGTTCCTCCCCTCTACTGGAACTTTGTCGTCTCTACTGCTTGCCACCTCATCAATCGCATGCCTTCATCTGTCCTCAACTTTGTGGCACCCATTACTCTCCTTTACCCATCCACAACTCTCTTCTCTCTCACACCTCGTGTGTTTGCGTGTATCTGTTATGTCCACCACCTTGGTTCTTCCAATGACAAGCTAGCCCCTCGTGCTACCAAAACTATATTTGTTGTGTACTCCCGCACTCAGAAGGGGTATGTCTGCTTTTATCCTAGCACTGGTAAGGTGGTTGTATCTGCTGATGTCTCCTTTCACGATGACCAACCATATCACACCAGTCCTTCTGATCCCCTTCTTCCTCCTCCACTACCTCGACCCATCATACCCGTCACGTCTCCACTTCCACCACTTCTTCCTACTCCTCTGCAACACCAGTCCAAATCTCCTCTCATCCTGGTTTCTCCAACACCACCAATCCTCTCCAAACCTCCTGTCATTCAAGTATACACTCGTCGTCCTCCTCGTTCAGACGCCCTGCGACAACTTCCCTCTACCGGTGTAATCTCGCGTCCTGTTGATCCGACCTCCTCCTCGACAGCACATCCCATGGCCAAATATGTCTCTCTACATTGGCTCTCTCTAGCTCTCCTTACCTTTGCTCTGTCACCTCTATTTCTATACCTACCTCTGTGTAGGACGCCATCTGACATCCGCGGTGGCGGGCCGCCATGGATGAAGAAATGATGGCTCTGTGGGATAATCACACTTGAGATCTTGTGCCTCTTCCTCCGGGTTACAGTTGCGTTAGCTGCAAGTGGATCTTCTCTACCAAATATGTTGCGGATGGGACAGTTGACCGTTTAAAAGCTCGGCTTGTGGCCCGGGGTTTTACTCAACAGTATGACCTTGATTATAAGGAAATTTTCTCCCCGGTTGCCAAATTGAATTCGGTTTGGGTCCTTCTCTCTTTAGCTGTTCATCGTCAGTGGCCCCTCCATCAGCTGGATGTCAAGAATGCCTTCTTGAACGACGATCTTCTTGAAACAGTTTACATGCATCAACCACCCGGGTTTGAGACCACGGAGGAGTCTCGTGTATGCTTGTTTCACAAATCTATTTATGGTCTCAAACAGTCTCCCCGGACATGGTTTGATAAATTCAACAAGGCCGTTCGTGAGGTTAGCTTCAAACAAAGCTCGACAGATTCCTCTCTCTTCACTCGTCACCAATCAACATGGACCATAATACTTCTGTTTTATGTGGATGATATTTTGATCACTGGTGATGACTCCACCGGGATACAACATGTGAAGCAACACCTAAACTCTATCTTTCAAATCAAAGATCTGGAAAATTTTTGATACTTTCTTGGACTAGAAGTAGCACGACGACCCGATCACTTAGTCTTGTCTCAGCGTAAGTATTGCATTGACCTTCTGCATGATGCTGGCCTCTCGGGTTGTAAACCTGCGGATACCCTGATGGAAGTAAACCACATGTTGCGTGCTCAGGGGTCTGAGAAGGATTCTCTACTTCCAAATCCGGAATACTATCGTCGTCTTGTGAGAAAGTTGATCGACCTAACAGTTACAAGACTAGATATATCATTTGCGGTTGGTGTGGTCAGCCGATTTATGCATACCCCACGTATCTCTCACCTCCAGGCTGTGGAGCGCATTCTCAGATATCTGAAGACTTCCCCTGGGCAAGGACTTGTGTATAAGCCATCTTCCTCCCTTTCTCTTATTGCATATTCAGATGCCGATTATGCGGGCTCGTTGGATGATCGGCGGTCTACTACTGGGTTCTGTACATACTTTGGAGGAAATTTCATCACATGGCGGAGTAAGAAGCAGACAGTAGTTGCTCGCTCGTCTGCTGAGGCTGAGTACCGTGCAATGACGGCTGTTACTTCTAAGCTAACCTGGCTTGAAAGTCTCCTAGAAGATTTGGGAGTTAAATTGACCTCACCATCAACCTTGTTTTGTGACAGTCAAGCTGCAATACATATTGCAAAGAGCCTCGTGTTCCATGAGCGAACAAAACATATTGAGGTTGATTGTCACTTCGTTCGGGAGAAGGTCAAATCAAAAGAGCTGAAGATTGAACATGTTCCTGCGTCTGGTCAAGTTGCTGATATCCTTACCAAGGCTTTACCTCGCAAGTTATATTACCATTTCTTGTCCAAGCTTGGTGCCTACGACTTGTACGCTCCAGCTTGCAGGGCAGTGTTAGATGATATAGGAAATGTTGATGTAAAGACCCATTTATATGCCCAATTCCTTCCTCTTCTTTAGTCTCACATCTCTTGTATAGGATTATTTCTCTCTCTCTTCTCATATATATTTGTACTCTCTTTTGTATTTTACACATGAAGAAGTATTTACAAGGCTTGCCCATTACTTTCTACAGAAGCCAGAGGAGGAGATTCCTTCGGCTCTGGAAGTGAAAATGAAAGAAAAAAGATGTTCAGGAAAATCGATCGAGAGAGCGTTGATTGACCTACACACTAATGCCTTGCGGAAAACTGTCGTGGAATTGATGCCCTAACGAGTGACGCATGTCTGGACTTAAGCTAGTGGGAGAATACGAGGAATACAATGCTTCTGAATTTAAAAGATGGAACTGAACGACATCGGGTTTTCTAATAGGGACCTTGGTGTTAAGAGCTATATTTACAAAATTGCCATTATACCCATGCTCCATACTAACTTGGTGTGGAAATGTCATCACAGACCCCTGAATTATGCCAAAGTAATTCTCATAAATTTTTCTAATATTGAAAATTAATCATTTAGTTAATTAACACATAAATTTTAACATTCTTGCTTAGATATCTCGACCGTCTATGAATCAATTTTAGTAAATCATGATTGAACCTGAAATTAAATTTTATAAAAGTACTCAGAATTTCGGGTGTTGCTTTCACAACATCGTCAACAATCACAATACCTTTGATTCTTTTTAACGACATCACATAGATCAATCCAGACGACACAAAGATTTTATAGTGGTTCCCCAAAACTGGGTACATTCACTCTTCTACCACCCTGATATGAATCCACTACAGGTTTTTGATCAGGTGCCCTGCCACCACAGGTTTTTGCTTAGGTGCCCTGTCACCACAAGATCTATTTCAAGAGAGATCTCATAACCCTTTGAGCTTTTGATCAAGTGCCCAAAAACCAATCAAAGTCTTTTGATCAAGATATTTGACAACCAAAGGGGTTAACTTTTGAAGGGAGTTATAACCCTGTACACAGTTAAAAAAAGAAAATGATGATGTTCTTCTCTGTCAACAGTTTAAGAGAAGACTAGTGGATGATGTTGTCAAAGCTCCCCCTGAGGTGTAGAAAGGTTCAGGAGAAAGAGAGCTTTGCACAGGGTGTATGCCTTTATATTATAGGAAGATCTTCAGAAGCTTTCTGGACTGATATTGAATAGTTGTCCCTTGAAAAGCTCTGAAGCTAATGGTGAAGAACTCTGTAAGAATCTCTGTATGTCTCTGTATGTGTATCTGTGTGTGTCTGTTTCTCTGTGTTTCTCAGTGTATTTGTGTGTGTCTGTCTTATTGTAATCTTCTGAAAACCGTCTTTTTATATTCCTTGCAGAAATTAGAAATTGAATTTTAAATTGTATCCTTGATTGACTGCAGAGAATTTTTGGGAGTTGAACGGCTAGAAATTGTCTTTAATTTGTTTCCTTAACTGTCCCAGCAATTAAGCCAAATAATTACTCTTTGAATACCATAATTAGTGCTATATTGAAAACGGCTATATTCTTGAGAATATGAAGCATTAATTATCAGAGCATTTATAGACATATAATAATAAAGTTTGAAATCAAACTGCGTTAGTCAATAGTGGAAAACTGCAGGGAAATTAGTCGAACAGAACCTGTGAGAATGTAGTTGAACTGAATCTGTTTCGTCGACCAAAGATCCAATTTCGTCGAGCTAAAAACCTCTCTTTCGTTGAGCTGAGCTCCAAGATCTCTGAACAGAATATTCACTATCAATCTGAACTCCAAGATCGTCGAACTGAGATAGTCTTTTCGTCGTGCTGAGCTTCTGGGAAGAAATCAGAATTCGTCGATCTCTGCTAAGATTTCGTCGAACTCAGCTCAAAGAAGAAGTTGAGTTCGTCGAGCTAAGCTAGGATTTCGTCGAACTCAGCTCAGAGAAATGACTGAGTTCGTCGAACTCCGATCGACGAAAATCGAGCTTAGTTCAGCATTCTCCGAACGACTATTTCTGCTCTTAGAAAACTGCTTTCTCTGGGGGGCCTTCTGTCTTCTATGTCTTCTGAAGGTGAAAACCAATCATTTTAGGTTTGATGCCTTAATTTAGACTGTGACAAAAACTTATGACACTAGACTATACAATGTGGGTCAATCTAAGCAATCCTAATAATGAACCTAGCCCAAATCAACCCTAAAACAGGTGGGGTTCCAACAATCTCCCCCTATTTGGGTGAGATCAGTATGAACAACAGAAAGAGAAAAATCACAAAGAATAAAAGATATCTGACAGAATTATAATTGTTCACCGGATATATAACAACAATGCCTTGTGAAGAATAAATAACAATTCAAATCAAATATAGAAAGAAAATTTGTCTGGCTTTTTTTGAATCTTTCTTCTTTTCATCTGAAGCTGGTCTGGTGAAAAATGATTTCTCTTTTAGAATCAGCAGCTTGCTGCTTTGTCATCTTCATATCACTTGCTCCAAGAATTGTCACAGAAGCAGCTCTTGGTACAACTGCTTCAGGATGTAAGGACATATATTTATCAGCATTAAAAAGATTGTGTACCTGATATTTGTCCAGCTCTTTCTTTCTGTAGGAAAACATAGTAGTATACTGAGAAATGTCTTGTCATTCTTCCTTAGCTTTCCTGATTTGAGAGAGAGCTATTAGTTCTTGGAATTTTACCATTCTAGAGTTAGGATCCATTTTTGGATCACAAACTGGAGATAAAGGCCTTTCTGGACTTGCTTTATCTTGTGGATTATCTTCAGATGTCTTCTGCTGCCTGCTGTGCTTCTGATATTGTTGCTGTCTGCTGCTGCTGCTGGAACTATGATGCTGTCTGCTGTAGGAAGGTTTGGAATGATGAGATGATGTAGACTTCTGAGCATGAGCAACACTTCCTGATGATCCTGCTGCAGGAGCAGGAAGAGGAGGACCTCTCCTGAATTAAGGAGGTGGAGAATATCTCCTGCCCTTCTTCTTAGCTTTCAGTTCATTTTTGGAATATCTCATCCAGTTGGGGGTGTCTAGAGTGAGAGTTATATTGTGCAGGATATAATATGAAGTATCAGCAGTTGGATTAGGCTTTGGAACAGCCTTTGGAGGAGCAGTCTTCTTCTTTTCTTTTCTTAGAACTTGTATCTTCAGAGTCATCTGATTCATCATCATCATCATCATAAGAATTTTCTGGATTATCATAAAGAGCATTTAGTTGTTTCAGCATTGCATCAAAAAGAAGTGGATGAGCCTTTGACTGTAAGTCTTCAGCCTGAGTCTGTTCAGTTAGTGCTTCTGATACTGGAACATCTTGAATCTGAGAGTTGGTGACCTCTGGTTCCATATCAACAAACATAATATCATCAAAATCTGGCATTGAGGATTCACACCAGCCAAATGTTGGTGGAGAGAATGCCTGTGGCTCTGAGACAGTTATAGACTCTATAATATTTTCAAAAACTGCAAGACTTGTCCTAAGTTGTTCCAAAACATCAGAACTTATTAGAGCTGAGTAACATACTATGGCTTTAGACACATCTGAATCAATAACTGGTAAAGAACTGTTATGTAGTCTATCAAAAGAATGAAGAATTGAAAGAATGTCAACAAAGAGATTTATGGTGAAAACACCAACAGTGTTTATTTCTGTAGTAAAGACTGGCTCTTCTGCTAAACAAAATATCTCTGTATCATCATTTATTTCAATAAACTCTGCATCTGGAACATCTGCTGGAACATCTGCTGCTGCAACTTCTTCACAGAGCATCTCCCTCTGCCTGGTTTCAGAGAGCCCTGAAGCCAGGCCCCTTGAAGAAGGGACAACAGTGATAGAGGCAAGTTGAGCAGATAGATGAGAGATGATGGCAGAAAGAGGTGCAATTGCCTCATTTATGAGTTGCCTGAAGGTTGGAGAGAAGCTCCAGAATAGTGGAAATGAGGGGAAAATCCAAGTGCATAAACTCAGGTGGTGTCTGAGTAGATATAGATGGATGGATGGAGGAAGAGGGAGGAATGAAATCTGACATGACTTCATCCTGAGATTGAGAAGATGGTGATGGAGATGGTAAGAGATCAAAAGTTAGAAAAGACAAAAAGATGGAGGAGGTGGTATGTCATCAAGGTGAGGTGGAGGGAGAATCCTCTTGTATGTGGATTGGAGATTTAGGAAGTGGGGAATGAGGTTGTGATGGTGAGACAGTAGGAGTTTGAGAAGAAGTGGATGGTTGTTGGAGGGGAGTTGATGAGGGAACTGTTGATTGTGGTGGAGATGGAGAAGTGGAAGGGAGTTCTTCAAGAACAATGGATTGATGTTGAAGAGGAGGAGGGGGAGGAGCAGGAGCTTCTTCAAGAGATGGGGAAGTGGCTGTATCAGTCCTGGTGCTCTCAGAAGTAATTCTGGAAGAGGAGGCCCTGGAGGGCTTTGGGATAGTCCTCTCTCATCTGCCAAATAAGGCTGAGGTAAGCCTTTTTGAGGCATTTATAAAAATGGTCTGGGAGACCATTAGCTCTGGAGCCTTTACCTGAAGGAAAATTCCTAGAATCCTCCCAAAACTAACATCCTTCTTATCAATCTTTTTCTTAATCAAATCAAAAATAATCTTTCCCCAGTTTATAGTTTTCTTATTAACCAGAGCACACATCAGATTGAACTGGTGCCTGGTAATGTGATCATGTGCAGAATGTTTTGCTAACAACACTTTGCCTACTATCAATGTTTTAAATATCGGATGTCGGACACATATCGGATTGTGTTTTTAAATGTCGGATGTCGGAAGTCGGAGACATGTCGGGGATATTTTAAAATATCGGATTTCCATATATTATATAAAAAAAATTTATTTAACGTATACTAACTATAATTATATGTTATAAAAATAGAAAAATAATATAACAAATAGATAAAAAAATGAGTCATTTATATTATGAAATAAATTTAAATACTATCTAAGAAAAAATATTATTAACAAATACAAAATGATACATTGTAAAATATATTTAATACTATACATTAATTTTATTTTGATAACAATAAGTTTATTTCAAATTTAAAAGATTTAAAAATTTAAAATACTTAATTTAATATAAGTTTTTTCAAACTTATAAATTTATATTAAAAATATGAAACAATCACCTAATAAATGCATTAAATATTTTCATATTTTTTATAATATGAAATTAAAAATTTGTGAAAGAATTATACAAAATTGATTGTAAAAATAAAACGTTAAAAAATTGAAATAATAAGTTTAATCGATTTAAACATACATAATTTAGTATCCATATGTGATTTAAATATATGATATTTGTCTGGAAATATAACATAAAATAAAATAGCGGAGGATATATTTAAAAGTCGTTTCGGCTGATATATCGGAAAAGATCGGACATGTCGGCCGATATTTTACAAAAAGGACATAATCTATTATTTTGAGAAAAACATATCGTTTTACTCTAAAAAATGACATGTCGGAAGACATGTCGGACATGTCGGAGGACATTTAAAACAATGCCTACTATATCTGCCAGAAATCTATATTCTATAGATAAGTTTTTCTTAAAAAGGTGGTTAGGGTTTCCTGCAGTATGCCATAACCTTTCTAGCACATCAGTAAACTCACTGCTAGATAATTCTATTTCATCTTCTCCATTAATAAAACCAAAAACCTCAGTCAAAACATCTGGAGTTAAAATAACTTGATTACCAACAATAGTGCCAATAATGGCTGATGCATCCTGAAGTTTTGCAGAAAACGTCAATTCCTTGATCTCTGAAACTGGGAGTTTGATTCTGGTGGTCATGAAGTATTGCAAATTGTGAGGTGCAAGTAACTGAAGAATATCCTTGAATATCTGATCTGAGTGACTGAATGATTCAATGTCGATGTCGAAGCCGGTGTCAAATTTCATGCTGGACAGAAGGGCTGGAGAAATCGCCATTGCTCTGCAAAAAGAAACAAAAAGATTAAGTGCAAGAGAACTGGAAAGCGCGGGATGAAGTTCGATGAAAACCCTTATTATAAGTTTTCAGAAGGCGAAACGACGAACTCTGTCCTGCGAAAAAGAAAAGCTTCGAGCTCAGGTCGACGGAAAAATTTCATGAAGAAATGATATCGTCGATCTCAGTTTGAAGCGGGGGAAAATAGATCGTCGATCTCCGTTCGACGAAATATTTTCTGAAGCAAGATCGTCGATCTCCGTTCGACGAAAATGACTTCACACAGAGAGTTCGTCGATCTCAGGTCGACGAAATTTCTCAAGAACAGTTCTCAGATCGTCGATCTCCGTTCGACGAACTGTGACCAATTATTCGACCTTGGACAGAAATCAAATTAAACTTCTCCATTAATCATATCTAGCTGATTCAGAAAGAACAGATGTTTCTTTTCATCTAAAGGTTTAGTGAAGATGTCTGCTCTTTGCAAATCAATAGAGATAAAAACAAGATTAACTTTCTTTTTGTCCACACAATCTCTAATGAAATGATGTCTAATCTCTATATGCTTAGTTCTAATATGCAGTACTGGATTTTGTGCAAAAAAAATTGTACTGGTATTGTCACAAAATATAGTTGAATTATTTAAGTTGAGACCATAATCCAGGAGTTGCTTTTGAATCCACAATATTTGTGAACAACAGCTGCCAGCTGTAATGTATTCAGCTTTTGTAGTTGAAGTTGACACAGATGTTTGTTTCTTACAAAACCAGGACACAAGCCTATCACCAAGGTACTGACATGTTCCTGATGTGTTTTTTTGTCCACTCTGCATCCAGCATAGTCAAAAACTGAGAATTCAGTTAAGTCAAATTCTGACTCTGTTGGATACCAAAGTCCTAGATTAGAACAACCCTTTATATATCTCAAAATTCTTTTAAGGAAAATAAGGTGAGATTCTTTAGGTTTCACCTGAAACCTAGCACAAAAGCATGTAGCAAATATAATATCTAGAGATACAACAAGGACCCAACAATAACCCTATATGTTTTCTGATCAACTGGCTTGTCCTGTTCATCAGAATCAATCACAGCATTAGAAGCCATGAGTGTTTTCATAGCAGAAACATCAGACATCCCAAATCTCTTAACTAGCTCCTTAGCATATTTAGATTGGGAGATGAAAATGTCATCTGAGAATTGCTTCACTTGTAGACCAAAGAAGTAGGAAAGCTCACCCATGCTACTCATTTCAAACTCGGAATGCAACAGGTCAGAAAACCTTTTGCATAGTTTGGAATTAGTAGAGACAAAATTGATGTCATCTACATATATTTGTACTAACAATATTTTATCTTTATGATGCCTAATGAACAAGGTTCTATCTACAATGCCCCAAGTGAACTTATGCTTTAAAAGAAAGCTAGCTATGATCTCATACCAAGCTCTTGGAGCTTGCTTTAATCCATAAAGAGCTTTATGCAATTTGAAAACAAAAGATGGATGAGTTAGAGAGATAAAATCTGGTGGTTGTTCCACATATACTTCCTCTTTGAGTTCACCATTTAAGAAGACACTCTTGACATCCATCTGCTAGACCTTGAACTTTTTGTAGGCTGCATAAGCAAGAAATATCACGATAGCTTCTAGTATTGTAACAGTGGCAAAAGTCTGATCAAAGTCAATTTCTTCTTCCTGTCTATATCCTTGTGCTACCGGCCTTGCTTTGTTCTTGATGATAGCTCCTTGTGCATCCAATTTATTTCTAAATACCCATTTAGTTTCAATGACTGGGTAGTCTTTCGGTCTTGGAACTAAATCACAAATTCTGCATCTCTCAAACTGATTGAGCTCCTCTTGCATTACAATAATCCAATAGGGATCTTGCTCTGCATTTTTTATGGATTGAGGCTCAAGTTGAGATATGAAGTAAGCATGCATCAAATCTTGGTTGAGTTGATGCCTTATTTGCACACCAACTGATATGTCTCAAATCACTTGAAATATAGGGTGATGCTGTTGGTGGTTCAGTGATTATTTCAATAATATCTTCTTCACTGTCTTCTTCAATATGTGGAGAAAGATGTGATATAGCCTCATTGGTGAGATTTAAGTCATCTAATTTCTCACACAATTGGGGTACCTGCAATAAATCTCTGGTAGAAGAATCCTTCTCCTTGTAAAACATGTTAGCTTCATCAAATGTTACATGTACAAATTCTTCCATTTTTAAAGTTGATTTATTGAAAACCCTATAGACATTGTTGACTTGAGAATATCCAAAAAAAATTCCCTCTGCAGCTTTGGTTTCAAACTTTCTAAGATGTTTCTTGTTATTATTGTGTATATAACATTTACAATCAAATACTTTAAAATAGTCAACTTTAAGTTGCTTTCGTTTGAGTAATTTATAGGAAGTCTTGCCCCTAAATTTATGTATTAAACTCCTTTTCAGGACATAATTTGCTGTGCTAACTGTCTCTGCCCAAAAGGATAGGGGCAAGAAAGCATCTGCAAGTAATGTCCCTGCATATTCAATCAAGGTTCTATTAGTTCTTTCTGCTACCCCATTTTGTCAAGCAGTTCTAGGAGCAGAAAAACAGTGCCTGATACATTCCTTCTTACAAAATTCTTGCATGAGAAGAGATTCAAACTCGGTGCCATAATCACTTCTGATCAATGCAAACAGAGTAGAATACTCAATCTGTATTCTCTTAAGAAAGTCTGTAAGAACTTTAAAGTTATCAGATTTGTTTCTCAGAAAGAACACCCAAGTGAATTTAGAGAAATCATTTACAACAACTAAAGTATAAAATTTCCCTCCCAAATCTGTACTGCAATGAGTACAAAGAGATCCATATGTAGTAAGTACAAAATCCTGGGTGAATCACTGTTATTAATAGATTTAAAGCTATTTTTAGTTTGCTTATCTAATTGACAAGCCCTGCAGATGCTTTCCTTCTTGTAGGGGTCAGAAGGCAATCCTCTAACAAGGTTGTCCCTTATAATTTAGCAATATTTTTCAGATTAACATGCCCTAATCTTTTATGCCATAATTCATTATTGTTACTAATCTGATTAAACAAACAGATTTCTGAAATAGTTGACTTGAAATTAACTAAGTAGATATTTCCTTGTCTAAGTTCAGTTAAAATAATTTTGTTATCTATAGAAGCTATAATACAAGAAGATTGGTTAAAAGATACATGATAACCTTCATCACATAACTGGCTTATGCATATCAGGTTATGTTTTAGACTACTCACATAGGCAACTTTCCTCAAGGTGACAGTCCAATCTTGACTTTCCCATAGCCTTCTGTTTGGCCATAGTTGGAGTCTCCAAAGATCACCTTTGATCCAAACTTTGACTTGTAGTTGGTTAAATTATCCTTGCTGCCTGTCATATGCTTTGAACAACCACTATCCAGGTACCACTGTTTCTCTGTGGTAGAATAGTTCTTCACCTACAAAAATAAAAGATTAGATGTTATTGACCCAGGTAACCTTGGGTCCTTGATTATTTTCAAATTTAAAACTAGAAATGTACGAATAATCAGGTTGGTATTTGTATCCTAAGGGATGAAATCGTGTAGGTGGAATTATCCATTGAGTAAAAAGATTTACAAGTTTTGGTTTCTGATATTTAGTTTGATTAAAATTAAAATTTCTGTTTTCAAAGTTTGAGTTCGACGAATTTAGTTGAGTTCGTCGAGCTGAGATCGACGAAAAGTATTGATGTCGTCGATCTCGGTTCAGAGAATGATAATACTCATTTTCTGCATTTCACGATCGTCGATCTCTGTTTGACGAAACATATTGATTTCGTCGAGCACCCTGTCTTGAGTAATCATACTCAAATCCTGGGTTCAGAGTTCGTCGATCGCCGTTCGACGCAAAATACTGATTTCGTCGATCTGGGTTCGACGAATTTTGTTGAACAGTAGTTTTATGTGAATTTTTTTTTCTTCTTTGATTGATTTTTCTGTGAAGTTGCTGTTGGTTTATTGTTAACTTCTACAATTTTCTCTTTACCCTTAGCAAAAATAAATGTGATGGGGGTAGATAATATATTTTTCTTAAAAATAGGTGGCTGATTAGATGATGCTCCTAAACCTAGTTTACCATTGAGCCTAGCATTGACTGTGCTAGTGATGTCCATTAATTTTATACTTCTCCCATTAAGAGATTTTTCAAATTTTTTTGTCTCATTTAGTTCAGTTTTTAATGAGATGATTTGTGCAGAAGCTACATCTAGTTCATCTTTTAATTTAATATTTTCAGAAAATAAATTATCATATTCAGTTAGCTTATCTCTGAGAAGTTTGATTTCCTTCTCATATTTAATTAGGTCTTTATACAGTAACTTAAATTCAGTTTTAAAAAGTTCAGAAGTAAAATCAAAGCAGGATATTACCTGATCATCTTCAGACTCAGAATCTTCAGCTTCTGATTCTTTAGCTTCTGATGGATTGCTTGATGCATTGATAGCCATCAAACAAATTTCTTTTGCTTTAGCTTCTTCTTCTTCACTGGAGCTGGAAGATGAAGATTCTTCTTCTGTCTCACTCCAAGTTTCTGCCACAAAGCCTTTCTCCTTTCTCTTATGCTTGCTTGAGGAGGGCTTGCTATACTCTTTTCTGGAGTACTTGTCTCTTCTTTTCTCCATCTTCTGATTCTCTGGACACTCAGGAAGAATGTGTGCAGATTTTCTGCAACCAAAGCAGACAATCTCCTTGGTAGGAGTTTTGTCAAATCTTGGTCTGTCATCTTGTCTGGATGACTTTCTTCTGAAATCTTTTCTGATCATCTTGTAAAATCTTTTGGCCAGCAACCTTAGGAGTTCTTCATTTGCTGGTGGAGCTTCTGATTCTTCAGATGCCTTGAAAACAATGTTTTGCTCTTTCCTTCCTGATGAGGAGGTCTTCTGCTCAACTGCTTCTCTTGTCTTTATAAGCTTCTCATAGGATTTGAGCTTGCCTAACAAGTATTCAGTAAAAAATTCATTCAGGCTTCTGGCCTCCTTGATTGGCCAAATCCCGAAGTCCCATGTGCTGGGGAATCACATTAGGATTTTATCATTTATCTCAGTCAGTGAGATATTCTTGTCCAGGTTCTTCAGCTCATTGATGATCAAGCTGAGTCTGTTGTACATGTCATCCACTGACTCTGACTCTTCTTTCCTGAAGTTCTCATATTGGGAAATGAGATGAGATCTTCTATCTTTTCTTTCATCAGCAGAGGCAGCAACCATTTCATTTAGAAAATCACAGATCTCTTTGGCTGAAAAGCATTCAACAACTTTTTGAAAGATATCATCAGACATAGTCTGAGGTAGGATGTTCATGGCTTTAGCATCAGCCATCTTCAACCTTTTCTGAGCTTCTGTCCACTCAGGTGGTGTAACTGCTGAGGTACTTGTTGATGTTATTGCAAAAGGAGTAGGGGGACCTGTCAAGATAGAATTATAGATATCTTCATCAATTGAATTCATATATAATCTGATCATTGTCTTCCAGAGAGCAAACTTGTTAAGCTTGCACACTGGAGGTCTGGTGATTGAGTATTTTTTATTCTGTGTCATGATATAGGAAAGACACTAGAGATAATAAGATCTATCAAAGATTTTTTGGTTCAGGTGTTAGCCTGTGAAACCAAACAACCTTGCCCTCTGATACCAAATGTAGGATCAAGCGCATACCCAACTGTTCCAAAATTCCGGACTGTTGAAAAGGGTGCTACTTAATTTCTTAAATAAGTAGCAGAGCGCCACAGATCAAGTGAAGGAACGCCGGACCCAACAATCCCCCCCCGGCTTCCAGCACAACCTGTCGGCTCAGAGGTGAGGTTACCACATGGCTCAGAGGTGGAGTTACCACATGTCTACGGTTGCCTGACCAGCTGGACCCACACAGGTAGAAGGGAAAAATTGGGATTTAAAAGCGCCCCTCGGTCTTGAACCCGTGACCACCTCTGATACCAATTGAAAGTGAGGGATAGATCTGTCTTAACTCAGAGGGGGGGGGGGGGTGAATAGAGTATTTGAAAAACTTGATTAGTTTTTATTGCGGAATTAAAATAAGTGATAGCTATATGTATAGAGAGAAAATAAAAACAAAACAATCACAACACAACAAAATAAAAAATAGAGCAATGCAGACTACACAAAGATTTTATAGTGGTTCCCAAAAACTGGGTACATCCACTCTTATACCACCCTGGTAGGAATCCACTACAGGTTTTTGATAAGGTGCCCTGCCACCACAGGGTTTTGCTCAGGTACCATGTCACCACAAGATCTATTTCAAGTGAGATCTCGCAACCCTTTGAGCTTTTGATCAGGTGCCCAAAAATCAATCCAAGTTTTTTGATCAGGAGACTTGACAACCAAAGAGGTTAACTTTTAAAAGGAGTTATAACCCTGTAAACAGTTGGAAAAAGAAAATGATGATGTTCTTCTCTGTCAACAGTTTAAGAGAAGACTAGTGGATGATGTTGTCAAAGCTCCCCCTGAGATCTAGAAAGGTTCAAGAGAAAAAGAGCTTTGCACAGGGTGTAGGCCTTCTGATAGTATGAAGATCTTCAGAAAATTTCTGGACTGATATTGAATAGTTGTCTTTTGAAAAGCTCTGAAGCTGATGGTGAAGAACTCTGTAAGAATCTCTGTATGTCTCTGTATGTGTATCTGTGTGTGTCTGTATCTCTGTGTTTCTCAGTGTATCTATGTGTGTCTGTCTTACTGTAATCTTCTGAAAACTGTCTTTTTATATTCCTTGCAAAAATTAGAAATTGAATTTTGAATTGTATCCTTGATTGACTGCAAAGAATTTTTGGGAGTTGAACGGCTATAAATTGTCTTTAATTTGTTTCCTTAACTGTCCCAGCAATTAAACCAAATAATTACTCTGTGAATATCATAATTAATGCTACCTTGAAAACGACTATATTCTTGAGAATATGAAGCATTAATTATCACAGCATTTATAGACATATAATAATAAATTTTGAAATCAAACTGCCTTAGTCAATAGTGGAAAACTGCAGGGAAATTAGTCGAACAGAACCTGTGAGAATGTAGTTGAACTGAATCTGTTTCGTCGATCAAAGATCCAATTTCGTCGAGCTAAAAACCTCTCTTTCGTCGAGCTGAGCTCCAACATCTCTGAACAGAATATTCACTACCAATCTGAGCTCCAAGATCGTCGAACTGAGATAGTCTTTTCGTCGTGCTGAGCTTCTGGGAAGAAATTGGAATTCGTCGATCTCTGCTAATATTTTGTCGAATTCAGCTCAAAGAAGAAGTTGAGTTCGTCGAGCTAAGCTAGGATTTCGTCGAACTCCGCTCAGAAAAATGACTGAGTTCGTCGAACTCCGATCGACGAAAGTCGAGCTTAGTTCAGCATTCTCCGAATGACTATTTCTGCTCTTAGAAAACTGCTTTCTCTGGGGGTCTTCTGTCTTCAAGTCTTCTGAAGGTGAAAACCAATCATTCTAGGTTTGATGCCTTGACTTAGACTGTGACAAAAACCTATTACCCTAGACTATACAATGTGGATCAATGTAAGCAATCCTAATAGTGAACCTAGCCCAAATCAACCCTAAAACAGGTGGGGTTCCAACAAGGTCTACTATTGGAAGCCTAATAGAGTCTCTCTTGAACCCGATAGAGACAAAAAGTTTGGCATAATTTATCATAAAGATTATTAGGAACCTGATAGATATACATATAACAATTTACTTTTATTTGGGATCTATCAGGGCCATGATATACCAATCGGGACTTCGATAGGATACAACGATTTGGCTTAGTTCTCTCGTTTTCTTGAAATCAGAGGCCGTTAAATCTTTCCATCCAATGGGGTGGACAGATTTGTTGTATTCTTAGGTAACTTAACCTTACTTTCCATTCTCAATTTTCTTTGCTCTTCCCATTCTCATGAACTACACGTAGGCGTTGCTGGCTTTGGAAAGGAGGTTGTCGATGTCGTTTTGCTGATCATGGTGCAAGGGGAAGGAAACTCGGTGTTAGAGCTTAGAGTGATGGGTGTTACTCTTGATTTGATATAGTAGGGTTGAAGATAATGAATCCCTTCAAAACCCTCGACCCTCTGATGTAAACCGGAATCTCGCAAATTATTTTTAAAATAATAAATTTGAGTTCTTTTTAAATATGTAGCACAAGCATGACATTCTCGAATAATTTCAAGTGATACTCGACCTTAGACTCGCATACACATGTAGTGCCAACATTCAATCATATGATTAAGAATGAATTAACGATCGACACACATACAACTAGATAAATGAAAATGCAAAAGTATGAAAATTGACGACAAACAAGTATTATGATAATTAATGGCCAGTATAATCTGATTTTGAAGATCAAAATAAATAAAAGCATATCATCTTACCAACATGAAACGAGCATCACAAACAGCTTGGGGATCCACGAGAACAAGAGATTGGGTCGGGGAAGCTGAATTGAAACTCAACAATTTTTGTGGCGGGAGAAAGGTGGCCGGACAATGCAAACGACAAGAGATGGAA
Organism: Platanthera guangdongensis; assembly: GCA_039583875.1. Lineage (NCBI taxonomy): Eukaryota > Viridiplantae > Streptophyta > Magnoliopsida > Asparagales > Orchidaceae > Platanthera > Platanthera guangdongensis. The sequence goes on along the minus strand of CM077161.1, from coordinate 156,659,374 downwards.
GCTTTGGCGGGGTCAAGCTTGGTCCGTAGAGGTCCGACGATGGCGGGGGAGGCCTTGTGTTTCCCAACTGAGGTGATAAGGATTGTTGGAGGTGTCACATATCAAGATTCCTCGGTTCTGGACCGGAAGTTTGGGGAAGGGCGGACTAGAAGTAATCACTAGAGGAAGCTTGGCTTTGAAGATGGTAGTGGGGCGATGGGGAGGAGAGCAGGTTGTTGATGCACGAAATGCGCCCTCTAATTCTGGCAAAGGGAAAAGGAGGTAGGGGAAACTGCAAGTAATCGTTTACTAGCGGATGAGAAAAGAGAAGTAGTCAGGACCGCTGATCGAGGTGACACCAGACTTCGCCCGTCGCGACGTGAATGCCTTTCTTGCGACAAGCTTTCCTTGATTGCAAAAAACTTGTTACAAGGCAAGGAAGAACATGGAAGAGAGTAAGCTGGAGACCGCAAAGTCCGAGATTCGAGTCCGCAACCTTTAACAAGTAGGCTCCTGGATTCGAGTCAGCATGCTTTGGGTGCACCACTTCCTCCTATTTATAGGTTCGGGGGCATGCCCAAACGGGCAGGGCTAAAATAACCGGCTGCCCGGGATACAGGAGAACCGGGCAGCGGTGACGGGAAACTAAAAGAAAAGACACGGCAGCCCGCGCAAATGGGGCGGACTGGGCTCGCGGTCTGGAGCTTCCGTCTGTTGCTGCAAGGCGCAATCCTGGCTGGAGGGCCGCGACTTGTCCGGACTGATGCTTGAGTCCGCCTGAAGAGGAAGCTGGGCGATCCAGGAAGCTGATCTCCTGAGGCTGGACGACCTGGGCGGGCTGGAGATTTGAGTCCGCCGCTGAGAGGCTGGCCGTGCTGGAATCCCGAGATTGGACGACTTGGGCGGATTGGAAACTGAGTCAGCCGCCGGAGAGATCTGAATCTTGCTGAACATGCTGAGACTGGCGACCTGGGTGGACCGGAGAATCGAGTCCTCCGCTAAAGGAGGATATGACCTTGGTACTTTGTTGAACATGTTGCGGATTTTGTGGTTAACATAATCCCCGCACATTTTGAAGTTTTAGGAAACTTCAAAAATGTTTGCTTAACCGCGGAGTCCGCAACTTTCATTAATGCTGTCAGCGCTATAAATATTGCTGGAAGTTCTGCATTTACCAAAAGCTTTCACCGCCACGAGTCGTTTCTCACCTCTTGCGGTCTACGCATTACCGTCCGCCATGACCGGGCTAGGAGCATTCTTCGGCAACCTTTCTTCAAGGGGAGAGAAGCACAGGCCGCCCATGAAGACCAAGAAAGCTGTGAAAAGAGGTGGAGCGACTGTTCACCTCGCTGGAGAAACTTCCCGAAGGGATAAGCCAGTAGTTGAGACAGTCCGCCACATTGATGAACCTGCTCGCGAGAAGTCCGCGGAAGCCACCACTTCTCATACCGAAAATCCACCAAAAAGTGCGGACGAAGCACTGAATCCGCCTGCGATAACTGATAGTCAGAACCCCGCGGACTCAACGGACTTGGACGTGTACCCGTCTGCTTCGGGGACACTCATGTTGCGTATAAACACGAAAAACGAGGTTTCGTCACTTGATGCCCAGCAGGCTGTCGTCGATCTTGAGCAAGAGAAGCGACCCGCTGAAGATCAAGTTGAGAAAGAACAGCCTTCACAGGCCCTGGTTGTCGTCAACCCAGAAGCAGTCCGCGAGAGTCTGTCGAACTTAGAGCAGGCCACCGCGAACTAACTGAGAAGGAGGGCACTTCTGAAAAGAAGAAGAGGAAGAGGGATAAATCCTCCGTTGCTGAGCGAGTGGAGAAGAAACTGTGAGCGATGAAGGAGAAGAATGTCTCTGTGCGGACTGGGGCTGCGAGCTTGCAGCACAGGCCGCGAGAAAAAGAGCCTTTAGAGACCGGCCTCATTACTCCAGCGGTCGCAATTCCGGGAAGTGATTCCTTGTCAACAGTCAGTTTGTCTACTGATGAGATACTCAACTCCATAGATAACAACCAACTTGATGACATTAATCGGTCCTTGTTAGAGGTGTTGCAGCCTGATGTTGAGATACTGGGGGTGAAGATTGGCGAACATCCTCCCCCCTGCGATTGAAGGAGATGAAAAGCAAAAGCTGAGGGAGAAGATCGCCGCTCAGAAGGCCAAGGTGGACGCGGACGCAGAGAAGATCGCTGCGGACAAGAGAGTTGAGGACCTGCTGATTGCTGCGGAGCTGATGCGGTTAGGTAAACTACAACCGGCGCCGAAGCACTTTAAGCGTCAGTGGCTTTATAAATCGCCCCAGCGGAAGTCGAGGCCGATAAAGATCATCACCGAGACTGACGATATAGTTGTTTTAGCAAGCTCTGCGGCCGAGAAAAGAGCAAAAGTCCATCGAGAATGGAGAAAACGTCTAAGTGTTTTCGACCCGGAGCACATGAGGCGACCTGTATTTGATAGTCTCCATCTCGCAGCCACGATTGCCAGAAGTTTGATTTTTATCTTTGCATCTTGAGTCCGCCGCGACCTGGATTTGAATATCAACTTTGCCTTCTTTGTTTCAGGACGGAAGTCGCCCCCTGGCTCTGTCGAAACATGCGAGATTGTGCCATCTCCAGAAGCAAACTTTTCAGAGCGACCTGCCGCGACCTCCCTTGGTGAGTCCGCACAAGGCGAGCAATCCGGCTTGGATAATTTGGCAATGTTAGAGAGGAAAAAGTTTGAAGATGAAATTAAAGATATTCGAGCTGAGTTGAGAAAGAGGGTAGAGCGAGAAAAGGCTCTAGATGACCAGATCGCCAGCATTTCAATGGCGCTTGAGAAGAGCGACAAAGAGAAGAGGCGGCTTGGTGACGACGCCCGCTTCTATAAGGGGAAGTACTTGGCCCTGGTGCGAGAAGGAAAAAGCAACCGAGGTGCCGAAGTCCCGGCGGAGAGGCCGCGATTGCCAGATCGCGCTGCTCCGGTGGAGGCTCCGGCTGGAGCTGAAGGCATGCAGCCCGCGGCGGACGAGGTGTCGAGGTCGGCAACTGAGCCCATGGTTCCTTTGAGCCGGGTGGATCGGGAGGCCGCGCACATGCACCGAACCTTCAACTCCATGCACCGCCTTATCTACCAGCTGTACGGGGAAGTACTTCAAGGAAGCGACCAAGAGACGCATCTCTGTAGGGACAGGCAGGAGCGGCCTGCGCGACCTGACCCTAGAGGCCGTTAAGTCCGCTTGTCGGCGCAAACAATTTGATTATTTGATGTATAATTTGTCTGTGCTCGAACATTGCTTTGTTTTTCACTGAACTGTTATGTGATCCGTGCGATCTGTATTATATTGCACTGTGATTTGAACAATGCTACGGTCTGCGCGATTTAAAATCTTTCTGCAGGATAATGCTGTTGAATGCGAACTGTGCGAACTGATTCTGTGTCCGCATATTTTGATTTGAAATGTGCTTGAAAATTGCTTTTAGGAACAGGCTGGAAACACAACGAGCTGGGCAGACTGACTTTTTGTCCGCGATATTTGATTGAAAGGCTAGATCGACTGCAAGCTGTGCGGACTGAGCGATCAAGCCGTACGGCCTGGCTGAAAAGCTGTCAGACCCAAGTTCTATAAATAGCGCTCAAGTGTTTCTTCTTTATAGGAAATGCGATCGAAGCAAAAGTCTCTGTGGTCTCAGAAAATGGTGTCCGCACGTACTGATGCAGCGGTCGCCTTCCATGCCGCCGACCACAAAAAATGCAAACTGACAGAGGCCGACTTAGAGGCCTTTGTTGAGAAGTACATGGCAGACTCGCTTGTGCTTGTCCGCCTTCCAGATGATCAAGAAAGAATCAATTTCTCTACTGCAACTCAGATCGTAGTGCCAATGGATCATTTTGACTGTGGATTCAAGTTTCCTCTGCTATGGGAGATTGCAGAGATTTTTGAACACTACGACATGGTGCCAGGGCAGCTTGCGCCGAATACCCTGGCCGCCATTTCTAGTTATATATCTTATTTGCGATCTGAGAAGATCGCATTTTCTTTAAACATTTTCAGGAAGATTTTTTCAGTCCGCTCAATAACACCGACTGGAGGCCGCCCATACAAAGACGTGATATACTTCTACTGTAGAGGCATGAAGGTTATGGGCCTGCCGAACAAGATCCATAACTGGACCTCCCGGTACCTGATCTTTGAAGACGACCTGGGCTTTGCACACACTCATCCGCAGGAGCGCGCGTATTCTGTCTTTAAGAGTGTGAAGCTTGATGCGGTGGAGACCGCAATTGTTGAGTTCTTGGCGGGAGCAAGGCTTGACATTGAACACTACATCCCGCTGCTGGCGAGCTTAGACAACGTTGCTCGTCAAGAGAGTAAGTTCTGCGACCTGCTTCTGTACTCGCCGTGACCTGCAGTGAACTGATTGAATTTCTTTCTTCTTCCAGCGGTCTTGGCAGTACCAACGAATCCGCCTCAAACACCAAGAGGCCTGACCCCTACACAAAGGGAAAGAAAGAAAGAAAGAAATCGCAAGGAAGAGAAGAGGAGGGGGATCCCGCAGCGGGATACTCCTCTTCTGAAAGCTTTGATATGTAGGGCTTTGGAAGAAGCCAGAAAGATCTGCGGGGAAACCCGATGATCCATTGACATAGCAAAAATAAGTATGTCCGCCTCTCCACCGCGCTTCCCTCTTGGAGGAGTCCAAGAATATCTCGCCACGCCCATGTGACAATCTCCGCGCTCTACGGGAAGCGCAACTTGCGCGACCTGAAAGGTGTGCCTCCTGCCGAGCTTCCTCTGCTAGCTACCCAGGCCAATGCGAACAGCGTGGTGACGAGCCACTTCCTGGGCTGTTTGACAAGAGACCTGCTCAAGGAGAATGAGCAACTTCATGAGAAAGTAAAATCGCTGAAAGAAAGAAATAAGCGATTAGGAAAGAAGGTTGTTCTTCAAAAGGAGAAAGAAGCGGTAAGTTTTGTATTCGCAGCGGTCTCCATTGTATGTCCGTGGCGACCTGACATGATTTGCTTTTCTGCAGACCGCATACGACCTCAGGAATCATAGCTTCCGAGACGCCATGTTTCCCTATGCGAAGGAAAGCGTCGAGGTCGCCATTAGTCGATTCATTGAGGGCGGCTTCGCGAAAGATGAGGTGGAAGGAGTTCCCTTCCTCACGCTCTTCCCTGAGCTGGAAGACTAGGTCGCAGCGCTGGAGCGAGCTGCAAAAGGTAAAGCAGTGGTTGAAGATGAGGAATATGAAGAAAGAGAAGAAAGTGAAGAGGAGTTCGCAACAGAAGATGAAGCTGTGGAGGATGATGGTTCAAGCCAGCGGATAGAAAGCCAGTCCGCCGAGTCCGCCTCTTGGCCCTCTTCTACATCTAGCTCCGGTGATGGGAACCCGCATAGTGAGTTCGCGGACAACGAGAGCTCTGATGGTAGCGGGAGCGGCTCAGAGGACTATTCTCCTGATGTCAATATTGATGGATCAAGTCCAGACGTGTCTCCTGTAGCAAAAAAGCAAAAGAGATCTGCGAAATGAAGAAATGTATTTTGGTTTATTTTTTGTAAAGTGGCGGACTCGCTATAGCGGCCGCAAACTCTTTGAAAGATGTAAATTTGACCTGATGAATGCAAATGATATTTTGAGCAGCTCGCGTCTTCTGCTATTTTCATTGTTCATTTCTTGTATTTCAATGCTGTTAAGACTTGCTGTCTGAAATGTGCATGATCAATGATCGCCACTGTAGTTTAGTGAAAACCAGTCCGCCCTATTAAAATCCAGGCCGTTTGCTTAGATTGATAATGCATTGCTTAAAGATCAAGATAAATAATCAGGTCGCACCAATTTGATTCTCCGGTTCGTCAAGAGAATATAACTAGGAAAATGATTTAATTGCAGCCCGCCAAAACATATTGAACATGATATGATTTTGATTTTCCGGCTTGACAAAAAGATTTAACGAATATTGCAAGTTAACGCGGGCTCTAGCGAATACCAATTCCAGTCCGCACTTTCATTGACATTCTGATGATAAACTTTGCGGGCTGAGAAAGATATATAAATTCAACGAGCTAGGAAAGATGAGCTACAAACTTAGGTGACCGAGCGGGCAGGTGCGCACAGGGCAACATTGCTTTTCTCACAGGGTCACAAAAGCTGTAAACCACATCACCCAAGGAAAATATACTGGCGACCTGAAAGATCAAGCTATGTGGATTGAAGCGAATAATAACACCTTCGGACTGAGCGGACTATAGAGTACGATCTACCCGAGCGGAGAGATGATAGGTGACTGTAACGACCCGACCCTTTAGACCAAGCGTCGCCGGCCTACCAGCAGCCCGGGTTTAGAGCTCAGAGGCCCACCGCACCCTTCATGGGCCGGTGGCTTGTCTCGCCCCACGACACCACTGGTAGTAATCCTAAACATCAAGTCCTACATGCCCAATGCACCCCAACCAAATCTCCGCGCCTGTTTATCATCTCTTCATTGTTGAACTGTGACCCATTATCTGTAATTATTGTCATCGGGTTCCCATGCCTGCAAATTATCTCTCCCCACATAAAGTTTTTTACTACCTGGGTTGTTGGCTTTGCTAGTGCCTTGGCTTCAATCCATTTGCTGAAATAATCAATCATAACCAGGATAAAACGTCGCTGTCCGCTTGCCATAGGAAATGGTCCGAGGAGATCCATTCCCCAAACTGCGAAAGGTCAGGGCGTTGTGATTGATATAAGTTGTTGAGACGACTGGAGTTGAAGTGGAGCAAATTTCTGGCACTGAGCACACTTCTTTGCATAGGATTCTGAGCCTTTCCTCATCGTAGGCCATAAATAACCTTGTCGCAATATTCTTCTTTCCCGGGTTCTTGCTCCTGAATGGCTGCCACAGTCCCCAGAGTGAATTTCTCGGAGCACAACTGGAATTTCCTCCTCAGACACGCACCTTGCCATTGGGGAGAGGAAAGTTTTTCTGTAAAGAATTTCGGAGATGAGATTATAATTTGCCGCTTTCATTCTGAATCACTTCTTATCCTTCAATGTCTGAGGTAATTCTCCTATTGAGAGATATGATATGAATGGATCCATCCAAGAGGGTCGTTGGTCAACCTGCATCAACTCCCCTTCCTCCGTAGCCGGATGAAAAAGCTCTGAGGTCGTCTCTCCTGAGGGGAGACCGAACTTGCTAACTCGTCTGCCTCAGTATTGTGCATTCTCGAGACGTACTCAATAGTGAAACTTTTAAATCTCCCAATCTCTGCCTTCACCAGTATTAAATACTTCTTAAAGGTGGATTCTTTAGTTTCAAAATTTCCCAGTACTTGCGACGCCATTACTAAGGAATCGGTTTTAACATGCTCATGATCTATCCCCAACTCCTTCGCAAACCGCAGACCTGCCAAGAGTGCCTCGTATTCTGCTTGGTTATTTGTGGTTGGAAAAGAGAACTTTACGGCCTGCTCTAGCTTAATTCCGTTGGGGTTGATGAGAACCACTCCTGCTCTTGTGGAGTTTCTGCCTGAAGCCCCATCTACGTAGATTGTCCACGCCAACGGAGATTGATCGGCCTGTCTAGGATTGGACTCAGTCATGTCTATCAAGAAGTCAGCCAATACCTGTGCTTTGATAGCCGTCCTGGGTACGTATGAGATTTCAAACTCACTAAGTTCAATTGCCCACTTGGCCAGTTTTTCCGAGTGCTCTGGTTTCTCTAGGATACTCTTCAATGGCTGATCAGTAACCACCTGGATTGAGTGCGGTTGGAAGTATGGTCAAAATCTTCGAGCAGACATTACTAGCGCCAATGCGAGCTTTTCGAGAATCGGATATCTGGTTTCTGCACTCTTCAGTATATGGCTTACATAGTATACTGGGTACTGCCTTCTACCTTCCTCTCTAGCAAGAACTTTGCTTATTGCCTCCGAGCCGACTCCTAGGTAGATGTACAACATTTCTACAGCCCGAGGATTTTGAAGCAAATGAGTTGAGGTGAGTTGTTTTTTAAGTTGCTCAAAAGCTTTCGCACACTCTTCAGTCCATTCGAATTTAGATCCCCCTCGAAGAGTTTTGAAAAACGAAGCGCTTTTGTCCCCCACTCTGGAAATAAACCTTCCAAGGCCTGTTAGCCGAGACTGACAACGAGGTGATGGTAATGAGTAGGATCAGAGAGTGGGCTCACTAACGACTGACATATGAACAACATGGCCAATGTCGGGCCGAGTAATGGTGAGGTAGACGAGACTCCCAACGAGGTGATGCTAGCGAGTAGGATCAGAGAGTGGAACCCCATCATCCAGACGTAGCTGAAGGTGAAGCTCCATAGAGGTGTCCACTGTGCAAGAGTCAGAGAGAGCAGCTCTAGCTAGCATATCTGATGTGTAATGCTGCTGAGAGAGGTGAAAACAACGGTCTGTAGAATTGACCTCAAGCCCTAAGAAGTTGCTCAGTTGTCCAAGGTCAATCATCTGAAACTACTGCTGAAGGTGATGCTTGGTGAATGCCACATGAGAAGGATCATGACCAGTAATGATCATATTATCCACATAAAGTAACAACAAAGTCCGACCACAAGAGGAGTGCACAAATAGAGCTAGATCATGTGGACTTGGCTGGAAACCAGCGACTGTAGCGGCTAATCTGAAACGTGCAAACCACGCACGAGGTGCCTGCTTGAGCTCATAAAGAGCTTGCCTCAAACGACAATCAAGGCCTAGAGGAGAGGATAGAACGGGAGGAGGAAGCATGTATACCTCCCGCTGAAGATCACCGTGAAGAAAAACATTCTTCACGTCGAGCTAAGACAGAGACCAATAACGAACAACTGCAACTGCAATAAGAGTCCGAACCGTGTCCTATGCGCGACTGGAGCAAAGGTCTCATCATAATCTCTCCCCTTCTCCTACTGAAAATCACGAGCAACTAGCCGAGCCTTGCACCTCTCCACATAACCATTGGAGCGAGGCTTGACCTTGAAGACCCACTTGCAAGTAATAAGAACAACACAATGCGGAAGAGGAACAAGATCCCATGTACGAGTGTGCCCAAGCGTCGCCAAATCAGCAGACATAGCAACCTACCACTCAGGTATTTGAACAGCTTCACGATAGGAATTCGGCTCTAGAGTAGTACAAACAGTAGCAGGAAGTGCTGGTAGGTCCAGCGGCAGTGTAACAAGGCTAAGGCAGTGGGAAGGACGTCACTCACGAGGTGGGTTGTGACGCACTGGTGGATCCTCCACAGGGCATTCGCTGGAGGAGGCAGATACTGAGTTCGGGGAACTGGAGGTGAGAGAGCAGGAGGAGGACGACGAGTGTAGTGATATGGAAGGGGGGCGACAAGCGCATCAGAGGGATATGTAGGTGGCGAAGGGGAGGAGTGAGAAGATGACAGAATAGACTGCGACAATGAAGGAGGAGGTGACAGTGTAGACAGTAGCAAAGGAAGAGGAGGTGGGCATACCAGAGGGGAGGATACATGAGGCGGGGAGATGAGAATAGTGAGAAACTGCACATCAGAGAGAGTACCAGATGAGTTTGAGGTCGAAGGAACAGAGGACACGAAGAAAGAGTGAGACTCGTCAAAAGTGACATCACGTGAGATGCAAAGTCGACGTGCAATAGGGTCGTAACATTGATAGCCCTTGCGCTCGGTACTGTATCCAAGGAAGGCACAAAGAACATACTGACCATAGAGCTTGATACGCTCACATGGAGGGAGAAGAACATAACACCGACAACCAAAAACATGAAGATGAGTATAACACGAGGGCTAGAGTACAGACACTCACCATGACACTGACCCTGAAGGAAAGTGGAACACTGCATGTTAATAAGATAGACAATGGTGGAAACAGCCTCAGCCCAAAAATGAGGAGGAACATGAGATGATATAAGAAGGGTTCGAGCTGTCTCAATAATGTGGTCACGCTTTCTTTCAGCGGTGCCATTCTGAGCGTGAGCATCGGGACATGCAAGGTGAGAGAGAGAGAGTGTCGTGGGTAGCTATCAACAGATCTCTAAATGCATGAGAGAGGTACTCCCCCTTGAATCTGAACGTAAAATACGTATGGAAGCAGAGAACTATGTGCACACCATAGCAGAAAAGATAACATAAGTCTGAAAAAACTCAGAGCGAGAATGCATAAAGTACACCAAACTATAACATGAATAAGCATCAACAAAAATAACATAATACCGGTGTTCGCCCTTGGATACAAAAGGTGCGAGACCCCATATATCAGAGTGTACTAAATCAAAAGGATGCTGAAACCTAGACTCACTAGATGAATATGAGAGTTATAGCTGTTTATCAAACTTACAACCCGTGCAAGAGTGGAACCGATCAACAGGAACACGACCAAGGAAGCAATGACTAATGAGAGTCGCAAGACGCGAACCACTAGGATGACCATGACGATGATGCTACTGAGAGAAGCCCACCGAAGGAAGACTAATAGTAGAAGCTGTTGGTGATGAGGTAGTGGATGGAAGATGAAGGCGATCAAGGACGTACACCCCGCTACAATGACGACCAGCTCCAAGGAGTGCCCCAGTTAGACGATCCTGCACACTGTATGTAAACTCATCAAAAGTAACAAGCCAACCATGAGATGTGAGCTGGCTGGCGGGTATGAGGTTCATGGATAACTTGGGTATGCATGCAACATCAGGAACATGAAAATGGCTGGTGTGAACGAGGCCACAATTGGTGATGTGGTGAATGGTGTCATCTGCTACCATGATACTAAGAGCACAAGAGACAAGCTGACATGACAAGAGGTGGGTAGCATCATATGTCATGTGAAAAGATGCTCTAGAGTTGAGAAACCAGTTAGAGAGAGAGAGATACCTGCAGGAGCGGAGACAGCCGACTGAGAGACAGACGTCAAAAGCAGCCGTTGGAAGAGCGAAGGAAGCAGAGCGAGGCAGTGAAGCCTGCTTGGAGAACTGCTGGACAAGTGCAGATACAGAGAAATACTGCGTCAAAGCCAAAAAAATGAGCGGAAGGAAGCACGCTTCTGACCGGAATTTTGAGCTCTCTCAAGCTTGCGACACGCATATTTGACATGTCCAAGACACTGACAGTAGTGACAACGGATCGACTGGCGACGAGCAACACCAGACTGAGTCGTAGAGGGCGCCAGAGGACGAGGAACAAGGCCCACCGATGAACTATAACCCTGCTAAGGCAGCAGGTTGCAACGAGAAATAATGGGCTGCAGAGAGTAAAACAAGTCCATCGGGGCTGCAAGATCATCCAGAAGCGATTCCAAAAGACGACAGAAGAGACTGCAGTGGTGTCAAAACGCAAGAGGGCCTCCATAAGAAGGGGAAGATGCTGGTGTCCGCTGGAAATCGAAGGGAGGAGTCGATGTAAACTCCACGAACTGTTGCAAGCACCGGCTGGATGAGCAAGGGCAATCAGCACCGCGATGCTGGATCTGAGCAGATGGCTGAAAACATCGATGAGATGCTAGAGCAATCGGCAGTGGAGCAATCAACGATGTAGACTATACGGCGTCGGGCGAAGATCTTGCGAAGATCGACGAGAGGAGGAAGGCGGGGCTGCAGAAACAGTAGGAGGAAAGCGCTTCTACAAAATCAGCCGGAGGAGGAAGACAGGGCCGATGGCTAGGACTCCGACGGAAGGCGTGGATGTTGCCTGGAGCGTCCTGGTGCATTTGCGGAAGCAGGATTGGCGATGCGGCAGGATCAACAATTCTGTATCAGCGTCTGGATCACGATCGACGGGTCTGGATTGCGATCGGGGAGCGTATGCTGGAGCGCGATCGGCGAGCAGATGCTTGAGCGCGATCTGTGGCGGAACCTGCAGATGCTTGAGGGATCAGGAGATGCTTGAGGGATCAGGAGATGCTAGCGGGATCGGGATCGCTTGGAGCGGGAGCGAAGCCTGCGATTGACGAGTGAGAAGGACGACGTGCGGAAAACCTAGCCCTCTGATACCATGATAGAATTAGGATCGAATTATGATACTATTCACAATAAACAAATGTAATATATATATACAAGTATTAGAGAGGGTGATCCCAACACCCGAGGTGACTCTAAACTAACTCTATCACTCAGAATGAACATCATATCTAACAAGTTCCAAATAGGATTGGTTCCAGTATGGTTCCTATAATTCCAGAACTGTCAATTCGGTTTGATTCCTGATTTCATAGGTCGGCTACCTAGAACCGACCCGAGAAATGAAAATTAATGCTAAAGAAAAAAATTTGAGACAATGATTATAGTAGTATGTCTCAATGCGTGTAAATGATGGAGAATATAATCGTATTGCTAAGAAAAGAATATTTGAACTCCTGTAGGTATATGACTTCAATGTTATAGAGTCATTATTCAATTATTTTGAGAAATTGTTAGTTGTATGACAAAGACTCATAAGTTGAAAGTCAATTTTTTTATTATTTTGAGACATGGGTAAAACCGAGAATCGAACTAGAATCGAACTGAAGTGAACGGTTTGGATCCGGTTCTATACTTTAGGACAACGGGTCAGTTCCGGTTTCAAAAATTTGGAACCGAACCTTTATGAGTTTGTTTTTGGTTTTAGGTAGAACCAAACCGATCCGAGTTGCACCTATAGTAAGGACTATCCCCTTTGCATAAAGTGCAACCGCTATCACCCAGGAGATTGTTTGGCTGCTTCTGGAGTCTGCTACAAATGTCAGCAACTAGGGCACTTTGCTCGTTTTTGCCCAGGATCTGCGGACAATCAGGTAATATAACTTTAAGTCTGAAGCTTCTTCACATATTATTTTCAGTCTACCTTTGCCTAGAACTTATTCCTATGTCTTATAGTCGAAGTTTGAAGTTAGCGGGTCAAGTAGAGTGAACAAAGGAAAGACTGTGATGGACGCCAACCCATAACCAGTTCCAGGATGTGGTTTAGTTCAACCCAGAGCTTTTGGTCTTGACCACCGGGAGGCCAAGGCGGAGGAGGATATGATCACATGTATGAATTTTTTGTTGAAATAAAATGTTAGATATTCTCTCCCAGTAACTCATAACTCAAATACATAAGCATGCATTTAGGTATACTCATGATTCAGAACGTACCCTCCAAGGTTCTCTTTGACACGAGTGCCTCACATTCATTTATTGTGGAATCATTTGCGCATAAACTCGGTCTAGAGATCCTTCCTAATGAGATATCGTTAAATATTATGATGCATAACGATTCAACAATGCAAACCAGTCGTAAGTGTAGGGTTCCAGTACTGTTCGAGGAAAATGAGGTTATTGCAGAGGCATCCCTCCTACCCATTACAAAATTTGAATTAATTTTGGGGATGAATTGATTCTCTGATGTAAACGCCGGATGTAAACGCCAAGATAGATTGCAGAAGCAAGAAAATTCAGTTAGAAGGACCTGGACAAACTCCTATCATCTTTCGCGGTATGAAAGGAATTTCTAAATTGATTATCTCCTCCGTTAAGACAATCCAAAATATTAATAATGGTTACACAACTTTCCTGGTACTAATACATGTGGAAGCTAAGGACACCCTTCAGGAAGTGGTGGTAGTGCGAGAGTTTCCAGATGTCTTCCGAGAAGAACTCCCGTGAGAGGTTGACTTTCAAATCAACCTTCTTCCAGAATCTCGACCTATAGCCAAAGCTTCTTATCACATGGCCCCCGAGGAATTAACAGAGTTAAAGATCCAGTTGCAGGAATTGCTTGGCTTTAGATTTATCAAATCTAGTACGTCTTCTTGGGGTGTTCCTGTACTATTTGTTAAAAAGAAGGACGACAGCTTGCGAATATTTGACTATGCATTGACTACCACGAGCTGAATAAACTCACCATTAAGTACAAATACCCACTTCCGAGGATATTTGATTTATTCGATTAGCTTGAATTGTCTTGCACTTATTCTAAGTTAAACTTAAGACCGAGTTACCATCAGTTAAGGATTCGAGACAAGGACATTTAGAAGATAGCTTTCCGCATGAGATACATGCACTTTGAATTTGTACTCATGCTTTTTGGGTTGACTAATGTGCCGCCAGCTTTCATGGGCTTTGATGAATCAGGTGTTCCGAGAGTTTTTGGATCGTTTTGTTATCATCTTTATAGACGATGTTATGGTGTATTCAAGGAGCAAAGAGAAGCATGCCGTCCATCTCAGGACTATTCTGAGTACTCAAGGAAAATCAGTTGTACGCAAAATTATCGAAGTACGAGTTCTGACTTTTAGAGGTGGAATTCTTGGGGCACGTTATTAGTCTGAAAGGTCTTGCAGTGGATCCCAAGAAAATAAAAGCTATCATAGATTGGCCAAGACCGAAGACAGTTACTGAGGTTCACATTTTTCTTGGTCTAGCAGGTTATTATAAGAAATTCATTAAGGATTTTCCAAAGATTTGTCGACCTATTACTTCTCTCACAAAGAAAGGAAAATCCTTCAATTGGACTGTAGATTGCAAGCTGGCGTTTAAGGAGCTGAAGACCCGTTTGATGACTGCACCTATCTTATGTCTACCTTCTCGGGTAAATGACTTCCAGATATATAGTGATGCTTCGAGCCAAGGTTTAGGTTGTGTACTGATGCAACATGAGAGTGTTATAACTTTCGCATCCAGACAGTTGAAGGTGCACAAGAAGAATTATTCTGTTCATGACTTGGAGTTAGCAGCTGTCATTTACACATTAAAAATTTAGAGACACTACCTCTATGGGGCTTCTTATAAAGTCTTTACAGATCACAAAAGCCTTAAATATATATTTGAGCAGCAAGAACTCAATATGAGGTAGCTTAGGTGCATTGTATTCCTCGCAGAATATTATGTGAATATCCAGTACCACTTGGGAAAGGAAAATATGGTAGCAGATGCTCTTAGCAGAAGGGATTCGAGCTACTCCCTCATCACCCAGCAGGACTTAGTACGATCTCTAGAGAGGTTGGAGATCAGTGTGATGCCGCGCACCAGTTTTGTCTCATAATTCCAAGTATTCCATACATCCGGGCTGCACAAAATGTACGCAGACCTTAAGAAGTCAGTTTGGTGCCCAAGGTTGAAGAGAGACATAGCAGAGTATGTTGGAAAGTGTGAAACTTACAGGTTAATTAAGGTCAAATGTCAGAGACCACGGGGCAAGTTGCAACCACTTCCTATTCAAGAGTGGAATTTTGAAAACATATCAATAGATTTCGTTCATGGTCTTCCCAGATCGCAGAATGAGAATAAGATTCTCTATGAGTTATAGTTGATCGTCTCTCCAAGGTTACCTGCTTCGTTCCTAACAAGAGAACAAATCAAGGTCAGAGATTGGCTTAATTGTATGTGGATGAGATTGTTCGATTGCATGGTATTCCTAAAACTAATGTTTTGGATAGAGATAACAAGTTTACCTATAAGGAATGAAAATACGTCCAGGAACGTTTGAGCACCAAGTTAAATTTCAGCACAACCTTCCACCCCAGACAGATGGACAGACAGAGCGCACAAATAAAACCATGGAAGATACTAAACTTTGGTGGTCACCATTATGTTGTGCTAAGAGCTTAGTTATTAAAGGCGCAAGGCGCACCGAGACAGAAAAAGGTCTTGGAGCCTAGGCGCAAGACTCAAGGCGTAGGCGCACACCTGACAAAGGCAAGACACAACCACATCCATTTTAAATAGTCAGCATCAAATATCATTTCAGCTTCTCGATCAAATTCTTCATATAGTCTACTAATTAATCATTCATTACTATCATTTATATCTCTTAAAAATAGAATCAATGTGGTTACTTGCATCATATATAAGTCTAAACGCACAATTATATTTCACAAACATTAAATCAATAAAAAATATTAAGTTCTTACATTATTTTTTTTATTTTTGAAGTAAAAAAAATGATAACAAAAATCTTACTCTGGCACTCCTTTTATAGTCCAAAGACGCAAATAAGGCGCACAGAGGTGCAAACCTCTGAGCCTGGTGGGCTTTGAGCCTTAGGCGTAACTTTAATAACATAAGCTGAAAGTGAGGAGAGAATTGCTAACACAGAAACTTGGATTGACAAGACCACCGCCAGAGACAAACTCATTCAAGAATGTATGAAAATACCCTAGGACAGACAAACCAAGTACTATGATTATAAGCACAGGTCAATGGAATTTAGCATCAGATACTATGTTTATCTTAAGGTCAGACCAGTCAGGAGTGTCTCTCGAATAAAGCAGATGAAGAAATTATGTTTAAGTTTCGTTGGTCCATTCAAAGTACTGTAGCGCATAGGTGAGGTTGCATACAAGCTATGTTGTCAAAGGCGCAAGGAGCACCGAGGCGCAAGGCGCACCGAGGCGCAAAGGGACCCTGGAGCCGAGGCGCAAGGCGCAGGCGCGCGTCTGAGGCACGTGAGACGCAAGAATGAGGGAAAAGGAAATTGAGCGAATTTGACACCCAATTCACTGAAATTGAGCGAATGGGGCGCCCAATTCGCTGAAATTGAGCGAATGTGGCGCCCAATTCGCTGAAATTGAGCGAATGGGGCGTCCAATTCGCTGAAATTGAGCCAATTGGGCGCCAAATTCACTGAATTTCAGCGTATTGGGCGCCTAATTCGCTGAAATTGAGCCAATTGGGCGCCCAATTCGCTAAAATTGAGTCAATTGGGCGTCAAATTCGCTGAAATTTTGTAATTCTTGAAATTGGAATTAAATAATACAAAAATACAGTTCATTAAACTTAAACAGGTTCTAATCCATAAAAAACAGTCCATAAAAAACACACAAATATCAGAACAGTCGTCATATAACTGTATGTTGTTTGTTCATTTTTTGCATGTGAACTGAATTTGGTTCTTCAATTCAAACAACCTTTGCACTACGAGAACAAAAAACTGAACTAACTTACCCACCAATTTAGGCCAACAACTAGATTTCCTCCATATGAAATTATAATGTTATTTCAAAACGTGGTATCAGTAAGACAGCATGAACTAAACACTTTTATTATAGAAAAAGTAATAACACATCAAAATTTATATTGAGCAAAACGAGAGTAAAATGCTAACATGAAAATTCATAACAAAAGGAAGGATAATGTAATAAGCATACAAAAGTTCAATAACATAAATAAATGTGAATCAAATATGCAACATCGAATAGTCCAGCCAAAAGATCGAAGTGACAATCAAATAACGACATCAAGTGGTCCGGTCAGAAGATCAAGAGGCACCATTTGAAAATTAGTTCTGAAAAATATTATTATTTGTGTAATCAGAAAGCACCTATTAATGTATAATTTAAATAAAATAATTAAAGTACTTTGAAATTTAAATAATCTATTACTCACCTATCTACTCATCCTCTGAAAAGACTATGTCCTAATCGTATTCTCCACTATCATTATAATCTTCTTCTTCGTTGTCTTCAAATTTCTCTTCATCGACATCATCAACATTTCAGAGAACTAATGAAGTATTAGCCTCTTTAATGACTAATGAAGTAGTAGTCTCTCTAATGACTAATGAAGTAGGATTTTTCATCTTCGAAATGCTCCTTTTCTCATGTGTCTTTGTAGCCGTAGGAACCACATTTTTTCCTTTCGATAATCGTGTGAGATAAATTTCTTTTTCAACTCCAGTGGCACTAACAACTGTGCCCCAAATTAATAACTCATCATCAAATACCAAGCCCTACTCAGCCTCAGCATCATTATCTTCTTTCATTCTTCCCATCAACCATTCATTGCTATCATCAATATCTGTCAACGAAATTGGATTTATGTGATCACGTGCATCATATCGACGTCTCAACGCTAGATTGTACTTCACAAATACTAAATCATTCAAGCGTTTTTGAGCTAGTCTATTTTTTTTACTATGTATCTGCAATAAACAATAAATGTATAAATAAGTTATCTTTAATATATAATAATATAAATCACTGATAAATGATAATAAATTTTAAAAACTTACATGTTCAAAAAAACTCCAATTTCGCTCACAACCGGATGCACTGCATGTAAGACTAAACACTTTTATGGCAAATCTTCTTAGGTTTGGAGTTGAAGCATTATAAGATTGTCACCACTCAGCTGTTAAGATAGTAAATATTTAAAAGTTGAACAATCAAAACAAACTTGTTTGAATATTGTGTAATTTACCTGAGGACTTAATTTTTCTATGTCAAATTGCAAACTCCATTCCAAACAGTCCTTCAGCATTTCTATATAGAGGTAATTGGTCCATAATTTTATCTTACTTTTCATGGCTTGGAATCAGTCTTTGCATTGTCTTGTATAAGCTTTCCATAATTTCTCCATCTTCTGCAATAGTGGGATTTGAGTAGAAATATTCAAGATTTAAATAGTGACCCGCGGCATGAAGAGGTCGATGAAGTTGTCTTTCCCATCTTTTATCTGCATTTTCAGGACATCCATATATTTGTCCTCCTCATTAAAATAACTAATGATCGCCTCTTTAGCTCGATCCATCGCTTCATAAATATAACCCATGACATGTCTTTTCTCATCGTCCGCTAATCTTAATACGTGGACTAAAGGATCAAATATCTTTAAAATATCCACTATACTTCTCCAAAAAGAAATCATTAGTATAATGCTGTGCACTTGTTTACCTGCGCTTTTCTTTGCTCACTTGCTCGAAGACCACTCAGGTGAGGTTAACATCTTCCTTAAATTTTTTCTCCGCTTGTGAATGCGCTGAATTGTTGAGAAAGAAGTTGCAAACCTCGCCACGATAGGCTTAACAAGCTCCACTTGCCTCGTAAAGCTTCTTAGCATGTTCACAACTTCAGGCCGAACATAAATATAATCATTTACGGTATTGCCCTCTTTAGTGTGCGGCTAATGTTGGACATTTTTCCAATATCCTCCAGCATTAGATCAATACAATGCGCTGCACATGACGTCCAAAACAAATGTGAACCTTTCGCTTCCAATAATTTACTTGTTAGAGTATTAGTTTGTTGGGTATGAAAGTATCATACAATCGTGTACAAAAAAGTAAAAATTGAAGATGGTTAAGATTAGTAATGAATAATTACTAATTTACCTGCTAGCACATTATTGCTGGCACTATCCGTAACAACTTGCGCCACATTCAACTCTCCAACCCTTTCAACCATTATATCTAGCAATTCAAATAATTTTTCTCCCGTCTTCGAGTAGTCAGATGCATCTACAAATTCTAGGAAAAATGTTCGTTTTGGTGAATTGAGTAAAAAATTAATTAACGTTTTTTGTTTCCGATCTATCCATCCATCAACCATAATAGAACATCCAATGACCCTCCACTCATCCTCGTATGTCTTCATCACGTCTTTCACTGCATTGACTTCATCATTTAGCAAAGGAACACGAATCTCATGGTTTATTTTTTCTTCGCTGCCAAACGTGTCGATATCCGCAAAGTCAGACAATGCTTGGTTGTCTGTGTTGCTTGCACTTGCTTTTTTCTCCATGTATTCTTGAATTTCGTTGCGCACATGTGGGGGGCTTTTGAGACAAGCTTTTGCATTTCTAAATCCTCCAACAATATGTTGTTTAACACGATAAATTCCGCCATTCGTGACTTTTATTACAAAAAATCCAAGTCAGGTCGTTTTTATTGGCGGAAGAAATCTGACGCACGTACTTCCAGCATGGATCAATCCTTGATTGGATAATGGATGAACCCGAACCACTTGCATCCATTTTAAGAGCTGAAAGAAATCTGACGCACGTACGAAACACGCAAAAATTTGGGTCAGTAAGAAAAGGAATAACAGAATCAATTTTATATGTTTATAATACAAAAACATTTTTGGTGTACTTCAGCAAATAAAAAGAATAGACATAATGCCACGTTGTATGACACCACTGAGTTGCATTTAACATGTGATATTAGTACAAAAACCCTATTTTATAAGAAGATAAACTATTCCATATGCATCAATCTCAAGCCATATACGGATAATGGTGGAATTACATATGTTCAACATCATTTTACCTATGCATAATTATCAACATCTAACTTATTAGGTTACTATTTCAAAGTTTATCCCTAATCTCCTTTTCCTCCCGGCTGTACAAGTTGTAACTCGTATACTTTCTCCATGCTACTTTTAATTCCTATCTTTCTTACCATTCTCTAGTACCCATGGAACATCAGGAGGCCAAAACCTTCATTTAGGGGGTCCTTCTAGAAAGTATGCTTGTCTAAACCATTATTCATCCAAAGACAGGTACAACAACTTCTAAGTTTAAAAACCTAAAAATTATTTTTCATCCAGTGTTCACTGTAAACAGTGAACTGGGCTTCATCCGGTTCACTATTTTACAGTGAACTGGAAGCCCAGTTCATTGTAAACAGTGAACTGGGCTTCATCCAGTTCACTGTAAAAACTGGAAGCCAGTTCACTGTAAAACAGTGAACTGGAAGCCCAGTTCACTGTTTTATAGTGAACTGGGCTTCATCTAGTTCACTGATTTACAAGGGAGCAAAAACAGAGGGGAATGGAAGCAAGTAATGCTTAGAACAAGTGAACAACTCAATAATAAAGTAGATTCGTCACAAATAATCCTAGCAGCAATTAAAAGAAGAAAGAAGAGGAAAAATGGAGAATGATTCTTACAATTAAAGGAGGAGATGAGATGATGCATGAGTTTCCGTGACTCCGGAAAGAAGAACAGTGTCGACAGCCGGCTAATCCTTCTTCCGCGTCTCCGTCGAGAAAGTGACTCCGGCGAGAAGAGCGGTGGCGACTCCGGCGAGAAGAAAGGAGCAGAGTGAAGGCGTCGGGGATGGTAATCGACAGTCAGCGACTCAGCGGGAAGTAGCTTGATTCTTAACCCTAAAACCTAAAAGGCCAGAGGAAATGAATCTGGATATAAGGCCGCGCCTGATTGCTTGAACCGGGTTTTTAGGTTAAAACTGGTTCAGGCAATAAGGCGCGCCTAAAGCGCGCCTAAAGCGCGCCAGAGGCACATCGCCCGTCTTGGGCTTGCTCGGGCGCACAAGCTTGCGCCCCATGCGCCCGGTGCCTCAGGCGCGCCTAGGCGCGCGCCTTGACAACACAACATACAAGTTGGCCTTACCCGAGAATATGAGTAGTTTACATGACATATTTCACGTCTATTTTCTGAGGAGAGCAGTCAGAGATCCTAGTCAGATAATCAATACTGAGGAAGTATCAATTGAATCTAATCTTAGTATCAGAATCAAACCAGTTTGAGTGGTGTACTTAAAGATTCAAAAACTCAGGAACAGAGAGATCCGTTTTGTTAAAGTCCTTTGGATAAATTGTGATCGACTAGAGTATTCTTGAGAAATAGAAGATGAACTCCGAAGCAATGAAGATTTTGCATTCCTCTTTGACCCAGCTATATTGTAATTTTCGAGGATATTTTTTTAGGAGGGGAGATTTGTAACACCAAAAAATTTATGCATCACGCTCTGTAAATTTCAGTGTCCGACTGCGAGCAGAATTGATCGAATCTTCGGTGTGGTAAGATATGATATCATTTTGGTTAATAATCAATTAAGTAAAGACTGTTAATTAAAATCATAGAAGTTTTGTTCGCGCGATTTAGAGATTCGCAGTAGGGTTTATGCTCGAAATAATAAGTCTCTTAAGGGGGGTAAAGTCATATTTGAAATTAATTTAAAGATTTTAATTTTTGCCCTCTCATTTAGTCAGCCACAAATTATTTAATCTCCCCCCTCCCACAGTTTCCTTTCACGAGTCGCCCTAGCCTCACACGCCTCTTCAATTCCTGCTGGCACTCGTTGAATAAAAAGGAAAACCGCAACAGTTTCCTTATACCACCGCACGCGTTAGACTTTAGTAACTGTCGATCGACAGTTTTCTTCCTCCATGTCCTGAGCAAGTGAAAGTGTAGGGTGTTCTGTTTCTCCTCCCTATCGATCGACGACGTAGCAACTCCAACAACCGACACAACCTTCCCTCTCTCCAGAGTCGTTGACGATGCCTCCTGCTGCGAGAAAGCCCCGACGGCTCTTCTCTGTCGCGATTAGACCGACGACAAGCTTCTTCCTATTCCGCCAGTTGAGTCAAGTAAGCCCAGATCCACCTTTTTGAAGGATTTTTGTGGATGTCACAACATTTCTACCTTCCTTGATTAAGGCTTCGTTTGTTTAGGTGGGAGGAGACCCCGGACGGGAGGAAACACCGTCGTTGGAACTGGTGGGGGAGGCAGCTGTTCGAAAAGGCGGGGTTTTGCTCTATTTTCTATTGCGTGCGGGAGGGATCGCGACAAACGCCGCCGCCGGGCATTTGGTTACCCACCGTGCGACAACGTTTGGTCGCAAATGACGCCTCCAACCGCTGCGCCAAACAAGGCCTAAAAGTTCAAATTCTAAGAATCTCATTGTGGCTTTTCAGAAACGAAGCTGCCGATCTAGTCCCCTCTTTCCATTTTCATTCCAGTCAAGGCCTTTTCAACCCAGGTAGGAGAACTTCAGCCGACTTTGATTTTGGTTTGTGAAACCCCCCTCGCCTCCTGCACGATTTTACCTAAGCACATCAACTGACGACCCTTGCAGCGAGCACTTTTCTGCCATGATCCAAAGTCAATTCCTGCGACCTTGAAGCCATCCAGCCAATTAAGGCTTCGTCTTATTTGGATCTGAACTTTTCTCTGCTCCTAGTGATTATAAGGAATAATTATTCTTTCTTTTTTTTATCGTTTTTCGCTCCTTTGACACTTGAAATGTCTTCATGTTGCCATCAGAACCCTAGCAAATCGATAACAAATTAATTAGGGTTTTATGTCATATTGTAGTTTTTGGGTGCGGGTTGACATAGACCGGAGAAGGTTTTGAGTTGTCAGAATAATCTCGAGGAATCATGCCATCGCACCGCGTCTACGAGTGCTGCAATACCGAGGTAAGAAATTGGACTCCTCTTAGCTAGACATATCACTGTATACAAGTGCATTTTCTAAATTATTTAACAATGCTTATGTAATTTAATTATTCAAGCCAATACCAATAATTAAATTACTCCAGATAACCAAGAAAAAATCAGGATCACATAACTTAGTAATGCATGATGAAGTCACTTTTTGAGTATTACGTAATATATATTGTGTAATTTGTTTACATACAACCACAACATGAACAAACATAAATAAGAATGTATGTATACTTTAATGAAGAAGGAAAGTTTTAAATAAGTTAAAATTCAGATCATCGGCCTCGTTCTCATATAACCTGCAGTCCGTATGAGCCTCAGACGTGGGGTCATGTGCTAATGAAAGGAGGGAAGAAAGAAGAAGAGGAGGTGATTCATGAAGAGTCCGAGAAAAATGTTGCTGTTGATGTGACAACAGATGGAAAAGAGGATGAAGATGAAACTCAATGGGAGTTTCTCAATACAAAGAATGTTAAGAGAAGAAGAAAAAATTCTCATGAATGTGTATAATGAAAAAAAAAGAAATTGAGAAAGAAGGGACTGAGACAAAAGAAAACAAGATTATGCTCAAACTCAATGAGAGTCTATTACAGATTTACTGTGAAGAAGGAAAAAAAATATGGAGAAAAATAATGAAGAGGAGATGCTTGAGGAGCTTCCTTTACTGGAAATGTAGGAGCATATACTTATTTCACATCTTATCTTATTTTATCTTGATAAACAAAGCACTAATTCTTTAAAGACGAAAAGGGCCTAAGTCTCTTTGTACACTAATCCTAGAGGACCCAACTGCAATTGGGTACCAAAATCTTTTCAAGATTTCTCTTCTACAAGAGCTAAACTGCTCTACGATCTTGATCGAAGTTTAGCATTTCAGGTTGATTTTGATATGCAGGTTTCAAAAGGAAAGCCCATAGGTATAAAGAAAATCTCATAATCTCGTTAATGAGAATTTTGAAAAAGGAGGGGTGAAGGAAGAGAAGTTCAAGCAGACTCCTTATTTAGCAGGCTACAAGAGGAAAGCTCTTGGGGGTTTATGGCTTAATGCAAATGGAGACTCCCTATTTTTCTGAGGACAGAAAGGGGGAGAAGTATCTGTACAAGGAAAACAGAACTGAATAAGTAGATGATTTGTAGCTAGCAACGATTCAGGGGGAGCAGATTTGAAGATTCTTCTGCTTATGTATCTACTAATTTTTATGTGAAGCTAATTATCATTTTGCTCGCAAAGTTTTGTCATCATTACTAATTTTTATGTGAAGCTAATTATCATTTTGCTCGCAAAGTTTTGTCATCATTAAAGAGAGATTATTGAGAATAATCTATGATGATTTGCTGGGACAAAATCAAACGATATAATGTTATAGAATGCTTTTTTCTTTCTGTAAATGATTTAGTTCATTATTTCTTATGTAAAACCTGTTTTATCGAATTGAGGGAGATTTTTTGAGAAATTTTTTGATGATTTGGTAAATCATGCTATTTTAATGAACCGACTGTGTTAGAACATATTTTCTATATTTGTCCTCTTGGAAGCTGCTCAAAAGATGCCAAATAGAAGATGAACAATCAACTAAGTCCATATAGAAGTAGCTGGTCGCTGACCAGGCATTTGTCTATCGGGGGCTCGTTCACTGACAGAGTTCCTGATCGCCCAATGGATGTTCGATCGTCGGTCGAGCATTCGCTGATCGGGGACCTGAGCACCGACTTCTATTCTACTAGTGATCACAAAATGAACAGAGATTGTTGTTCGCCGACCGGGGCTCGACGTTTGTCGGCAGCCGATCGAGATCGAGGATCACGAAAGGAAGTTCATTTGAAGAACAAAGAATTGAGATATCCGATGACCGGGGCTCAATAATCGCCGATTGACCCAGAGCTCAGCGTTCGCCAATCGAACCTGTAACTTTGTCGGATTCAGAAAAGAGCTGTTGGCGCTCTAAGAAGGCATTCAACCGCCCATTCTTTTTAGGACTTGGATAGATATTGAAAAGGATTATTTAAGCGTTCTTTACGACAGAGAAAATAGCCCTCTTCAACCCTAATCTATTTGTATTCTTCTCTATCGGGTGAAAACCCTAGATAAAAAAATTGTCTCTCTTCTTTCTTTGAGACAGCTAAAACCACCTGTAACCTAAGTCTCTTCTTTCTTGAGACTTAGAAGCACCACACTCTATGTTGAACCATTTTCCTTGCTGAACATTCACTACAACTACTATAAAAAAGATCTCCCTTCGAAAGATCTGTGTAGCTGTTTTAAATCTCGAGAGAAAAGACTTGTTGGGTTCTTGAGCCTCTAGGACGAAAAGGTTCTGCTTTGGTTCGAGAGTCTCCAGTTGGAAAAGACTCCGTCACCTTGAGAAGACAGTGCAGTCGCACGGGCTATGGAAGAGGGGAATACCCATATTTATTGAGGAATGTCTATAAAATTGTCTTCTAGATTGTTTGTTAAAGGCAACCCTTATTTGGCTAGTGGCAGCCCAATATTTTTAATTAAATCCCATTTTTCTCATGTGTAATATTTAACCTAATGACAGCCCTTTCCCCTTTTTCCTATTCCTCCTTCTTTCCTTCTTGATAACCCCCGCTCGCCCTAGCCGCCTGACCGAATCCGCTCATCGTAGCCGCCCGACCTCCTCTAACGCCTCCAATAACTCCTCTCATGCCGCCCGAATCCTGCAGCAACCGGGTCGTCGCCGCCGCCGCTCGACTTCTCGGCCACATTCTGCTCACCTGTTTCAGTCCTACCCTAGCAACTAGATCGCCGCCCGAAATCTCCAGCGACCCCTCTCTTACCGCCGTCGCCAAAGTAGATGGCCAAGCATCATTTTCCCCCTCTTCCAGTCGGACCCGACCCACTGGTTCCTATTTTTTCCTCATCTGATGTCGCCTCTCCCGCCGCCGGTGAGCTGACCCCTGGACATGCAGTGGAAAAGACTGTCGCCACTCCAGCAACTCCTTTCTCACCGCCCCCGCCGGTGAGCTTCGGTACATTCAAAACTGCATCTAAAAATTTTTTTTGGTGAATGAAAAAATGTTAAACAAAATTTATTTTGTATTTATATGGTCTTTTGGTGTGATTTTTTGTTTTGTATTATAGATTCCGTAGATGAAGATGTTGGGAGAAGTTTAATACCGTTTTCATATATAAATTTGAGTGTGCACTTCACTACTAGCATGTCATTTTCATCCAAAGATGATTTAGTTTCTTGGGCACGCAATATTGCTAGAAATCTTGGATTTGTGATCACCATTAAGAGTGCTGATAAGTTAACATCTAGAAGCAGACCGAGAGTACTGCTAAGGTGTGATAGAGGTGGCTGCAAACGAGCTTGTCAGAGTGCAAACAACTGGACTATCAAAAATATGTGAAAATCTTCTTCCAAACGTTGTGAGTGCCCTTTCACATTGAAAGGTGTAAGGAATGCAAGTTGTACTGAGTGGGTTGTTCATGTGAAATGTGGTGTTCATAATCATGAGTTAGTTCACATAGAAGCTCATTCTTATGCTGGTCGGTTAAGTAAGGACAAGCAGAAAATAGTGCATGACATGTATGTTGTTGGTGTGAAGTCGCGTAAGATTTTGTCAACCTTGAAGCAGCGAGATAGCAGCAATGTCACAGTAATTAGAACACTTTATAATGAAAGGTGTAAGATGCAAAAGGAAGAATTACAAGGTGGGACGACAATTCAGTATTTGTATAAGTGCATAACAGAATGTGGTTACACTAGCTTCAATAAAGTAAAATTTGGTAGCAACCATTTAGAGAGTTTATTTTTCGCTCATCCAACATCTGTTATTTTATGCAAAATGTTTTCAAGTTTGTTTCTTCTCGACTGTACTTACAAGACAAATAAATATCGTCTTCCATTACTTTCTATTGTCGGAATAACGCCAACAAATATGTCATTCTTTACTGCATTTATATTTATGTCAGATGAAACCGAAGATAGTTATATTTGGGCACTTGAATGCTTCAAATCAGTGTTGGATGAAAATTCACTACCAACTGTGATGGTGATTGATAGAGAATTGGCGTTGATGAATGCAATCAAAAAAGTTTTTCCAAGAACCAAGAATCTTTTGTGTCGAGTACATATTAGTCGGAACATCCTTGCACATTGTAAAAAGTTTTTTCAAAGAGGGAAAGATTTTGAAATTTTCATGATTGAGTGGCAAAGATTAGTGGATTCACAAACTGAAAATGATTTTAGAGATGCTTTGAAATCTCTAAAAAATGTATATGCCTCTGCATATCCTGCCGTGTTCTCATATATTATGACTACGTAGATTGAACCATGCAATGAGTACTTCATTTCTGCTTGGGTGGATAAATTTATGCACTTGGGTAATACAACAACCAACCGTGTTGAAGGTGGGCATGCTCAGTTAAAGAAATTCATTGAGTATCAATTGGTAGCTTGTCAACGGTATGAAAGACATTTGACCAAATGATCAAGTTACAACACACAGATATTAAAAGATCGTTTGGTCAAAGCGTCATACAAATTGGATGTGCTTTTAGAGATTTTTTTTATTCGGAATTGGTTGGTCGTATTTTTTTATTTGCTTTGGAAAAAATACAAGAGGAGGTTGTTCATTTGCAATCGGGGGCTGCCTTTGTTGATGTTTGCACACACAAAAATAGAAGTGTATTTGGATTACCATGTGCCCATGAGCTAAAGTTTTATGTAGCACAAACGAATTGTTTTCCACTTTGGATGGTTCATTCACACTGGAAACATTTACAATTAATTGAAAAAGAGTTGGACGAAGACATTAAGGTGGAGTGTGATGTTGAGAATGATATTGACATTGAGATTCTAAAGAGGTATAGCAACACAAATGTGCTTCAACAAAAAGAAATTAAAAGAAAATTGCGCGAAATTATGGATCCTACCTCGACATTCACCATTGAACCGTTGGTTCCTAGAAACCTAAAATGTAGACCGAAGGGAAGCTATAAACATCATCGTAAAGTGGACAAATCAACAACACATGAACCATCATTATTTGAACATGTTCTTCAAAATGAGAAAGTTAGTGGCTCTCAAAAAGTAACAAAATCAACATGTGGTACAAAAATGGTTCAAAGGGTTCAAAAAGAAATGCCAACATGCATATCAAAATTTATCATTGACATGGTGGACGTGCTAGGAGATGGACACTGTGGTTATCGTGTCATCAGTTCAGCAATGAATACGGGGGATGATTGGAAACAAGTGCGAAAAGACCTTTCACATGAGATACAAAGTAATTTGACCCTGTATACAGATATTTATGGAAACACCGACGTATCAAAATTAATAGCCTCTTTGGATTGTGAAGTCACTCCTGCCCCATTGAGTAAGTGGATGAGTATGCCGGACATGGGATTGGTAGTGACATCTTGTTACAATATAAAGTTTGTTCACTTCTCAAAATTCCAATCATTCACATTTTTACCGTTACATTCCGCGCCAACAACATTCTCAAAGACCGTTTTCATTGCATTCATAAATGACAATCAATTTGTACAACTTCTTATGCATGGCGATTGTCCGCTATCACCCGTATTTTCAAGTTGGAAGCGATATCACACAGATATTGCGAGACAATGAGATCTTGAAGTTTAGGTACATTTTGAACACTTATTTTAATTACAACTTTATGAATATTTCACTTTTGATAAATGTTCAAATCTTTGACGTAATAGTTTCTTTTTGAATTTCAGGTGCGTTTTGGCAGAACATGAAGATCTTTTATTTTGGACAATCATAGAATTTTGAAATGCTTTTGGCTCATCATACGAGATCATTTTGTAGCAAGCTGAAATTTATTTAATTTTGGACAATCTACTTACTATGGTTCAAATTTATTCCCTTCAAATTATAGTATTTAATTTTGTCTCATTCAAAAAATTTATGTTTTTTTTTAAAACAAATTGGGCTGCCATTAACAAGTTGGTCTGCTTGTGTAAAAACTTGGTTTGCCATTATCAATAAGCTGCCACTAGCCAAATAAGGGCTGCCTTTAACAATCCCCTTGTTTTTCTCTATAGCTTAGCTTTGCATTTCCTGCTTTTATTTATATTTTATCTATTGTTTCTTTGGCGATTCTTCTTATGATTTGATGTATAATTTTTTATTCTTTATTCACCCCCTCTGAAGAAATATTCAAATTTTTTTCCACACTTTTCATTTTTATTACTTTATGTAAAGGAAATATAAGCATATGTACACATATTTATAGTTGGGAGGAGTGACACATGAACTATAATCCATAATTTGGGACTAAGTTATACAAGATAGATACACCTATGGGCCATAGAAGCGGGCCTTTAGCATTGAGATTGTATTAACTCTCTTCTTCAATATCCCCTCGCAAGTTAGAGCAAACATGTTATATCCTCCAAGATTCAAAATAAATTGATGATAACGTAGTCAATGCAAGGTCTTTGTGAATATATTAAAGAGTTGGTTTGCAACAAGAACACATCTTAGTTCAATTTTACAGGGCTAGATTTTTCTTTGATGAAATGACAATCTACTTCAATTTGGTATGCTCATGAAAAATTGAATATTTTGCTACATGGATATCAATGTTATTATCACAAATCACAATAGAGGTCTGCAGGAGATGTGAGAGATACCAAGATCAATAAGAAGAACTTCCAACCAAGTTTACTTGGAAATGGCACATGCCATTGAACGATACTCAACTTCAGTTGATGATCGTGCCACCACGACTTTTCTTGCTCCGTTAGGTGCCTAGATGCCCTCCAAAATATGCCAATAGTCTCTTGTAGACTTACAATCATCAATGGAGTCCGCATAATCAACATCAGTGTAGGCGATCGACGAGAGGAAGACGAGGGCTTATACATAAGCCCTTGCCCAAGAGCGTTCTTCAGATACTAAATAATCCACTTAGCTTCTTCAAGATGAATGAACAAGGAGCATGCATGTATCGAATAATAACAAATGAGATATTTGCCTGAGTCAATGTCATATATATAAGCTTATTGACCTGCCGACAATAGTACTCTTGATTAGGTATGATAGACTCAAAGTTATACTCGCGAATAAAGTTTGTAGCTAGCATCCATGGGAGTTTTAGCATACTGACATCTAAATTACCCAACCTCCTATAAATGATTTGTGCAATACTTTCATTGAGATTATAGTATCCCATCATCTCGTTGAGCCACCCTAATACATAGAAAATATCGTAGATGTCCCAAATCTTTGGCATGAGTGAGATGTCAAGTGTTTTTGTTTATCATAGAGATACTATTCTCATCATAGTCTGTGATTATGATATCATCAACATATACAAGGAGAATCTTAATACCCTCTTTGTGACGATATGTAAATGAGAAGTCCACCAGACTTCGAGTGAAACCAAAGACCTGTACCACTTGACGAAACTTATTAACCATACTCAAGTAGATTGCTTTGGGTCATAAATATATTTTCTTAGGAGGCATATAAGAGACTCCCCCATGTCTCATACATAGGTGGTTGCTGCATGCAGACAGTCTCAGTTTGATCGTCATTAATGAATGCATTTTTGATATCGAGTTGATGCAACTGACAATAATGATGGACCTCCATGGAGATCAATACCCTTTATGATATTAAGTTTGACCAAAAGAGGGAACATCTCTTCATAGTCAATGTCATGTTATTGAATAATCCATGAGCCACAAGACATGCTTTTAAACGATCAACCAACCCATCTGGATTGTGTTTTTACTGTGAACACTCATTTACAATCTACTTAGAACTATCCAGGATGGAGTGAAATCAAATCCCAAGTCCTATTGGCACAAAAAATCTTCATTACTTCATCCATTGTTACCACCTTGGATTTTATATGGTTTCTTGTATACAAGAAGATGCGTAGATAGAGGTCAAGTAACACACAAACCTCTTGAGTTTAGGAGATAACCTTTGAAAGGATATGGGCGTGTTTCCTTGCAGAGAGTTGTGTGCAGAATCTAGATCACGAATGCCATCTGTCGGGGTAATTGGCTTGGGGCATTCTGGTGATTACAACGAGTATACATCTTCATAGGAGGAGGTGTCAGCTGCACAGTGGTTGATGGACATTCGATGGGTACATTTGTACGAGGGAGAGCATGTGATGTTTTTACAAAGGTAGAAGAGGAATAAAATGATTGATCCTCGAGAAAGGTAACATCTGCGGATGTCACTTATTTGCGATCAATGGAAGAATATCACACACATCATTTTTGAGTTTGGGAGTACCCAACAAAGATATACTTAGCATCCCATGATGCCTACTTATTTAGAGGAGGGATCAAAAAGATGAACAACACGCACACACACACCCAAAGGCTCTAGGATTTAGTGAGAAGGGGTGTGGACATGAATAAAATGGATAAAGGGGATGCAAAGTCCAAGATAGACGAAGACATGCAATTAATTAAATAACATGCAATAGTGATCGTGAAGTTTCAATAGATCTTTGGAACCTGCATTTGAAACATGAGTTATGGCTACTTCAAAGAGATGATGATTTTCCTCTGTGCCGCACTATGTTATTGATGTGCGCGCCTGAGGCGTCAAGTGCACGCGTATGCATGGTCACCGTGCATGCCCGAGACGGACGAGATGCGTCAGCCACGCCTAGGCGCGCGCCTAGCGTTAACTAAAGGCGCAGCCTAGGCACGCCTCATCCACCTGCGGGTCCAAAACCAATCCAAAACTGTCACGACCTGTCTCGACATAAGTCAGAGTGCGCTTCGGGCGGGCCGTGATGCCACAGACATGGGCGGAAAGAAATCCATGACTGCTAAGGCGGATGCATAGAATGTTGAAAATAATTTTAAAATAGTTAATTTGAAAAAAACAGTATGGTTTTATTGCAGAAACTATTAAAGTTTAAAACAGTGAGAGTTTTAAGTGCACATGCAATTTTTTATAAAATCATATTTTACAGGCCACTATTATAGTTTTCATGCAATTATGATTCAAAAGAGAGTGCATATGCATTAATTTCAAATTATAATACATAAATATTTAAATAACCTAACAGTTGTCCATGTATTACTGTTCATAATTATCACATAAAAACATCTGATAATAATAATAAAAAAAAAACATCAAACCTGACACGACTAGAAGATCAATCATCGGATAGTAGAAGCTTGATGTAGATCGGGCTCAGGAAACCTGACAGCGCTGACACGAAAGCTAAGACAATTTCAAAACACAAATGAAAAGTCTCAGAACATTGAAATAAAAAGGCTGAGTAGAGTAAAGTATAGAAAAGTAACAGAAGCAGAAAAGCATGAGTACACCAGTTTCTCATAAAGCAAAACTATTCAATAACCAGCAAACAAAAGAGCTAAACAGAACAAATTAGTGTATTAAACTACTCTGGAGCATAGCCTAACATTATTCATGTAATATGTTGTAAGCCGTGATCGATGAAGGGTGTAGGTGATATAGCGGGCGCCCATGATTCACGATCAGATCTGCGTGCAAGTCTTGTCGGAAAATTAATCCTGCTTGCCGTGACCATGACGACAGACAGATGCCCAGTTAGACGCTACAGTTCAAAAACTTGCTTACAACTACAGATTTGTTTTCGAACTTCATATTTAGGTGTTTTTTTAACGGAAACGAAAATACTTTAAGTGAGCGATCGGACCAGGAATAGGTTTTATTCTCACAGACATACGAAACCAGACTCGACGACACAGAAGGAACCAAACAGTGAGTTTAAACCTCGCGGGTTCGAGAGGTAAAGGTCAAAATATCAAGAAGATTTATCGAGTAAATTACAAAGATAAGTTGGTCGGTGTTGGATCAGAGATATCGAGAACTTGCCTATGTTAAACAAATTTTAGGGCGCAGTTATCTTCCAAGAAAAACATGCGTTCACTAACGAGCATGATATAGAAACACCAAACATATATTTGTTATTCATAATTCGTTACAAGTGTGATCTTCCAATTCAAACGTTTGTACGACACGAGCGTGACATAACCCCACAATCTTTAAATCACTAGCCAAGAGCCTTAACAATGATCATTCAAATCTATTAATGTTCGTGCTCAAACTTATTGTGCTCAAATTATTCATCAAAAGAGGCAAAATTCATCAAAGTGAGAATCCAATTAAAATTTCCTCCTTACACTAACGCATGTCAATTCCAATAGTCTAAACCTTACACTATTAATTTATCCAGTTCGACACTCAT
Organism: Platanthera guangdongensis; assembly: GCA_039583875.1. NCBI lineage: Eukaryota > Viridiplantae > Streptophyta > Magnoliopsida > Asparagales > Orchidaceae > Platanthera > Platanthera guangdongensis. The sequence continues at coordinate 156,626,299 of CM077161.1, read as the reverse complement.
GAATTAAAATCATTTGACATATCAACTATATTCAGGGATGCAGGCATGATATCAAAGGACAGATACAATAAGTTAAACACAATGCTTGCAAGAGAGAAAGATCTCTAATTGCCTTAAAGAAGCTGAAATTGGCGGCGGTGGCTAAGCGGCGCAAGCGAAATCAAAAACCCTAATTGGACCTGTACAAGAATAATGAAAACGACATAACAAATTATCACTATGCTAACACAAACAAATATTCGCTACATGATTCCCAAATTCGAGAAGAATCAGATATTCCTCCATACATGCGTCAATTCCAATAGTCTAAACCATACACTATTAATTTATCCTCGACACTCATGAATTAAAATCAGACATATCAACTATATTCAGATGCAGACATGACAGATACAATAAGTTAAACACAATGCTTCCCTTAAAGAAGCTGAAATTGGCGGCGGTGGCTAAGCGGCGCAAGCGAAATCAAAAAAAGACGCAACAAATTATCACTATGCTGAGATTTACCTCCCTCAAAGGAAGAAGAGATTCCCACGCGGACACGGAGACTTGACGGCGCTTGGATAGGAGAAACCATAAATCGGAGAGGGTCTTCACATGATTCCCGCCAACTGAATCGAGAAGCGACGCCGAAAAACACAAACATATCACAGTTAGACAATCACGATTGGGGCAAAAATCCTGAAACACAAGATATATGAAATTGGAGCGCAAACTTTCCAAGAAAAATTTTTGAAAATCTGAATAAAAGTGAGCAAGAGAAGATCCTTACCAATAGGAACCAAATCAGAGCTCAAGGAAGAGAGGGGGGGAAACCCTAAGCGTTCCTCGCCGCAAATCTCGGCCAAAAAGGAGAGGGAGCCGCTGCCGGAGGAAGAGGAGGCGAGATTGAGGCTGCTGCCCAAGGAGAGAAGGTTGCCACGACTTGGGGAGGAGAAGTTCTGGTCGGCCAAGGCAGAAGAGGTGGTTGCCGGCCACGGAAACTGCCGACTTGGGCAGAGGAGTTGTCGTCGGCTCAAACAAGAGGAACATGATGCGCCAGCTACGGTGGAAGGAGGAGCCGAAGGAGGCGACGACGCCTGGAGAAGGAGAAGGCGACGAGGGAGCGGGAACCATAGTCGAGCACGGGATTAGCGGCGGAAGCGGGAGTCGGCATCGAGCGGGATCGTGAGAAAAACCCTAGGATGACAGATCTTGTGGGTTTGCGGGAATAAAAGAAGGGGGGGGGGGCTCAGGTTAAATGAGGGGCATATTAGGTTTAATAATAATAATTATTATTATATATTAAACCGGGTTGTTACATTCTCCCCTACTTAGAAAGTTTCGTCCCGAAACTTTCTGAGAAGCTCTCTGAATGGGGACTCTTAGGACGAAGTTTCAGATGACATTCATTCCAACAAGCTTTGCAGATCAAGACATTGAATTTAGCTATGAATACAAAGAAACAAAGAGGAGAATAAGCACGAAAACTTATCAAAATCAAGAGAAATGTTGTGGATACTTGCTACGCAGGTCAGACACACGTTCAGAGGGGGAACTCTTTAGACTTAGCGGGTTTGACCAGATACAAAAGATTGACTTCAAGATCCACAAGAATTTCTTCGATTAGCTCAAAATTGAGCGGACAAAACACAAGAATCCGGGAAGCGAAAAGATCTCGCACGAAGCGAAAATAGAACAACATGGAAAAGAAGCTGAATGATAATTGATTGTCCACAGAAGTGAGTAAATTGTAGAGATGAAAGAACACAATCAACGCTGAAGAAATACAACAGAGCAATTCACAAGAAGAGACTCATTTCTTGCTGACACTTATAAGCTATCCAGAAGAATATACAGGAGGACCAGATAAGATTGACCGGCACGCGAAACAGGAAGGACTAATTACAAATATCAGGAACTTGAAATTAGAGATTCTAACACATTTCCTACTGTCTGGTACATAAATTATGTGATAATTACAATATTTTCCTTTGACAACTCTATGTAATAATCATGCAAGTGCAATACTGAGATCATGTGCAATGTCAAGCAATTATAAAGTTCATGTGTGTACAATTATTATTGTTGTTCTTGGCTTCGTACTTGTGCAATGATTTATGATATGAATGCAAATGAATAGATACACATGTCATGTTAACCGCTCATATCACTTAACATGTAATGCATATTAGGACTCTAATGTCAGCGCACTTGAAAATATTAAACTGCTCGTACAATTTAATATTCGCAAGCGGTGTATATTCTAGTGGAAATTCATATACAAAAAAATGTTAAGTTTGCCCATAAATCCTTAACATTCATGTGCATACTACTCATGCTTATGAGTGAGTGTGTGCGTGTTTTAAGCTGCGAACAATAGATAATGACAAGCTGAGTGAAGAAATGATGCATGCATATTTATTTTTAAAATAAGGTTAAAAATATTTGATAAATACAGAATACTTTATTTATAGATGCCCAACTTCTCTAACCTTCCTCTGATACCAAACTGTCACGACCCATCTCGACAAAAGTCAGAGTGCACATCGGGCAGGCCGTGATGCCACAGACATGGGTGGAAATAAAGTCATGTCTGCTAAGGCGGATGCAAAGAATGCTGAAAATAGTTTTAAAATAGTTAATTTGAAGAAAAACAGTTTGATTTTATTGCGGAAGCTATTAGAGTTTAAAACAGTGAGAGTTTTAAGTGCACATGCAATTTTTTTATAAAATCATGTTTTACAAGGTCACTACTATAGTTTTCATGCAATTATGATTCAAAAGAGGGTGCACATGCATTAATTTCAAATTCTAATACATAAATATTTAAATAGCATATCAGTTGTCCATGTATTACTGTTCATAATTATCACATAAAAAAACATCTGACAGTAAAAGAAATGAATCAAAAACATAAAACCTGACACGGCTAGAAAATCAATCATCAGAGAGCAGAAGTTGATGCAGATCGGGCTCAAGGAAACCTGTCGGCGCTGACACGAAAACTAAGACAATTTCAAAAACAGAGAAAAAACCTCAGAATATTGAAATAAATATGATGAGTAGAGTAAAGTATAAGAACAGTAACAGAAGCAGAAAAGTATGAGTGTACCAGTTTCTCATGAAGCAAAACTATTCAATAACCAGCAAACAAAAGAGTTAAACAGAACAAGTTAGTGTATTAGACTACTCCGGAGCATAGCCTTAAATTATTCATGTAATATGTTGTAAGTCTGATTGATGAAGGGTGTATGTGTTATAACGGGCGTCCATGGTTCACGATCATATCTGCCTGCAAGTGTTGTCGGAAAAGTAATCCTGCTTGCCGTGACCATGATGACAAAAACGGATGCCCAGTTAGACGCTACAGTTCAAGGACTTGCTTACACCCTTCATCAATCAGGCTTACAACATATTACATAGGTGTTTTTTTAACGGAAACGAAAATACTTTAAGTGAGCGATCAGACCAAGAATATGTTTTACTCAGACAGACATACGAAACCAGACTCGACGTCACAGAAGAAACTAAATAGTGAGTTTAAGCCTCGCGGGTTCGAGAGGTCAAAGTCAAAATATCAAGAAGATTTATCGAGTAAATTACAGAGGTAAGTTGACAAGTGTCAGATCGGAGATATCGAGAACTCGCATAGGTTAAACAAATTATAGGACACAATTATCTTCAAAAAAAACATGCGTTCAGTACCGAGCATGATATAAAAACATCAAACATATATTTGTTATTCATAATTCGTTACAAGTGTGATCTTCCAATTCAAATATGTGTACGACACGGGCGTGACATAACCCAACAATCTTTAAATCAATAGCCAAGAGCTTTAACAATGATCATTCAAATCTATTAATACTCGTGCTCAAACTTGCTGTCATCAAATTATTCATCAAAAGAGACAAAAATCATCAAAGTGAGAATCCAATTAAAATTTCCTCCTTACACTAACGCATGCCAATTCCAATAGTCTAAACCCTACACTATTAATTTATCCAGTTTGACACTCATGAATTAAAATCATTTCACATATCAACTATATTCAGGGGTGCAGACATGAAATCAAAGGACAGATACAATAAGTTAAACACAATGCTTGCAAGGGAGAGAGATCTCTATTTGCCTTAAAGAAGCTGAAATTGGCGGCGGCAGCTAAGCGGCGCATGCGAAATCAGAAACCCTAATATGACCTGTACAAGAACGATGAAAACGACACAACAAATTATCACTATGCTAACACAAGCAAATATTCGCCACAAAATTGAATCAGATGCGGCTAAGAGATTTATCTCCCTCAAAGGTGAGTGGAGAAGAGATTCTCACGCGGACACGGAGACTTGGCGACGCTTGGATAGGAGAAACCCTCAATTGGAGAGGGTCTTCACATGATTCCCACCAACTGAATCGAGAAGCGGCGCCGGAAAACACAAACATATCACAGTTAGACAATTACGATAGGGACAAAAATCCTGAAGCACAAGATATATGAAATTGGAGCGCAAACTTTCCAAGAAAAATTTATGAAAATCTGAATAGAAGTGACCAAGAGAAGATCCTTACCAATAGGAATCAAATTGGAGCCCAAGGAAGAGAGGGGAGGAAACCCTAAGCGTTCCTCGCCGCAAATCTCGGCCAAGAGGGAGCCGCTGCCAGAGGAAGAGGAGGCGAGATTGAGACTGCTACCCCGGAGAGAAGGATGCCACGGCTTGGGGAGGAGAAGTTCTGGTCGACCAAGGCAGAAGAGGTTGTTGCCGGCCACAGAAACTGCCGACTTGGGCAGAGGAGTTGCCGTCGGCTCAAACAAGAGGAACAAGAGACGCAGGCCACGGAGGGAAGGAGGAGCCGGAGGAGGCAACGACGCCTGGAGCAGGAGAAGGCGGCGAGGGAGCGGGAACCAGAGTCGAGCACATGATCAACGGCGGAAGCGGGAGTCAGTATCGAGCGGGATCATGAGAAAACCCCTAGGCCGACAGGCCTTGCGGGTTTGCGGGAAATGTGGGGCATATTATGTAATAATAATCATAATTATTATTATATATTAAACCGGGTTGTTACAAAAACCCATTTGCACTGTTCTGCCTCTCGTCTTTCCCGCCATTTCTACTCTCTCTCACCATTTCTCCTCTTGCCCTCGGATGAATGCTCGTCTCTCTCGCTATTTTCTCTTCTTGCGCTCGATGACGGATTCCAGATCCTAGACTTTGTTTGTGGAGGCATCATCTGTTGGCTTCCTGTATTGGGCTAGTCTGATCTTGTGTTTATTTTCCTTCCCGTTCAATATTCAGACTGGTTGGTTCCCTTCTATTGATTGGTTTAAATTGTGAAGATGGCAACAAAAGGAGTCTTATATTGGTTGGTTCTCTTTCCAGAGAATGAGTAGTTATGTGAGTAATAAATTATTTAAATTTAGATTGCTTTAATTCTTTTATTTAAATTATACACTAATAAGTCTTTTTTTGTTTACTTTAGTGCATATTATGCGTATGAAAAATAAATAAAGCAATAGGGTAAGCTGCAAATCTAGGTATGTTGATCCATGTTACATTTATTCTATAGCTTCATAATGAATATTCATGTTTTTGTTGTATTGAATGTCTATTATACATTTCCTATATGATTTCATATATGAATATCCATGTTTGTTTTTTTGAATATCTATATTTTGTTTCATTGAACATCTATGATGAGCGCCAAGAAACAAACACAAGCTTTTATATATCAAACAAGAGGTTACAAAACATAGACAACTTGTCTTCACAATTATAAGTCTACATGACAACACACTACCCAAAGTTGGTATTACTACTCTGCAGATATCGCCACGGCCAACTGCTGTTCACTGTTTTTCTTGTTAGAGGTCGCCGAGGTGTTCGTAAAAATGCTTCTCGCACACTGTTGCATGCACTTTTTGATCGCAATTGGAGGGCACACTCTCACCTTCTTGCCACGGATTTCACGTGCCGCTGCGCTAAGCTTGCTTATCCAATTCCACCTCAAAATCATGCCTTTCTATAGAGATGGATGTCAAATAGAAGCTCTCCACGTGGCCCCTTAAGTCACGCGAATATTTTTTTCTGACATTCAAGCCTCCCAGCTTTAACGCCTCCAGTTATATATATATATATATATATATATATATATATATATATTACTACTATAATAGAAATAGTAAGGACATGAGTTCAAAATTCTAATCGCCGTCGATCTGTGCATCATAAATCAGCTGTCGTCCGAATCTAACTTAACAAATCAACTCCAGCTCTTCATATTTTCGTAGGTACCCTAAACCTAGGACTAGGATATGTCCTAAACCTATAAATTTATAGGCTCTTACCTTAGGGTATGAAATTATCAATTTATCCGTTTAACTTTGAAAAAAATCTCTGCTTCATGGCCATAGGAAGGATCTAACCGCTTACCAAGCCCACCTGCTAAAAGCCCAGGCAATCAAAGCAGCCCGTAAAGCCGGCTGGCCCGCAAACAAGCCCGCAACTTGAAGGAAAAAACGGCCAGGCCGCCAGCCGCAAGCCCGCCAACCGGCAAGGCCCCATCTTGCTGACTAACGGCCCCACTCAGTTGATGGGCAATTGTCAAACCACGGCTACTCACGGAAACTTATATTTATACCCATAAATTCCCATTTGTTTGTGCAATGTGAGACTCAAAACAGTGACTACTACGCGACTTTTTTAAAACAGTGCGGGCAAGCTTGCGTGCATGTGTACGGCATTTTGGGGATCAAGACGGCTCCAAATCAAAAAGTGATCAACATGAAAGTTGTTCGTCTCGACGAGACGAACAACTTTCATATTGATCACTTTTCGATTTGAAGTCGTCTTGCCCCTCGATTTGGGCCCCGAAATCTGGGGCGGCGTGACTGCTACAGTAGCGATCTCGCCGCCCCAGATATGGGCTCCGTTTGGGAGGACTTATTTTCACCTGTCAAGCGGTTACGACCGCATGAACCAGACCTTAATTAAGGTCCGGTTCATGCGGTCGTAACCGCTTGACCGATGAAAATAAGTCCTCCCAAACGGAGCCATGATCTCTTGTTTCATTCACATACCTCAAGATCCTCTTCGCTGTTATGAAGTGATCTTGCTTCGGTTCCTCCATGTTTCTACTAACAACCCAACAACATACATGATATTAGGTCTAGTGAAAGTCAAGTATCGTCGACTTCTAACCAAACTCTTGAATGCGTGGAATCAACTGCTTCTTCCTTGGAATCCTTCCTCAGCTTCACTCCTGGATCTGCGGGAGTGGAGATGAACTTGTGATTCTCCATACAGAACTTCTTCAAAATCTCCTCAGCATATTCCTTTTTAGAAATGAAGATCTCATCTTCAATTTGGTGCACCTCAATGCCCAAGTAAGTGAGCTCACCCAGATCAGCCATCTCAAACCCCTTATTCATTGCCTTCTTAAACTTCTCGAACATGAGAGAGTTGTTGCCAGTAAAAATCATGTCGTCAACATACAAGAATACGAATATTGTATCCCCATTCTTCTCCACCTTTGTGTCAAGTGCATACTCATACGGGCTCTTCATGTACCTGTTCTTATGAAGGTATGTTTCTATTCTTTCATTCCACACACGAGGCACCTACTTCAACCCGTATAACGCCTTCTTCAACTTGTAGACCTTCTATTGACCAATCTCTTCATATCCATGCAGTTGTTGGATTTACACATGTTATTCTAAGTGCCCATTCAGAAAAGCAGACTTAACATCAATTTGACAAATCTTCCACTTATATTGAGTTGCAAGCGCTATGATCTGCCTGATAGCGTTAATCCGGGCTACTAGAGCAAAGACATCGTCATATTCCAATCCTTAGACCTGTTTGTAGCCTTTCACGACGAGTCTTGCTTTGTGCTTCTCCACTTCTCCATCCTTGCTCGTCTTCACTCTATACACCCATTTTACTTCTATGGGCTTGTGACCTGCCAGTAGAGTGACAACTCCCAAGTATCATTCTTTTTGATGGATGTCATCTCCTCATCCATCGTCTTTTTTCAGGTCTTCTCCTGGGAAGCTTCATCATATGAGTACGGCTCGCAATCTGCTAAAAGACAATATAAAAAAGTTAGCATGAATTAGCTCTGTCACCTCGTAGATCTCCTCTAACCTTCTCATCCTTGGCTGAGGTCACTTAGAACTGCTTCTGCTAGTGCTTGCTCCACCAAAACTACTCATATTGTTGCTTACTCCACTAGAGTATGGAGTTAGAAACTTCCCCTGAATCTCTTCTTGGTGGTGATGGTGGTTCAGCTCCACCATCCCTAGTTTTAGCTTCATTACCAACTTCTTCATCATCATCGTCATAGAACATCCCCTTAACACTTCTTTCCTTCTCATCCGAGCTCCAACAACTATCTTCCTCGAGCAAAAAATCTTAGAGATGATCGCCTTCTTTGTCACTGGGTTGTATAATTCGTAAGCTTTACTCATCGGAACGTAGCCCACAAATATACAATTCTCATTCTTGTCATCCAACTTCTTCCTCTTCTGGTTGGGATGTGAGCATATGCTACACACCCAAACACTCTCAAGTGTTGCACGCTTGACTTCCATCCATTCCATGCCTCATATTAGGTCTTGCACTTCACACTCTTCGTAGGACATCTGTTTAACAAGTACACAACACATTGTACTGCTTCAGTCAGAACATCTTCGACAACTTCTTGCCCTTTACCATACTCCTCGCCATGTTTTGAATCGTTAGATTCTTTCTCTCTACTACTCCGTTCTGCTGAGGTGAGTATGTTGTTGTCAGTTGATGGACAATCTCATGCTCTTTACAAAAAACATTAAATAATTTTGACGTGTTCTTCCTACCTCTATCAGTCCTGAGCACTTTCAGTGATTGTCCACTCTTCTTCTCTGCCTTTGCCTTGAACTCGTTCAACTTGTCAAGGGCCTCAGAATTCTCCTTCAAGAAGTATACCCAACACTTACAACTACATTCATCAGTGAAGAGATGTAGTATTTGCTTCCGCCAACTGAGGCAATATCAAGCGGACCGACAATGTCCGAATGAACTAGTTTAAGTTGTCTCCTTGCTCTTTGATACTTGCCACCTTCAAACGTCTGTCGCTTCGGCTTTCCCTTTATACAAGCTTCACAAATCTTCTGTGGTGGTAAGATTTTAGGCAGACCCTCCACCATCTTTGTATGTGATGGAAGATTCAGATCAATGAAGCATAAGTGACTCATCCTATGATGTCATAGCCAAGCTTCTTCATCTTCTGTCATTGCTAGACATGTCGTCTCCTCTATATCCATCCTCATCGTAAAGAGACGATTCTTCGTCATCTTTACCACCGCCTTTTCTCGTTGGTTTCGCATAACCAATGTGCCATCCTTCAATTGAATGCAGTAGCCTTTTCTCCATCAACTGTCAAAGGCTTAAGATGTTACTTCTTCAAACCTGAAACGTAAAATACATCATTGAGGCTCACCTTCTCACCATTTAAGGTGACCATTATCACCCATTTTCCTTCTACCGAGATCTTCGAAGCATCACCAAAGCTAATCTCACCAAACTTGGTTCGAGGTTAGTGAATATCACCACAATTGTGGTTGTTGGCTCCCATGTCGAAGTACCAGACTTCATCCTGCCACCTTCAGTTTCTCTGTAGGTTAGGAGCATCATTGGCTCACCACCAGTGTTGTCTGCTTCGACATAGTGGTTGGTCTCCTATATCCTCCTCGGTCGTCTCAGTCATAACTCATGTTCCCAAACCGGTGTAACACTGGATGGGCCATTCTTCCACGACTCTTCTCTTCCTTGAGGTTGCTCCACCTCTCTCTGGAAGTCCATGTCTTCCTCCTCTTCTTCCTTTGCCTGCCTTGATGACCTTGGCCTCGCTGGCCACCTCCTCTACCAGAGCTCTCTCCAAAATTCAGCTGAGTCTGAAGTGCTTGCTTAAGCCACTTGACCCTTCATATTGTAGCATGCGGTATTCATGGGCTTGCAGAGATCCTACGAGTTCATCGATAGACATCTGAGTCAAGTCCTTTGACTCCTCGATTTCCACCACCACGTAGTTGAACTTCTTCGACATCAACCGCGGAAGTTTCTCCATCACGTCATCAAGCGTCTGTCCATTGCGCATCATCTCATTTGCAATCGTTTGCAGATGAATTACATAGCCACTAACTTTCTCAGAGTTATGCATTTTGGTAAGTTCAAACTCTGCTTGAAGAGATTGTAACTTCACCTTCTTTGCCTTGTCAACACCTCGCAAGGAGCGTTGTCAGATCTCTCATCCTTCCTTAGAGATCATAGCATATGATATCTTCTTGAAGGTTGCTTCGTCAACCCCTTGATACAACAAGAACAAAGCCTTATTGTCTCTCTTCCTTGCCTCTCTCAATGCTATCTTCTGCGCGTTAGTCAACGCCGTCTCTTGTTCTGTTGTTTGTTCTTCATAACCATCTTCCGCTATCTCCTATAGCTCTTCTGATGCTAACAACACTCTCATCTGAATGCTCCAATTCTAATAGTCTTCGCCAACTTGTGCACTTGACCCGACATAACATTTACCATGTTCATCACGACGAGCTCTTCACCTCTTCAACTCTTCAAAGTGGGTATTACAACTCTTCTCCTAGAAACAAGCACACAAGCTTTTATATATCAAACGAGAGGTTACAAAATATAGACAACTTGTCTTCAATATTATAAGTCTACACCACAACACACTACCCAAAGTGGGTATTACAACACTTCTCCTAGACACTTCTAACCACAGAGGTCGTCAGACGTTGAAAGCTGCCACTGAAAGCTTGACGGCTGATCGCACCTAAGGGGCTCGCTGGAAGCTTACCGCTACTGCAGGGAGTTTGTCGCAATGCCTTCAAGTCACACTTACTGCTCGTGCAGGATATTGCCAAGGTCCAACTGTTGTTAACTGTTTTTCTTGTTGGATGTCGCCGAGGTGTTCGCGAAGATGCTTCTCGTACACTGCTGCTGCATGCACTTTTCTGATTGCAATAGGAGGCCGCACCCTCACCTTCTCGCCAAGGATTTCATGTGTTGCTGCGCTAAGCTTGCGTATCTAGTTCCTGCCTTTATATAGAGATGGCTGTCAAATAGGAGTTCTCCACGTGGCCCCTTAAATCACGTCATTATTTTTTCTGCCATTCAAACCTCCCAGCTTTAACACCTCCATTTAAATATATTAACATATATAGGGTTTAAGGTTTAGGATTGGTTTTAGGGTTTAGGGCCATTTACCGGGACCTCCCCTCTAACTTTTGCTAAATTATTGACAACAACCCTCTTATTTTTGAAATTACAAAAACTTCCCATAAAGTTTTCATTTCATTACAAAAACCTCCCCTGAAGTTTTAATTTCATAACGTCCATGCACAAAAAACACCCCCTCGGTGTACAGTGTCCATGTGGTATATTTTCTTCGCACGGGCTATGGCCGTGCTCGATGCTCTCGGGCGGCCTTCGGCCGCATCCAGGCGGGCTTCGCCCACCTCCGAACGGGCTTCTCCCGTGCTCGATGCGTCGTTGCGGGCTGCGCCCGCATCAAAGCGGGATGCACCCGCATCAAGACGGGCAGTGCCTGCAATATGTACATATGAGTACTCAAAATGACCGTAAAAAATATAAATAAATATTACAATTTTTATTTTATATAAAAAAATTACGTTTTGTCGTAAAAACATTAATTTTCAAGCAATCTTTCTCTCTCTCTTCTTTCTCTCCCTTCCCCATCTCTCTCCCTCTCTCTCTCCGCCCCCTTTCTCCTCCCCTTCCGCCATCTCTCCTTTTCTCTCTCCCTCTCTCTTTCCTCCCTCTCTCTCTCTCTTTCTCTCTCTCCTTACTCTCTCTCTCCCAACTCTCTCCCCCCATCTCATGCTCTCTCTCCTAATCCAATGGCTCTTGTTTGATCTATGGTGTGCCTCCAAATACCTATATTGCCTTTATATATATATATATATATATATATATATATATATATATATATAAACCTGCCACCTTTCAACATATTTATATCACTCCATTGACTTTGGTCAGTATCAAATTTCGCTAACAGTTTTTATATGTATTTGGTATTTAACAACTAATATTTTGTTATTTATTTCTATTTTTGTGTCTCATGTGCCTAGGCGCGGGTTTGCGCTTATGCTCCAGGACCCCTATGCGCATTGGTGCGTCTTGCGCCTTTGGTAGCATAAGTGCCACTCCATATTGTTGTAGCTTGCATGAGCAGGATGCCCAATGAACGACACCCAATGTAGGTTTCTTGAGATTTGTGACTAATGTACTCATGAACTCTATCGATTTGAATGATAAATAGAGAATTGTTCGCGAGTTTCAGCCAAGAATGAGTGAAAGTTATTCATTATCTTAGAACCACGTCATGTGAGAGTGATCATTTAAAAAATATAGCAAAAACAATGATACCCACATACACCGACATTTTTATATGGACCAAATGTCCAAATAAACTAAAGATAATGGAACATCGCTCTTAGTACAATGAAGGAAAACGATGAACAATGTTGTTTTCCGTAGATGCATGATTCACATATAAAATCAGAAAAATTATAATCTAGAAGAGCCTTCTATAATGTTGGGATAGGTGCATAATCAAGACGCTAATGCCAATTGACTAAAGTTATGGAAGAGAGTGCTAAGGAGGTAGATCCAGAATATAGAGCTCATTTGGAAACCACCATTATCAATGATACTCTACATCTGATGATCTTGCACTACAAAGGAAGGAGAAGAAGTTATGAAGCAGTCATGATCATGAGTAAGACGACTAACAAAGACAAGATTATCCTGTGAATCAGAAACATGAAGTATAATTCATTGAGAAAGAGAGGAGGTAAGAGACATGTCTCCAAATCTACTAACCAGAGTGGTTTCTCCATTGCCTATAGTGATGAACTTGGGATAATCTGTAAGGCCCCAATTCAGGCCCCACAAGAAATTTATATCTAAGCTTATTTCAGTCATTCACCCCAGGATGAAGTAATAATAATGAGTACAAAATAAACACGTAATAAAATTTTTCGGAAATTTAATTCATACCTTATGTCATTACTCAGCTAATTTCTTCTTTTATTCATCAGTCATGCAAATCTCTTTCGGAACACACAGAAATGCGCCAGTTACCTAAAATGGTAAACCACGACGAGTTTAGTCATAAAAATATGACTAAGCGAATAACATACCTCTTTAACTGCTATACATGCAACCAAAAAATTTTAGTATCAATATGTATAAGTTTTCAATTTCTTAATTTCAGTATAGAAAAATGCAATACTAGTAAATAATCAATAAAACGAAATATAATATCTAAGCAACATTTTTTGCTGTATTTTAGAATATTGTATTCTTTCGCATTCATTTCTGTTCTTCAAGTTTTTTCAATATATTCTCGCTTGTTTTTATCTTATCTTCAATCTCATTCAGATACCATTCAATCATTTATTTAATTACATAACTCAAAAATGTTAATGAATTTATCATATTCTTGGGCCACCCCTCATGGGGTAATCATCAATCTAGTAGGCAATCCTCTCCTTGGGAAATCCATCCATAGGTAAACCCTCTACATAGGATTCTCCTTAACATTTCCTATCTGTATCTTAATATTCATCTTTTATCTTGTTTTTCTTCTCGTGTTCTTATATACGTACATATATTCTTTTTTTCTATATCAGTATTTGCATCTAATTCTCGTATCATCATGTTCTTTATTTACATGTTCCCATATGAATTCTTTCATCACTTCATTTTATTATTTCCAATTTAGCATTTTTTAGCAATTTTATCTCTTTCACTTTCATGTCAGTTCATGTCAATGCACAAACACTAAAATAATTTGTGTATGAAAAAGCTCTACAAGTGTATTCTGAAAATAATTTAAAGCTACGCATAATTAAAGAGGTAAGTACTCACATTGTTTGTTTCTTTTCTTTCGGTTCTCTCTGAATTCTCGTCATATCCACCATTTGCTGCCATCTTTCACATATCTATTATTAGGTGTTATATGAATTAGGCATCATTAGTTACACCGTTGATTCTATCTAATGATTTAGACCCTTGTATGAGTTATCTATAGGTAAGAGAACTTAGGCAAGAAAACCCCAAATTGAATTTTACAATCCTCTATTCGATCCTACAATCATATACGATCCAACCTCAAAATGATCCCATCTAGGATCCCGATCCTGACAACCTTGAGAGTAGCTGTGAAAAAGCAACAACTTTTAGAGGTTACATGTGCTCTTCTCACGGAGATGAAGGTACAATTCACCTAAATGTCTTGTTTTTACCGCTATATTGGAAGTTACTTCATGTGGTTTTGACTGGCTACGAAAGGAAGTGAACATGTGTTTTTGATTACGCGTTGTGGGCAAGAATATTGCCTTCCTCTTTTGTGTGTGCATGCATGTGCATGAGAGAGAGGGAGGGAGAGATTACTTACCAAACATCTAGAGAGCTGAGGCAAAGGATATATCACCAACTCCATCATAAACAACAAAAAGACCATCACGAACTTCTGCAACATATCTCCTGATATCCCAAGTCAGAGCCAATTTTCCAACTCCTCAGTGCCCGCCTCCTTTCGTGCTTCTCGTATCTGGTTGCCCAACCAAATTTGTCATGCATGAATCTTTTCATTATTTTTCGTGTCTTCTTGGAGCTTCCCCATTCAAAATGCCAATTATTTTGTTTTCATGTTGGAAGCTATTCACACTTGATAATTTATTGATGACCACCCCTGAAGGAAAAGAAACTAAAGATCACTCCTGTATAGCTTTCTTGCCTTATATAATGTGCGTATAAATTACCATCTTATGGACCATAAACATTACTCTTCTGTTAGTATCTTCTCCCCACCACATCTATGGTAACACATTGTTCTGCCCCCTTTTAATTGACAGGAAGCGATTGTTTAGCATGATCAACGATCTACCTACTGTTTTTGAGGTAGTCACAGAAAAGAAGCCAGGAAGAGAGAAGCCCGATAATGGAGGCAAGTCAAACAATCAACAAAGGTAATCTTACTTTTTAAGATTCACAACAGAATTAGTATGCTATATTTGAGTGCTTGTATACTATATCAAAAAGAGAAATTTGGGGTGGCCTGGTCTTGAAATAGGACTGTCAAATGAATCTTGGCCCTTCAATTTTAATTACCGGGATCTAACAAAATACATGGTTTATTTAATACTAGCATAGCCTAAAAAAGTATATATTGTTTACTAAAAAGGTCTACATTGTTTATAGAAACTAGCGACCATGCACAGCGTCCTTGGGTGCAGTGTTTCGTGGCAATAATTTCCGACGAACGATCAAGTGACAACATAATACTGTCCTCATCGCACATTGTGCATGTACATACATATATACTAGCAGTCATGCATACATACTAGCAAACATACATACATATCAACAATCATACATACATACCGGCAACCATATATACATACCAGAAAAAAACCATATATACATACCAGCAACCATACATACATACTAGTAGCTATCATGTGAAGTATATGAGGATGAGTCGCCAGTATCTATATACAACATATTCTTTTTTTATACTAGTCATGTGTATTAAAAAAACGATGTATACATTTTTTGATGTAGCCATAGTATTAAAGAAATGTGTTCCGTTAGATCATGGAGAGTCGGATTCATTTGATGGTCCTATTTTAGGACCATAATTACCACAATTTTTTTTATATATTAGTGTGTGTGTATATATATGTATATATTAGAACTGGATGGAATAAATACTGTAAATCATCAGCGATCAAACGACGGGCATATCAAGAACAACGCGAAACGTGCTGACGAAGGGTACGGCGAGGACGAGGACGAAGACGAGCACAACGAAACCCTCTGCGGCGCCTGCGGCGGAAACTACAGCCCGAGCGAGTTCTGGATCGGGTGCGACGTGTGCGAGAGGTGGTTTCACGGCAAGTGCGTGAAGATCCCCTGCCAAGGCGGAAAGCATAAAGCAGTACAAGTGCCCCAGCTGCAGTTCTAAGAGAGGAAGGCCGTAGGACGTGGGAGGCTGGGCTCGGGTTAATCGGTTGATTGTTTCTTCTGTTGGCTGCTGGCAGATCCCCCCCAGGATGTTTTTTTTATTTGTTCGTGGCAAAATGTTTAGTAGATTCCGGCTGTGTTTGTTTATTAATTAATGGCGTTCATGTTTATAGAGAGTGTGAGCTTTATTGCTCTGCAAACTCCTTTGAAAGTAAATTGCATATACAAGGAGAGAATAGTTAGCTGTACCTATTAATTCTAGAGATATAAACTTAGGCCTTCTCATGAGATATTTAAATTTCTTCGTCTTTTGCGGGCCGGTTCCATGAACGTAATTAAGGTCCGTATGCGGTGTACCGATAGTTGAAAATATTAGGGTTTATCATTTAGGGTTTGAGATTTTAGAATGTGTTTAGAAATAAGCAATATCCAGCAAACTACAATTTGATGGTGGATTGAAAAGGCATACTACAATTTAATGTGGTGAAAGTTTAAGATAATAAATTTGGTTTTATTTGGCAAGGGTTTTAGTTTGCCTTTTAAAATTTTTAGGGAATCAAGTGTTTATTTATTTTTATAAATGTCATACTTTATGAAAAATATTATTCTTTTACCATCTATTATAACATGGTGAAGAGTGAGCACTAGATTTCTTTTACCAAGAAATTTGATGGGTCTAAGAAATTAATACTTGATTGCAAAGCTTTTGAAAGTCGAGTCCTTTGTGTGAACTTTTAAAGGCCTGTTTGAGAGTGCGGTGGCGATTGGGGATAGAGTCGTGGAGTGTTTGGTGGTCCGTGGTTTCAAATGGCGGTTAACCAAACAGGCGAAAAAGGGCGTGTTTTTTCAATATCATAATGGAGAAAAAACATGCAAACAAATAGAGCCTAAGATTACGCTTTATGAACTTAGTTAAATGTTCTCGAGTCGGAATATTATGTGATTTTTTTGATCTATGGAGATGTTCTCACCAATCATTGAGGTTTACATGATATGGACTCGGTTTAATTTAAGTCATTGAGGTTTGATATAATATGGGCCGTGTTTTTGGCCGATTTTCGTAGGAGGGGGAGGGGCTGCAGTATGTTCATGGGTTGTTAGTTTTGCATGTGCTTAGATTGTGAATATTCAGGCCTATTTCCCTTGTTTGTGGGCATTTTCCTTCTTTGCCTTGTGGCCTTCTTTGCCTTGTGCCCTTTTCCTTCTGACCTTTACGGGTCACCGACTAAATTCAAGGACCGTTCGTCTTGTTTGTTGCTACTTTCTATAAGTGAACTGTCATTCGTTCATCGGTTTGATTTCTTCTTTGTTCTCTTTTTTAGATACGGGGCTGAAAAGTCTTTTCAAATGATTAGTCAAGCTGGTCTAAGTTTTGGCTTGGTCTTGGATAGGACTGATATCGAGTCAAGTTCGAGCGAATTTGGTTCGGCTCGAAATTGAATTTTTCGAACTCGAACTCGGCTCGAAATCAAAATTGATTTCGAGCCGAGACGGCTCGACTCGAAATGACTCGATCGGCACAAAATCCGAGTCGGCTCGAAATCGAATCGGGTCGGCTTGAAATTGAACAATTTTTCGTTTTATTCCAAGTTTGCTCAAAATTAAATTAGACAAGCTATAAGTTTAGCAAATGAAACACTTAAATCCTTCATTCTTTTTATTTAGCTTTAATTTTTGTTATTTTTAATCTTAAAATAAGAATATATTAATAAATATATAAGTTTTTTAATTAGAGTTTATTCGAATCATATTTCAAGCGATTCAAGGCTGGCTCGAAATCGACTCAAAATCAGATTCGACTCAATTTGAATCGACTCAATTTGAGTCGAATCAATTTTAACCAATTCCGATTCAGCTCAAATTTCGAACGATTTTCGAGTTTCGAATAATATGCTCAGCCCTAGTCATGGAGATCTCGTAGATGAGATTATTAGATCTCTTAATTGTTGTTAATCTTGAGCTGCTGCATGCGACCTTTTAGGAATCGTAACTCGGTTTTCTCTGAGCTCTCGTCTTGAACTAATTTCTCAATGTTCTAGAAGAGCAATTTGTTGTTATTTTATCGTATTTTGTGTGCTCTTTTGTCCTACTTTGTCACTGCTTTCGCCGCTCCGTCTTTAATGCGTTGAGAATCGCCATGGGCTTAAGCTGCGTTTGGAAAGGCTTATCGCAGCTTATTTGCTCCGGTGAGATTGGACAAAAGCGTCATTGTCATATAATGTATGTTTAGTATCATAAATATTACAAAAAAGAAACTAGTTTGAGGCATGAGATTTTTGTATGACAATGACATTTTTGTCCAACCTCACCGGAACAAATAAGTCACGATAAGCCTCGCCAAACACAACCTTAATTACAACACATGTGTGGGCATACTGCAAGGTAGCCAGCCATATTTCTCCAGTGTTGGTGAAAGTCTATCTTCACCTTCATGAAAGCTTTTCACGCGTGTTCTTATGAAGAGAGAAATGGCCAGATAGGTTGAGAGCTAGTGTTTGGGTAACATTGTCTTTGTCATGGGTTTAGTATGGTATCTAAAATGCAATTGGGTAGTGCTCGGTTCGGCTTATCGTCTGCGGTGCGGTGCAAACTCAACGTCATTTTTGTCATAAGTCGTGTTTGGTTCGGCTGAATTTAAGAAATGCTTTTTTTGATTTCCGATGTTTCTTATCTACCCCGGCCGCTGCCTTTTTACGCGTTCAACCGCAATCGCGAAATCCCGATAACCCTACTCCTTCGCTTCTTCTCTTCTCTTCCTGATTCCTTCCCAGCGGCGGCCACCAGATCCAGCGATTCCTCCCTGCAGCGACCACCGGATCCAGCGATTCCTCCCTGCAGCGATTCGAGCTTCCGAAAGACCGCCGACGCTCCTCAGCCGATTCGAGCTTCCTCCCTCCAGCGATTCTCTTCTCTTCCCGATTCGAGCTTCCCAGCACTCTTCCTCACGCCGCACACCGTCGACGCACCATCTTCCCTGATCGGCGATCTACAAGGTAACCTCCCAGATTTTTCGTTCGTTTCACAATACCTAGATCCGGCCTTCTTCACACAAACCTACAATGTTGTTCCATGATTTTTTTTCCGTTTTTTATTGTTCCATGATTTTTTTCACTGGATCCTCCCTTGTTTCACTGGATTTCTGAGTTTTAGGTCGGATTTGATATGCAATGTTTAGGATTAATTTCATATTGCAATGTTCACTGGATAATATGTTAGATTTAGGATTGATTTTATATGCAATGTTGTGGTTTTCGATTTAACTTTTTTGGAGATGTGTTCATGCTCGTTGGTTTACACCAAAAAATAAATTGTTGGTACTTAAAAATGTTGAAAAAAAACACTCAAAACTCTGTTTTGTTTCCAAACAACTTTTGCAAACTCCATTTCACCGAAATAGTTTTTTTTTAACAAAACTCCATTTTTCAGAATCAACACTTTTTCTATCAGCAGCAAACTATCAACATCTTAGTATCAGCAACAGCCCAACCAAACAGTGCCTTAGTCTTTGAGATACCAAGATGTGAGCCAGTAGTGGTAAAAGAGGTTCATCAACAAAATTACTCTCAATTCTCCGATCTAGAAACTGGGATGAAGATTGAATCAACGCTCGACATTCGGCTCATTGCTTTTTTGCGCTTAGCGCCTTCTTGCTTCTTAGAATCGTCTTAGTCATTGTACTGCTCCGGGAGGTCTCATTTTCCCATCGAAAAATTGATTTCTTTGCTATAAGCATTAATGGTTCCATAGTTGTATCTCCATAAAAAAGAAAAGAAATCTTTACTGTTGAACCTCCATAATATAGGGACAGTAAATGTCGGGCTCCCGAGAGATGTCCTGCCATATAGTTCAATGAACACGACATATCCTAAAGTTTCTTCTTGGTCGCCCGATCTTCTTCCTGGGAAGCTCAATAGGGTTCTTAGCGTCTTTGAGGAAGCAATAGAAAAGCGATCATAAAATGGGCAATTATATCATTAGAGGAGAAACACAACAAACAATCAGAAGGTGGTTTCTGAGAAGAATTCCCACATGGACTGTTATTGAGGACATAGTATTCAGAAGCTAATTGGCAAGGTTTGAAATAGCTTGACTAGAGCAGATCACAACTCAAGCACAATAGAGTTCACCGGCCTGCCCAATACTCTATGTGATGAATTTAGGTCTATGTTAGTTTCATTGAAGAGTCATGACGCTGCGATATAGAATAAAAATCTACTGGATTTGCGCCCTACGACTTCATCTCAATGGATTTTCTTAGCATCTACATTCTTTTCATCTATGATGCGCATTCAGCCGATAGTTTCATGGAAGAGTCGTGACGCTGCGATATAGAATAAAAATCTACTGGATTTGCGCCCTACGGCTTCATCATCAAGATTTTTATGTGATAGTTCAGTAGGATTTCAAAATCCACAAGTTCCGTATATCAAACGGCTCTCCTTTACCTTTAAATTTTGTTTGGGAGGACTTTTTTCTTCCTTTCTGTTTTCTAGAAAACATCACTGTCCATAATATTGTGTTACATTTATGGATGTGTGATTTTCTAAAAAGACAAAATAACTCTAGTTGGATAAGCAATGTTTATCACTGATAGAAAAAACAAATACAATATAATGGATAGTTACATTTTCCAAAAAACGAAGAGGAAAAAAGCCCTCCCAAACGGGACTTAATCCCCATCATTCAACTGACCGGATAGAGACGGGCTTCTTAGGTCAAAGATTTTCTCTTTAGCTACTCCCAGCAAATGATATGATTTGTTGAAAATCATGAAGTGAAAGTGGTTTTTTTGAGCAGACCGTGCGGCTTGGGCGGACTGAGTCTGCGGCCTTGGCGGACTGACGGTGCGGCCTGGGTGGACAGTGGCCAGGGTGGACATGGTGGCTTGGGTGGACTATTGGAGCGGCCTGAGCGACCTGTTTATGACAATCTGGTGGCGGTGTTCAGTTAGCTCGGCTGGGGGTTCTGCAGTTAGCTTGTCCTTGAAGTAACCAGACGGATTGGCTGTGAGTCCACGGGAACGTGGTGGACTCAGTTGGAGTCCGCGGAGTTCGCCGATGGCAGACTGTTCTTGGACCATGCGACCTGGCTTCGTGTCCGCCGAGCTCGCGCCTGTTGATTAGTGGGTTGCTGGACTTGGTCACTCTCTGTGACAAGTCCAGGGTGTTCGATGTACTCGCAGAGTCCGCTGTTGACCAGGTAATCAATGCTTGTTGGTCGTTGTAAGAACCGAACAAAAAAGAAATTGAAATAGTTTTAACTGAAACTTTATTATCCGAAAAAGGTATCTATTACAAAGGTATTCCCTCTCTTATATAGAATGGAGGAGAGATGAGAGAATACAAATAAAAGATGTGAGACTAAAAATTTACAGGACTAAGCGGACTATACAAAACAAACCGCACAAGCCGCGCGGTTAGACATAAGGGCTAACCGCATGACTACCACCAGAGAGAAAGAGAGATTGCCAGGGTAGACCGCCAGACCGCCCGGTCTCCAAGCCGGCTGAGACAAACCGCCAAACCGCGCGGTCTTCAACCCGCCAAGACAGACCGCCAGACCGCCCGGTCACCAACTTCAACACTCCCCCTCAAGCTGGAGCATATATATCGATCATGTCCAGCTTGTCACAAACATGAAGAAACGAGGCGGAAACTGGCTTGGTGAAGATGTCAGCCAGCTCTTTATCAGAAGTGACAAACTGAGTGCAAATTTGTTCCTTTAAGATCTCTTCACGAATGAAATGACAGTTGACCTCAATGTGCTTTGTTCTCTCATGGAATACCGGATTTTTGGAGATGTATATGACGGCCTTGTTATCACAGAACATAGGTAGAGGATGTTTGTAGACCTCTCCTAAATCTAGCATGAGAGCCCGAATCCATTTTAACTCACAAGTGGTCGATGCCATACTGCGATACTCAGCTTCTGCACTGGACCTGGAGACAACAGACTGCTTCTTGCTCTTCCAGCTCACCAGATTTCCCCCAACAAAGGTGCAAAAACCTGAGGTTGACTTGCGATCCCCTTTGTCATCAGCATAACTTGCATCTGAGTATGCTTCAATCCTTAGATGACCATTCTTCTGAAAAAGTAATCCTTTCCCAAGCGCTGCTTTGACATACTCCAAGATCCGCAAGGCGGACTGTAGATGGCACTCCCTAGGTGCTTGCATGAATTGACTCACCTTGCCCACATCATAGGAAATATCGGGCCTGGTCACTGTGAGATATATGAGCTTACCAACCAGACGCCTGTACCGCGAACTATCTGAAAGAGGAGGCGAATCATCTGTCCAGGTTTTGTCTTCTCTAGTTGTCATGGGGCATCGGGCA
This sequence comes from Platanthera guangdongensis, assembly GCA_039583875.1. Taxonomy (NCBI): domain Eukaryota; kingdom Viridiplantae; phylum Streptophyta; class Magnoliopsida; order Asparagales; family Orchidaceae; genus Platanthera; species Platanthera guangdongensis. The sequence continues at coordinate 156,603,936 of CM077161.1, read as the reverse complement.
GGTTTTGCTCCAGTCAATCCTGCCTCTTTTAAAAGATCAAGGGCATACTTACGCTGAGAGAGAACTAAGGAGTAGGGCTTCCGAGAGATTTCGATCCCCAGAAAGTACTTTGGAGAGCCCATATCTTTCGTGATCAGATGTTGGCGAAGATGTCGCTTTGTTAGGGCTACCCCTTCCTGGTCATCGCTAGTGAGAAGAATATCATCGACGTACACAACAAGAACAACCAGTCCCGAAGGAGTTTTGCGAATAAATAGAGAGTGATCAGCAGAGCTTCGCGAAAAAACCAACAGCCGCCACGATGCCGCTGAACTTGTCAAACCAAGCTCGAGGGCTCTGCTTGAGGCCATAAATTGCCTTCTGCAGCCGGCATACTCGTGTCTCCCCCTGAGCAACATACCCAGGAGGTTGCTCCATGTAAATGTCCTCGTTAAGATCACCATAAAGGAAGGCATTCTTGACATCCACCTGAGAAATTAGCCAATCCCTATTGACCGCCATAGAGAGAAGGACCCGGATAGTGCTGAGACGAGCCACGGGGGAGAAGGTGTCAAAGTAATCAACCCCATAGGTCTGAGTAAAGCCTTAGCAACAAGGCGAGCCTTATACCGATCCACAGTGCCATCTGGGCCAAATTTGACCACAAAGACCCAGCGACAGCCAACAATATCAGTACCGAAGGGAGGATGAACAAGAGTCCATGTACCCCGCTCTGTGAGGGTCGCCATTTCCTCATCAATGGCCAGCTTCCAGTGGGGAATAGCAAGGGCCTCCTGATAGGAACGAGGCATGGCAGTGGCAGAGATAGCCAGTGCAAAGGCCCTGCAAGAAGGGGTAAGACGATCATATGAAACAACAACAGCAAGGGGGTGTAGGGTACATGTCCGCACCCCTTTGCGAAGAGCCACAGGGAGATCCAGGTCGGCGGCCCCCTCGGTATCCGGAGCGTCCGTGGCAGAGAGAGCTGGCCCGGATAAGAGAGCGACGGCGACGGAGAGGATGGAGACGGAGGTGGAGAAGTAGGAGAGAGAGGTGGAGAGAGAGGAGGGGACGGAGATGGCGGAGGGGTGGATATCTCGGTAGGAGACGAGGGAACGAAGGGAATAGCAGGAGAATCAGAAGCTGGGCGAAGAGGAGAGGAAGCGGGGAAAGAGAGGAGGATTCAGCCGAGAAGTAGGAGGTATTCTCGAAGAAGGTACCGTCAGCAGAGACGAACTGCTGACGAAGAACATGGTTAAAGCAACAATAGCCTTTCTGAGTGGTGGAGTACCCCAGAAAGACACATTTGGTGGAGTGAGGGGATAGCTTGTCACGGGTGGCAGATGGGGTATGCACAAACGCAGTGCATCCAAAGATTCAGAGTGGAGAGGAAAAGGCTCCTGGCCCGGATACAGAATGGAGAATGGTGTTTTCCCGTGGAGAATGGTGGATGGAAGGCGATTGATGAGGTAGCAGGCAAGGAGAACAGCATAGCCCCAATAAGAGCGAGGAACATGCATCTGGGTCATCAATGTGCGAGCCACATCGAGGAGGTGACGATTTTTTGCGTTCCGCCACCCCATTTTGTTGGAAGGTGTAAACACAGCTAGTCTGATGAATAATGTCATGTTGCACACAAAAAGATGTAAAAGCATGACTCAGATACTCTTTAGCATTGTCGGAGCGAAAGGTTTTAATAGAAACATTAAACTGAGTTTTTATTAACTGATAAAAAGAGATCCATACATCTAAAATTTCAGAGCAATCTCGGAGGAGATACACCCAAGTACAGCGAGAAAAATCATCTATAAAAGTTACAAAATAAGAACTACCCCGGCCAATGATGAGGGTAGGAGCAGGTCCCCAGATATCGGAGTGGACAAGATCAAACGGACGAGTAGAGCCCCGACCTTGCCTTGGTGGGAAGGAGGAACGGTGATGCTTGCCGAGCTGACAGGCGTCGCATTGGAGAGGAGCACGAGACAGAGGGAGGTGGGGCAGAAGTTGATGTATAAGTCGTGGTGGAGGATAACCGAGGCGGAGATGCCACTGGAGAAGATCCGGACAAGAAGAGGAGAAGGCGGACAAGGTAGAAACGTTGTCGAGGAAGTAGAGGCCGCCGCTCTCAGTCCCAGTAGCAATCGTCCGGTGGGAGCTCGGATCCTGAAAAGAACAAGAAGTCAGTGTAAATGTCACAGAACACTGAAGCTGCTTGCATAAAGAGGTAACAGACAATAAATTGCACGGAAACTTGGGCACATAGAGAGTGTCCGCTAGTCGTAGTGACATAGTAACATGAACCACTCCCGTCCCATGAACCAGGGAGGGAGAACCATCCGCAACTAGGACCGGGGGCAACCGATCATGTCGTTCGAGTAAAGAGAAGCATTGAGGATTGCTCGTCATGTGATTAGTGGCACCAAAGTCGATGAGCCATTTACCTTGAGTCACCATGTGGGCACTACCTGAGGATGTTACAACAGAGGCAGACGGCTTGGAAGAGTCACCGGAGGGGCGAAGATGGGGATGCTTCGTCCAGCAGCAGTCGAAAGTATGTCCGGTGCGGCCACAATGAGAACAGAGGTAGCGGGAAGAAGCACGGCCGCCGGACTGGTGACTGCGGCTACCAGAGCCACTCCGCTGAGTGTGATGAGAATAGTTGTCCGGTGGTGGAGGAGGAGCGGGCAAAAGGGGGCGCTGAAGGAGAGAGGTGACAGCAGCGATGCGGGCAGCGGTGGCATCTAAGGTAGGAGATTCGGCCTCACCCAGAATTTGCTGGCGGATCATGTCATAAGTATCAGGAAGCCGGAGCAGATAACACACAACCAGAAGCTCCTAGAAGTGCTTGTGTTATTGAGCCAAATCCGCAGAAAAGAGGCGATTCTGAAGAATCTCAGCCCCAAGAGCCTGAACCTATTGGTAGGCAGCAGCAGGAGACAAGGTAGGATGGGCAAAGAGGTCCACATACAACGTATAGATGCGGGACGTCTGAGCCCCCTTGGAGTACAGAGCGGCAAGATGAAGCCAAGCGGCCTTGACCGTCTCATCATGACGTATGACGGGAAGACACTCATCAGAAAGACTGTTCGCGAGCCAAGTACGCACAAGCGCGTCACTTGCATCCCAGTCATCAAAGAGAGGTGAAGTGATAGGAGGTGGGTCATCAACAAGATGGTGGCGTTTGCGTTGTGAGCGAATTAGAAAGGTGAAAGAGGCGCTCCAATCCAAGTAGTTGGAGCCAACAAGCTTGGAAACGGTCCCAAGGTTCCCGGAAGGAGTAGGTGGAAGAGGCGGAGCCGGATTGGTGACAGGGGTGGTGGCAGTAGAGGCATCAGAAAGAGCCATAGGAGCAGGAAAAAGGAAGCCGGGCGGTTAGGAAACAACCCGCACGGATAGGAAAAAGATAAGCTGCAGCAGTCACGAGGGTAGAAACCAGCGGCCAGAAAAGCCACGACTAAGCTGCAGACCCAAGCAGAGGGGAAGAAGTCGGATGGCTAGAGGACAGGCCGCGCGAACAGAAGCAGGACAAAAACAGGTCGCTGCGACAGGAGGCGGCGACTTAGAACAGGAAACAAAAAGTCGCACACACAGAGGGCAACAAGAAGGAGAGGAAGAGGCCGCGCGGACAGGGAGCAAACCAGCGAGACAAGCCGCGCGGACAGCGAAGGCACAGAATCAGGAGGAGTAGATCGAGTCCTCTGATACCATGTAAGAACCGAACAAAAAACAAACTGAAATGGTTTTAACTGAAACTTTATTATCCGAAAAAGGTATCTATTACAAAGGTATGTCCTTCCTTATATAGAATGGAGGAGAGATGAGAGAATACAAATAAGAGATATGAGACTAAAAAATTTACAGGACTAAGCGGACTATACAAAACAAACCGCACAAGCCGCGCGGTTAGACAGAAGGGCTAACCGCACGGCTACCACCAGAGAGAAAGAGAGATTGCCAGGGTAGATCGCCAGACCGCCCGGTCTCCAAGCCGACTGAGACAAACCGCCAGACCGCATGGTCTTCAACCCGCCAAGACAGACCGCCAGACCGCCCGGTCACCAACTTCAACAGTTGTGGACTCGTGTGGCAGGCTGAAGCGGTGTTCGCTAGTTATGCGGGCTAGTGTTGTGTCCACATGTAGCATGCAGACTGATGTCGTGAGCGGGATGTTGCTGTCTCTGCGTGCTGCGAAGCGTGCAGACTGGTACGGTGTCCGCCAGGTGGCGTACTAGCTTTCTGACTTGGCGCCTGGCGAATAGCTGGAGTCTGGCTTTGTCCTTGCGGACTTGGCGGACTAGGTTGTGCTAGCTGCGAGCTGCGGTGGTAACTCTATCTACTAGGGCGGTGACCACACTCCTCACCTGGCCTATAAATAGGACCCCCCGTCACTTCTATAGTAACTGAATGAATAGTAAGTTGAGCGCGGATTAATTTTTGTGGCCTCGGTTTTCTAATCCTCAAGGATTGAGAAGCTTTAACTTGTTGCTGTTTGCAGGTTGTGCGGCTAGCACTGTGAAGCCAGGAGTCTGGTTCTGATCGCAGTTTGGAAGCAGTGAAGCTTGCAGTTTACAATCGACGGTTTGCAGCAAGTCGCACTTGGCGGCCAACCATTCTTCTCTCTAGCAGTTGAAGTTCAAGTTCAATAATAAGTTTGCCCGTCTCAACGGACTTGGAGGTCTGTTCCTTCAGTTCAGCGGCGGCTTGTAGAACGGGCATCTCAGCAGAATAACGGGTTGTCCGCGGTTTGTGCGGACTCTGTAGATTAGTGATAGCAACAATAGCTTGGTGGTCTTAGTGTACTCGGCGGACTCAGCGGTCTCTGAGGCAGTCCGCCCGGCTTGGAGATTTCTCTTGTTTGTTTACTTCTCATTTATTCTTGGCGAAATCATGTCTCGCCATGTATACCTGGCTTTGTAAAGATTGATAGTTGATGAATACAAGATCTGTGATTGCTCTCTGTTGTTACTGATTATATAGCTCAATTTATAGTTAGAGTGTTACTGCGCCTAGTTCTCGCTATCCGCTTGATCAAGTGATCAACTTGATAGCTCTGGAAGTATTTGATTGATACCAGTACTATCAGTTGATCAGCTTGAGAAATTTCAACATGGTATCAAAGGGAACAGTGGCTTGAGCAGTGAGCTATGATCAACCTCAGATTGTGCTCGGCGCTTCTGGAAGCTTTGTGATCAGTGGTGATTTGCAATGAAAGGAGCTTACTAAAGAGGTCTTGACATTGAACTTCTTACAACGACTAACTTCAAGAAGTGAAAATCGTGTATGAAGAACTATCTCTTGGGAGAGGAGTTGTGGGAGGTCGTCGGTGGTGACGACAAACAAGAGGTAACTACTGCTACTGGTACTGCTGAGGAGGTGAGAGTTTGGAGAAGAACTAATGCAAGGGCAGAGTTTGCTCTCAAATGGGCTGTCTCACATAAGCTCTTTGATCACATCTTAGGATGTGAGTCTGCTGCGGAGATTTCGACAATCATTGATGGTTTGTTCAACATGAAGAATGTGGCAAGGCTGCAGTTCCTGGAGAATGAGTTGGCTAAGGCAACTCAAGGTGATCTTTCCATCTCAAAGTTTTTCCTCAAGTTGAAGAACCTATGCGCTGAAATATCAACATTGGATCCTGATGAGCCCATCTCTGAAGCAAAGTTGAAGAGGCACATAGTTCGCAGTTTGCGAAAGGAGTATGTTGCCTTTGTGACTTCCATGTAGGAGTGGGCAACTCAACCTTCTTTGCTGGAGCTGGAAAATCTGCTAGCGTCAAAGGAGAGCTTGGCTAGGCAGATGGTCGGGGTAACTCTCTCTGAAGTAGGTAGTGAAGCTCTCTTCACTGAGAAGAAGAAGAAGAGATGGGAGAAGAAGAAGAAGCCTGTTGCTGAGGATGAGCCTTCAACTTCATATCAGCAAGAGATAAGCTCTGCTCCTAAGAAGAACTGGAAGAAAGAGTTGAAGTGCTACAAGTGTAATCATCCAGGACACTTCAAGCGCGACTGCAAGGTCAAGTTACAACTCGGGCATATTGCAGACAAGAAGGGAGCTTGTTCCAGTGCTGAGGAAGCCGGGTGGGGAGGAGCCTTATTGACAAGCACGTGTGTTCGTGCTCTTGCCATCGTTGACTACCAAGGTGACTGGATAGTAGACTCGGTGTGTGGTCATCACCTTACTGGAGATGAGTCGAAGTTCTCTTCGCTGCAACTGTTCTCAGGTAATGAAGCTATTATTACAGCTGATGACTCTGTTCATTCTGTAGAGAAGGAGGGTGTTGTTTCTTTGGATAGTGCTCAAGGTCCGCTTACTCTAAGGAGTGTGTACCACATTCCTGGCATGAAGAAGAACCTCTTCTCAGTGACTAATGTAGTTGACGCGGGCTTTCATGTTCTGTTTGGCCCAACAAAAGTAATGTTTCTCTGCAACGTATCAGCGGTAAAGGCTGATGTTGCTTATGTAAGGAGAAGAGTAAGAGACTTGCTTGTCTTATCAACAATCTCTTATATTGATCGGATGAGGGCCAATGATAGCGCGACTATCTAACATGAAAGACTAGGGCATGTGAGGATCGACAAGCTGAAAGCTATGTCAATAAGGAGCCTGGTGAAAGGCTTGCCGAAGTTGTCCTCCTGCGGATATGACCACGTTTGTGCGGGATGTCAGTACGGTAAGGCTCATCACCTTCCGTTTGATAAGTCACAAACGAGGAGCAAGACACCTTTGGAATGCATCCATGGTGATCTGATGAGACCAACAGTTATCGCTAGTCTTAGAGGCAACATATACATGCTGGTCTTGATTGATGATTACTCAAGATACACTGGGGTGTATTTCATGAAGGAGAAGTCGGCAGTTTTTGTTGGGTTTCTCTATGAGTATGACACAACACTTGTGCACGCAGCGGAAGAATAAAAACATCAAGAAAATCCGAAAGAGATGGGATCGGGCCATGACAGTTGAATCAAGAAGTTAACAAACAACTAAGCAAAAATTACCTCGGTGGCGTTGAGTCACAACTCAACGGAGATGCTCCAAGCTTCCGATTCTTGCTGGTGACGAGTTCTACGTGGAATAATATCCACGTCTCTGCAGAAATCCACACGAGCAGGAGAACACCGATCTATCCGTCACACGAATTATCGGAAAGGAGAAAGACTACACCTTGCTCTTCCACGGACTGCTAGGTCCGCGCCAGGAAGAACAACACCAGCGACGGTCGCCGGAGAGGAGGAGGTCGACGGAGCGAGCACGGCGGCGGCGGAACACTTCCGTCGGCGGCAGGATTCGGGATCAGCGGAACGAGCGTAACGACGGAACACTTCCGTCGCGCGATTCAATCAGCTACCAGAGAGTATCGACTAAAAACCCGAAAACCCTAAGTGTCCCTTTTATACCAAAGGTATAAATAGACCTAGGAATATCGCTATCCGCAGACCACCCAGAAAAATAGGGTTCCAGAATCGGCGAGAATCACCAAGCAGATTCGGTGAGAATCAATCGGCGAGAATCAGTTAGGATCGGCGAGAATCAGTCGGCGAGAATCAGAATCGGCGAGAATCACAATCGGCGAGAATCACCCGGATCGGCGAGAATCAGAGTACAACACTCGACGATTCACGCCGATCGTGGGTCGACGATTCACGTCGATCGGCGAGAATCAGAGTACCCATTCTCGACGATTCTCGTCGATCGGCGAGAATCAGAGTACCCATTCTCGACGATTCTCGTCGATCGGCGAGAATCAGAGTACCCATTCTCGACGATTCTCGTCGACCCTCGGTCGACTATTCTTACCAGTCCTTCAAGGCAACATTTGCCCAACCCGACGATCCTTTAAGGCAACACTTTGCCCAAAACCCTATTCAGGTCGGTGATTGGTAACCTTTACCAACACAGTCAATCATCCAACTTCTCCACATCTCTTATGTGCGACCGTGCAGGCTCATATCGCGTTGGCAGTGAGATTACATGTTTGACCACTTCTAGATCACCATGGTAACTCCAACAGACTCCCACTTAATCTTGAAAGTATCAAATCAAAAACCTCACAAACAATGAGCGGCATCTAGCAATGCATCATTGCTCCCCAAGCAATAAGAGTTTATAACTCATAAGCCTTTATGACCAATGTATCAGCGTTGTCTTTGTCCCTTTGTCCCTTACATCCGGAAAGAACTAGAGGCATGGACCGTGTCACCCTCGTTATATCTCAATCCTAGTTTCTTGATCCAGGACGGACTTCTAGAGAATGGTGAGTCCAATATCACATATTGACTCAACCAAACATGGCCATGCATTTCTCAGTCCAGTTCCATCAAGGGGCCCATGGATGCAACTCCTGTCATACATGAGGACAAATCCCATATCTGCTCACACACAAACACCCAAATGATTCGTAACATGACCAACAACCACCCTTATCATCAACCTTTCTCAAGGAGGACTTTAGATGACATCAAAGCACGCTCTTCCTCACTTGATGAATGCTGTGACTTCAGGTCAAAGGACCACAACACCATTGTCAATTGAGACCTACTTGTGACACGATTGGATGACAATCCACAAAGTAGCCTCAAGTTGGGTCTGTCCAGTACAACTTGTTCACTAACAAGCACCCACGTGATGACTTGATATCACAATATCATGACTTGTGAGAACCGGTCATCAGTCAACGCACGTGCTAGCCTTCACGTACCATCATCACCCTTAGTTTCTATGATGATACTCGACCAGGGACCTTTTAAGAATGAAGCTTCAAATAAATCACAGGCTCTCACATTCAAGTCATGTACTTGATGTCCCATGGAAGCAAACATTCTAAGGGCATCTATTATGTTAACATTTAACTATCATATAGAAAAGCTCATAATAAAAGAATTTGTCATTAATTGTAAGAGAAAAACTAGGTACATTGTTCATCATATGAACAAATAACCAACAAAATACATGTTTACATGCAATCCACAAGATTCTCGCTAGAGTTGATCATTTAGGTATCGTATACCCATCGATCTAGTATGAACATCATGCTTTCTCTGCGCGAGTGGCTTTGTCAGCGGATCCGCAATATTTTCCTCAGTCGGCACTCTACAAATGTTCACATCTCCTCGTTCGACAATCTCACGAATAAGATGAAACCACCGAAGTATGTGCTTGGAGCGCTGATGGGATCTAGGTTCCTTAGATTGTGCAATTGCACCATTATTATCACAGTAGAGAACTACGGGACCAACAATGCTAGGAACTACATCAAACTCGCCGATGAATTTCCTAATCCATACAGCCTCCTTCGCCGCATTAGCTGCGGCGATGTACTCGGCCTCTGTTGTAGAATCAGCAACTGTCTCTTGCTTGGAACTCTTCCAGCTCACAGCTCCTCCATTCAGGCAAAACACAAAACCTGACTGAGACTTGGAGTCGTCTCTATCAGTTTGGAAGCTAGCATCTGTGTAACCATTTACAACGAGCTCTTCCTCTCCACCATACACCAAGAACACATCCTTAGTACTTCTCAAGTACTTCAGGACATTCTTGACTGCAATCCAGTGACACTCACCGGGGTCTGACTGATACCTGCTAGTCATGCTTAAAGCAAAAGAGACGTCGGGTCGAGTACATAACATCGCGTACATGATTGATCCAATTGCCGAAGCATATGGAATCAACTTCATGCGGTTCTTATCTTCACAAGACTTTGGACACTGGTCCTTAGAGAGATTCACACCATGAGACATGGACAAAAATCCTTTCTTGGACTCAAGCATGTTGAACCACTTCAACACCTTTTCGATGTACGTACTCTGGGTCAAACCCAGCAACTTCTTCGATCAATCTCTATAGATCTTAATACCGAGTATATAAGTCGCTTCACCCAAATCCTTCATTGAAAAGCAGTTCCCTAGGTTGTTCTTAACAACTTTCAGGGTAGGAATGTCATTCCCAATCAACAGTATGTCATCTACATACAGTATCAGGAAGACAACAATGCTCCCACTGATTCGCTTGTAAACACAAGGCTCATCTTCATTCTTGATGAAACCAAACTCTTTGATTTTCTCATCAAAACGAAGATTCCAACTTCGAGAGGCCTGTTTCAGTCCATATATGGACTTATTCAGCTTGCATATTTTAGTGGCTTCATCTGGGGATACAAAACCCTCGGGTTGTGTCATATACACTTCCTCAAGGAGGTTTCCATTAAGGAAAGCCATTTTGACATCCATCTGCCAGATCTCGTAGTCATAATACGCAGCAACAACAAGCAATATCCTTATGGACTTTACCATGGCAACAAGGGAAAAGGTCTCATCATAGTCAATACCATGAATTTGCTTAAAACCCTTAGCCACCAGTCGCCCTTTGAATGTCTGTACATTCCCATCCATGTCGGTCTTCTTCTTGAAGACCCACTTGCATCCTATGGGTCGAACCCCTTCAGGTGGTTCCACCAAGTTCCAAACTTGGTTTGCATACATGGAGTCCATTTCGGATTTCATAGCCTCAAACCATTTGTCGGAGTCCGGTCCATCCATAGCCTCTTGGTAGGTTGCTGGTTCATCATCATGATCCATAAGCAACACATTACCTATTTGAGACACTTGCCATGGAATTCTACAAGAATTTATGCAGAATAAAATCAGTACCAAAATTTCAAATACAATTTATTTTAATTTGGACTTCAATTAAAACACTCCCCACTATTTTATTCGAAATGATAGCCCTCACTAACAATTCAGAGAGTTCATGCGAGCTACTCTTTTAGTGGACAAGATCCGTATTTCACCAACATAATGAGTCAGCTTTGGCTTTCCTCTCACGATGTGGTTATTTAGGTAGGCAACGCTTGCCAATTGCATCCTCATGCAATTCTTGTATGGTTGGTGAATAACTCCTTACTCGCATCCATCATATGGTGCATGCCAACCCTATGCCTCTAGGCACTCAACCTTTGAGGTCACCTAGTTAAGTTAGACCCGATGTCGACAGTGGGATATCACAATTATCCGCTCGCACCGTTACCAAGATAGATTAATGCACCTTGCTTTGGCAAGCCCACACTTCATCGATCGAGGCAGGAAGAGTGTCATCCATCGAAAGGCATCCGAACACTTAATATTTGATGAAGGGATTTTTGATTATAGGTTAACAGTTAACCATGATCAACATTTGATCAATGTGCACATCCAAGGAAAAAACAAATTTTTCTAAAACCACATGCATCCCTTATGTGCACAACCTGACACCATCAACGTTTGGTAGAAGGAAGGGCTAAATCTGAACATCCGGAAACTTCCAAATCCTCAGATTTACATGCATTGGACAAAGGCAAAGACAACTCAACTTAAAGCAGTAGACAAGCTCATCTCTCTATGTTGGATTCAAAATCCAAAATAAACTCGAGGATCGTTACTACTAAGGAGACTAAAATTTCTAACAATTAGAAATTTCCACGAAATCCCAGACGTTCTTGGCGGGATACCAAGACTAAATCTAGACATTCAGAACACTTCTAAATCCCTAGGTTTACACGCACTGGAATAACAAAACTTCCAATTCAACAATCATAGCCGTAACCTCGCTCTGATACCACTGTTGGGTTTCTCTATGAGTATGGCACAACACTTGTGCACGCAGCGGAAGAATAAAACATCAAGAAAACCCAAAAGAGATGGGATCGGGCCATGGCAGTTGAATCAAGAAGTTAACAAACAACTAAGCAAAAATTACCTCGTGGAGTTGAGTCATAACTCAACGGAGATGCTCCAAGCTTCCGATTCTTGCTGGTGGCGAGTTCTACGTGGAATAATATCCACGTCTCTGCAGAAATCCACACGAGCAGGAGAACACCGATCTATCCGTCGCACGGATTATCGGGAAGGAGAAAGACTATACCTTGCTCTTCCACGGACTGCTAGGTCCGCGCCAGGAAGAACAACACCAGCGACGGTCGCCGGAGAGGAGGAGGTCGACGAAGCGTGTAACACCTCCCCTGTAATGAACGTATAATATGGGTCCGGCCGGGGCCCCACAACATACGAGCGCCACAGCTTTAGTATTATAAGTTGATATATCTACCCAAACTCAAAACACTTTGCACAACACAGCGGAAACAGAACAGGACTAGAAGTTATCCACCACTAAAGAGTAAAACAAATGGCCATAATGCCTACATCAAATGTCCAAAGAAAAGTAGTACAACAAACATGAATGTGCTCAGCACTCCTAGTCTACCTCGGCATGCAAGCGGACAAAATAGTCTCAAACAAACATCATCATCACTGAAGAGCTACAAAAGAGGGAAAAACACTTCATGGGGCTTAGGCCTTTCTGGCCGGCGTGCTAGCTCCTGCATGCGATCCTTGACCTGTAAGACTTATTAGTAACGTGGGTCAGCAAAGGCTGACCTCAAACTGTGTAACAACACATCTCCTCCCGGCCGCCCCTAACGGACCCGGGGAACCCTCCAACCTGCAAGTCAGCACTTCATATGCAATATAAACATCTATAAATAGAAAAGCATTAAAATAGGCTTGGATGTCTCAATCAACAAACATGTTCTCTACTGGTTGAGCATATAAAGAAAGGGCCTACTGTGCAACATGAATGCAATACCCGGGCTTCACCCGAGGTACCCTACTGCGTATGCATCTAACACACATCACATCATTTGGGTACTCACATTTCCCCAATGGCATAAAGCCGCAAACACTAAGGGAGACTCCTCTCCCTCAAACGGCGCACAGGCCGCCACAAGGAATTCTTGCCAAGGCCCCACCAGCTCGTGGGCTTAGCCCCGGGCTTGCCTGCAAGCTCTGACGTCTCATGTCAGGATTCCAACAAACACAGACCGACCGATTCTAAGAATCCTTGCTGGACCCCACCCGCTCATGGCCTCTTTGCCCGGGCTTGCCCCAAGCTTGGCATTCTCGTCAGTCTCACAGAAGGGGACTAGTCTCGCCGGGACACTCTCCACACATGACGCACATGTCACGGGATAGCCAGCCGACCACAGAGACATAGCCACGCCTTGACACAGCACAAACCAAGACTAAATACATCGTAATCCCTCATTGTACTGCAGCGTTCCCGCGCACCAAGGAAACCATCTCCAACTCGTGCAGAGCTAACCTTGTCCACCAAGGAAACCATCTACCGCCACGAGGAGCTAACCTTGTCCGGGTCCGACTACACGTACCTTTCAAACAAACGGGACAATCACCACCACAACACAAACGGCATCTTGCCGCAACGGAAAATCTCTACGAATCCCTACGTTCGTATGCAACATCACCGAGTCGGACTAACGGTCGCGACTACGGCTTCACCCACCATGCCTAATCCACTAGCGAAGCAGATCTCTAATGCAAAATATGTCGGGGACGGACTCAATCAACCCGGAAGTTCCTCTTGAAACTTGGCAAACCAAAACCCCTCTCATTTAGGGAGTTTGGTGGCCAAAAATTAGAGAAAAGAAAACTAAATGATGCTAATACGTGCATCCTAAGGACCGAGAGGAGAGATGTCGTTACCTTCCGACTCCTCTTCCTTGCCATGGCGAAATAGCCGGATGGAAATCTTCGCAACGCTCCAAGCTTCACGGATCCGGACTCGGCTCGCGATTTGGAGCTCCGAAACCCTTCCTACAGCCCAAGGCTTCTTCTTCTTCCTCCTTGCTCTAGTTTTTCTCAAGAACTTAGAAAGAGAGGACTTGGAGAACAAATGAGGGTTTCCCACCCTAGAATCGGACTTAACTTCCTAAGAACAGTCCTGAGCCGTCAGATCCCAAAATCTGGGAAAGAAAGGCCACGATTCGCCTGGGAAAAAAAAACCTGGGCCGAACACGGCCTGGCACACGCCCGTGTCCAGGGCCGTGTGCCTCATTCGCCGTCTCAAATCGACGCGCCTGGAACCGCACACGGGCATCCGACACGCCCGTGTTCAACCCGACACGCCCGTGTCCCCAGTGACACGGCCGTGTGGCCGGCCGTGTGCCTCCAACAACACGGCCCCGAAACAAACCCGAGAGATGACACGGCCTGGGACACGCCCGTGTCCCAAGCCGTGTGCCAAGTCTCGACACCCGTCGACAGGCTTTGTGTCGACACCGCGGAAAACGTCGAGCGAAGATCGTCGACCAGGCGTGAGCGGGACACGCCCTGTGACACGCCCGTGTCACAGGCCGTGTGCCCCAGTCTCGACACTTTGTCGAGCGAATGTGTCGACACTTGGGCCAAGTGTCGACACGGCCTCGACACGCCCTGCGACACGCCCGTGTCGCAGGCCGTGTGCCTCACTCTCGACACTTTGTCGAGCGAAAGTGTCGACACTTGGGCCGAGTGTCGACACGGCCTCGACATGCCCTGCGACACGCCCGTGTCGCAGGCCGTGTGCCTCCTGCCAGAACCCAAAAAATTTTCAGAACTGCAGACTGAACCTCTTGCAAAAACTGGGGTGTTACAACTCTCCCCCACTTAATAGAATTTCGTCCCGAAATTTCAAAACAAAACGGTACAAAACTTAAATTGTACCTGACATGAAAAGTTCTGGATAATCTTCTAGCATGGCCTGTTCTCGTTCCCAAGAGAACTCCTCACGACCGCAGTTGTCCCATCGAACTTTCACGAGTTTGACTTCTTTATTCCGCAACTTCCGAGTCTCCGAATCTTCTATAGCAATTGGGAGGACTCGCGTCCTCAAATCCTCCTCGATCGGCACCGATGCCGGCTCTATCACCATGCTAGCCTCCACCAAGGCTTTCCTCAAAGCGGAGACGTGGAAGACGTCATGTAATCCACTCAAGTCTGCGGACAATGCCAACCAATATGCTGCTTCTCCTACCCGCTCAACAATTTCAAAAGGCCCCAAAAACCTTGGACTCAACTTCTTGAGTCGGCGAATCCGTGAGACGCCTTTGAACGGCTTGACCTTCAGATAAACCCAGTCACCAACTGTAAATTCCAACTTCCGGTGACGAGCATTAAAATATTTTGCTTGCCTGTCTTGCGCCACCTTCATGCGCTCTTGGATGGTCCGCACCAACTCACAAGCGTCAACTACTGCATCCTTTCCCAAAAGTTTGGTGTCTCCCGCCTCTGCCCAAGACATTGGCGTTCGACACCGCCTTCCATACAAAGCTTCGTATGGCGCCATCTTTATACTAGCTTGAAAACTGTTGTTGTACGCAAATTCTACCATGAAGAGTGATCCTCCCACCTCTTGCCAAAATCAAGAACGCACATCCTCAGCATGTCCTCCATAGTACGGTTCGTTCTCTCCGTTTGCCCATCAGTTTGAGGATGGAACGTCGTACTAAACTTTAGCTTCGAGCCCAAGCTCTTCTGAACCAATCTCCAGTCCTTGGACGTAAATCGTCCATCTCGATCACTGACTATGCTCTTAGGAACTCCGTGCAGTCGCACAATGTTGCGAACATACAACTCCACCAGCTTCTCCACGCTGTCCTCTTTCCGATTTGGGATGAAGTGAGCCACCTTGGTTAGGCGATCCACGATCACCCAAATAGCATCATACCATGCTGCGACCTAGGCAAACCATGCACAAAGTCCATGGAGATGTCCTCAAATTTCCATTCAGGAATTGGAAGGGGCTTCAGGAACCCGCCCGGTTTCTGACATTCGGCCTTCACCAAGGCACATGTTTGGCAACGACTCACATACAAAGCTACATCTCGTTTCAACCCCGGCCACCAAAAGGATTTCTTCATATCCAAGTACATCTTTGTACTGCCCGGGTGAATGGAGTACTTTGAGAAGTGAGCCTCAAACATCAACTCCTCACGGAGATTGCCAAACTGCGGTACACAAACCCTTCCATCCCTTCTCAAGATTCCCCAATCATCTCCCAGGCGCTGCTCTCGCCCTTTTGAGCCTCCAACACAAAAGGTTGAAACTCCACATCCAATCGAGTCGCTTCCCGAATACGATCGGACAAGTCGCTTTGCACTTCAATCCAGTTCAACCGAGCCACGCTAGACTCGCCTCTCGCAACACATTCCAACCCAAGGGACTCGAATTCCCGAACCAACCGCTCATCATGAGCTTCGATCCAATTTCCTTGCCCCGAGTACTTTCTACTCAACGCATCCGCCACCACATTGGCTTACCCGGCGTATACTGAATCGCCACTTCGTAGTCTCCAAGAAATTCAACCCATCTGCGTTGTCGCATGTTCAAGTCCTTCTGATCCAAGAGATACTTCAGGCTTTTATGGTCAGTGAAGATCTCCACCCTTGCGCCATACACATAGTGTCGCCAAATTTTCAACGCGAAGATTACCGCCGCCAACTCCAAGTCATGGACGGGGTAATTCCTCTCATGAGGTTTCAGTTGTCGAGATCCAAAAGCTATTACCTTGCCATGTTGCACCAACACGCAACCCAAACCGCATCCCGATGCGTCACTGAAAATCTGAAATCCATCGGTCCCTTGCGGCAAACTCAGGATTGGAGCCATCATAAGCCTCTCCTTTAGTGCCTCGAATGCTTGACTGCACTCTTGGGTCCACACAAACTTATGGTCTTTGCGAGTGAGTGAGGTAAGGGGTAGAGCTATCTTTGAGAAATTCTCCACGAATCTCCTATAATACCCGGCTAGTCCAAGAAAACTTCGGACTTCCGCCACGGTCCTCAACACCGGCCAATCTCTGATGGCCTCCACCTTTGTTGGATCCACTGCCACCCCATCACCACTAATCACGTGGCCCAAAAACGCCACCTTGGCCAACCAGAACTCGCACTTTGAGAACTTTGCAAACAATTGGTTCTCCCTCAACACTTGCAGGACCACTCTCAAGTGAGTCTCATGCTCCACTTCAGACTTTGAGTACACTAAGATGTCATCAATGAAGACAACCACAAACGAATCCAAGTAATCCCGAAATACTCGATTCATCAGATCCATGAACACCGA
Organism: Platanthera guangdongensis; assembly: GCA_039583875.1. Taxonomy (NCBI): domain Eukaryota; kingdom Viridiplantae; phylum Streptophyta; class Magnoliopsida; order Asparagales; family Orchidaceae; genus Platanthera; species Platanthera guangdongensis. Next base: position 156,587,029 of record CM077161.1, on the reverse strand, counting down.
TGGTGCGTTCGTCAACCCGAATGGCATCACCGTAAACTCAAAGTGTCCGTACCTTGTCCCAAAAGCAGTCTTGGGTATGTCCTCATCCCGAATTCGCAGCTGATAGTAGCCTGACTTCAAGTCCAACTTCGAATATACCATTGACCCCACCAATTGGTCAAACAAATCGTCTATCCGAGGAATCAGATACTTATTCTTGACGGTCAATTTATTCAGCTCACGGTAGTCTATACATAGGCGCATGCTACCGTCTTTCTTCTTAACAAACAACACCGGTGCGCTCCACGGTGAAGAACTGGGTCTAACATACCCTTGCTCCAACAGTTCCTGTAACTGTACCTTAAGTTCCGCTAACTCCTTTGGTGCCATCCTAAATGGGGGACGTGACACCGGTCTAGCCTCCGGCATTAACTCGATCGAGAAGTCGATCTCCCGCCGAGGAGGCGCTCCAGGAAGTTCATCCGGAAACACATCCTTGAACTCTGCCACCACAGGCACTTCCTCAATCGAAAGCTGGGAGAGACGAACCTCCAACAATGCTACCAGCGCCACACCTCCCTGGTTAACCGCCCGCATCATTTGCATGGCCGTAATTAGGGAATGGGCTACTCCACAAAGGCCCATAAACTTGACTTCTGCTTGCCCCTTACTCTTTATGGTCACTACCTTGGATAAACAATCAATGCTGGCGCGCTGCTCTGCAAGCCAGTCCATGCCCAAAATGACATCGAACTCTACTAACGGCAACACTGCCGCTTCCAAAACGAAGTCAACTCCGTCTAGCTCCCAACAGATGCGCCCTTTGACCCCGGTGGTCATGGATGACCCATTGGGCATGCGAACTCTCAACTCCGCATCCGCCGAGAAAGACTCAACTCCTATTCTCCGGATGAAGCTCTCCGCAAGAAAGGAGTGCGATGCTCCCGTATCAAACAATACCCTAGCGGGGTATCCGGAAACTAACACGAAGCCTACACATAGACATTACACAAAAGTCTAAAAGGATGAAGCACAAAATTTAAACTTAAATTTTCTTCATACCTGTCACCACATCAGTCTGGCGGATCGCTTCTTGCTGTCCAAGGTTGTAGGCCCTTGGTTGCACCGGTTGGAACCGAGAAGCGCTCGACTCCGCCATCTTTCCTTTCTCTGCAGTACTGGGGCCCGAGCGTACAGACTGCTCCTGCTTTGACTCTTGTCCCGCTCCCCCTTGCTGACAAGCACGAGCTATGTGCCCAACCTTCCCGCAGTTGTAGCACGTCGGCGGTCCCCTAGAGTGGGAACCCCCAGGCGTCCAGTTGCTCCTCTCACCAGATCTGGAAGGGTGAGGCTTCTTCCTCCACCTACTCCCATCAGACTTTCCATGAGATTGGGAAGGCTTCCCTTCCCTTGCTTGGGAGTAAAACCCTTACGGCGTTGGGTTCGCTCCAAATCACTTTCCAAGATCCTGGCAGCCTCAGCTAGTTCATAGAATCCGGCTCTCTTCATGGAGATGAGAGGTTGTCTCAAATTCTCCCCCAGCCCCTGGTAGAAGAGGTTATCCCTCTCTACATCATCCGCCATAGTCATCCCGCATAACGACCCAGACGGGTGAACTCTTGCACGTACTCATCCACTGTCTTGTCTCGCTGCATTAGATGCAGAAACTGCCTCTACAGGGCCAATCGTGTTGAAACTGGGATATACCTCTTAAGAAAAGCGTCCCCAAACTCTTCCACTGACGGGGTGCGTCCCGGGAATAGGCGGCCGCTATGACTCACCCACCATAACTTGGCGTCTCCTTCCAACATGAACGCCGCATACTCAGCTTTCTTTTCCTCTGGCGTCTCTGCCGCCCTTAACAGTTCTTGTATACGAACCCACCAATCCTCCGCTTCCGTTGGCGTTCCAACACCCTTGAAGGACGGGGATGGAAACTCAGGAAATACTTCATGTGTCGGTCTCCAAGCCCTACCACCACCCTTTCTGCCAAAGGCTCCACTCGCCTGGCTTCTCCGTCGGGCACGACCGTCGCCGTGTCCGGTGTAGCAGGGGTTGCTACCTGGGCTGCAGCCGCCGCTTGCGCTGCCACCATCGCTTCTGCAAGCATACGGCAGAAGTCGGCTGGGTTTACACCCGTGCTCAAAAGGTTTGGAGCAGTAGCACTGCTCGCCGAGAGATCATCCCTTGCTCTTGAAGTGCCCGCCTCGTTGCTTGCACTCTTCAGGAAAACAAGAAATAAAGGATTAGTCTCCAATCTCAAGACTAAAACATAAGGACACTCACGGTCCCGCGTTACTCTTATGTGGATAACTTCTCTACACACTGACCTTGAATCTAACCTGGCTCTGATACCAAATTGTAACACCTCCCCTGTAGTGAACGTATAATATGGGTCCGGCCGGGGCCCCACAACATACGAGCGCCACAGCTTTAGTATTATAAGTTGATATATCTACCCAAACTCAAAACACTTTGCACAACACAGCGGAAACAGAACAGGACTAGAAGTTATCCACCACTAAAGAGTAAAACAAATGGCCATAAGGCCTACATCAAATGTCCAAAGAAAAGTAGTACAACAAACATGAATGTGCTCAGCACTCCTAGTCTACCTCGGCATGCAAGCCGGACAAAATAGTCTCAAACAAACATCATCATCACTGAAGAGCTACAAAAGAGGGAAAAACACTTCATGGGGCTTAGGCCTTTCTGGCCGGCGTGCTAGCTCCTGCATGCGATCCTTGACCTGTAAGATTTATTAGTAGCGTGGGTCAGCAAAGGCTGACCTCAAACTGTGTAACAACACATCTCCTCCCGGCCGCCCCTAACGGACCTCGGGGAACCCTCCAACCTGCAAGTCAGCACTTCATATGCAATATAAACATCTATAAATAGAAAAGCATTAAAACAGACTTGGATGTCTCAATCAACAAACATGTTCTCTACTGGTTGAGCATATAAAGAAAGGGCCTACTGTGCAACATGAATGCAATACCCGGGCTTCACCCGAGGTACCCTACTGCGTATGCATCTAACACACATCACATCATTTGGGTACTCACATTTCCCCAATGGCATAAAGCCGCAAACACTAAGGGAGACTCCTCTCCCTCAAACGGCGCACAGGCCGCCACAAGGAATTCTTGCCAAGGCCCCACCCGCTCGTGGGCTTAGCCCCGGGCTTGCCTGCAAGCTCTGACGTCTCATGTCAGGATTCCAACAAACACAGACCGACCGATTCTAAGAAGCGTTGCTGGACCCCACCCGCTCATGGCCTCTTTGCCCGGGCTTGCCCCAAGCTTGGCATTCTCGTCAGTCTCACAGAACGGGACTAGTCTCGCCGGGACACTCTCCACACATGACGCACATGTCACGGGATAGCCAGCCGACCACAGAGACATAGCCACGCCTTGGCACAGCACAAACCAAGACTAAATACATCGTAATCCCTCATTGTACTGCAGCGTTCCCGCGCACCAAGGAAACCATCTCCAACTCGTGCGGAGCTAACCTTGTCCACCAAGGAAACCATCTACCGCCACGAGGAGCTAACCTTGTCCGGGTCCGACTACACGTACCTTTCAAACAAACGGGACAATCACCACCACAACACAAACGACATCTTGCCGCAACGGAAAATCTCTACGAATCCCTACGTTCGTATGCAACATCACCGAGTCGGACTAACGGTCGCGACTACGGCTTCACCCACCATGCCTAATCCACTAGCGAAGCGGATCTCTAATGCAAAATATGTCGGGGACGGACTCAATCAACCCGAAGTTCCTCTTGAAACTTGGCAAACCAAAACCCCTCTCATTTGGGAGTTTGGTGGCCAAAAATTAGAGAAAAAGAAAACTAAATGATGCTAATACGTGCATCCTAAGGACCGAGAGGAGAGATGTCGTTACCTTCCGACTCCTCTTCCTTGCCATGGCGAAATAGCCGGATGGAAATCTTCGCAACGCTCCAAGCTTCACGGATCCGGACTCGGCTCGCGATTTGGAGCTCCGAAACCCTTCCTACAGCCCAAGGCTTCTTCTTCTTCCTCCTTGCTCTAGTTTTTCTCAAGAACTTAGAAAGAGAGGACTTGGAGAACAAATGAGGGTTTCCCACCCTAGAATCGGACTTAACTTCCTAAGAACAGTCCTGAGCCGTCAGATCCCAAAATCTGGGAAAGAAAGGCCACGATTCGCCTGAAAAAAAAAACCTGGGCCAAACACGGCCTGGCACACGCCAGTGTCCAGGGCCGTGTGCCTCATTCGCCGTCTCAAATCGACGCGCCTGGAACCGCACACGGGCATCCGACACGCCCGTGTTCAACCCGACACGCCCGTGTCCCCAGTGACACGGCCGTGTGGCGGCCGTGTGCCTCCAACAACACGGCCCCGAAACCAACCCGAGAGATGACACGGCCTGGGACACGCCCGTGTCCCAAGCCATGTGCCAAGTCTCGACACCCGTCGACAGGCTTTGTGTCGACACCGCAGAAAACGTCGAGCGAAGATCGTCGACCAAGCGGGACACGCCCTGTGACACGCCCGTGTCACAGGCCGTGTGCCCCAGTCTCGACACTTTGTCGAGCGAATGTGTCGACACTTGGGCCAAGTGTCGACACGGCCTCGACACGCCCTGCGACACGCCCGTGTCGCAGGCCGTGTGCCTCACTCTCGACACTTTGTCGAGCGAAAGTGTCGACACTTGGGCCGAGTGTCGACACGGCCTCGACACGCCCTGCGACACGCCCGTGTCGCAGGCCGTGTGCCTCCTGCCAGAACCCAAAAAATTTTCAGAACTGCAGACTGAACCTCTTGCAAAAACTGGGGTGTTACAGAGCGAGCACGGCGGCGGCGGAACACTTCCGTCGGCGGCAGGATTCGGGATCAGCGGAATGAGTGTAACGGCGGAACACTTCCGTCGCGCGATTCAATCAGCTACCAGAGAGTATCGACTAAAAACCCGAAAAACCCTAAGTGTCCCTTTTATACCAAAGGTATAAATAAACCTAGGAATATCGCTATCCGCAGACCACCCAGAAAAATAGGGTTCCAGAATCGGCGAGAATCACCAAGCAGATTCGGTGAGAATCAATCGGCGAGAATCAGTTAGGATCGGCGAGAATCAGTCGGCGAGAATCAGTTAGGATCGGCGAGAATCAGTCGGCGAGAATCAGAATCGGCGAGAATCACAATCGGCGAGAATCACCCGGATCGGCGAGAATCAGAGTACAACACTCGACGATTCTCGCCGATCGTGGTTCGACGATTCACGTCGATCGGCGAGAATCAGAGTACCCATTCTCGACGATTCTCGTCGATCGGCGAGAATCAGAGTACCCATTCTCGACGATTCTCGTCGATCGGCGAGAATCAGAGTACCCATTCTCGACGATTCTCGTCGACCCTCGGTCGACTATTCTTACCAGTCCTTCAAGGCAACATTTGCTCAACCCGACGATCCTTTAAGGCAACACTTTGCCCAAAACCCTATTCAGGTCGGTGATTGGTAACCTTTACCAACACAGTCAATCATCCAACTTCTCCACATCTCTTATGTGCGACCCTGCATGCTCATATCGCGTTGGCAGTGAGATTACATGTTTGACCACTTCTAGATCACCATGGTAACTCCAACAGCTTTTTCAATTGTTCGTGGAGTTCAAGGAGCTGGTTGTGGGCCGGCTTGGCTTGCGGATCAAGAAGTTCAGATCAAACAACAGTGGTGAGTTTGTTTCATCTGAGTTTTCTAACTTCTACAGGAAGCACGTGATCTAGAGAGAGCTTACTTGGGCTCATACTCCACAACAAAATGGAGTAGCAGAGAGGAAGATCTGTCACTTGACGAAAACTTGCAAGTGCTTGCTTCATGCAAAGGGCATTCCCAGGTCCTTTTGGGCAAAAGGAATGACTTGTGCAACTTATGTCATCAATCAGATGCCTCTAAGTCCGATCAACATGAAGTCTCCCATGGAAATGATGTTCAAGGAGAAGTCTAGTGTGGAACACCTTCAGGTGTTTGGATCAACCTGCTATGTTCATATCCCAGATACTCAAAGGACCAAGCTTGATGCGAAGGCGAGGAAGCTCGTCTTTCTGGGCTATGATCAGCGAAAGAAGGGCTGGAAGTGCATGGATCATGCGACAAGGAAATTCTTTGTTTCAAGAGACGTTGTCTTTGATGAGCTGACGTCGTATGAAGGTGGCACTGTTGAGTTACAGGAGAGCAGGGTTGATGAAGGGCAGGAGGAAGCTGCTGAAGATCTTCAGGTGGAGCTGTCTGTATCACCATGAGCTCTGGTTGTTTCAAGCTATAGGGCAGAAGCTTCTGGTTCGGGAAGCAGAGGGAGCGATGCTCCAAGTGTGCTTGGGAACAGAGTTGGTGCTGAAGAAGCAGCAGAGGTGGTGAGCAAGGAGCAGCCTCTTCGAAGATCAAAGAGGATCATTAAGCCACCAGCTCGGTATTGCGAAGGAAACACGGTGAGCTTCGTTTCTTGTTTCTTCGTAGGCCCCTTGAATGAGCGGGAGCCTTGAAAGTTTGAATAAGCCACTGGAGTAAAGGAGTAGGATGATGTCATGGATGAGGAGATGGCTGGCCTTAAGAAGAATGAAACTTGGGACTTGGTGCCCAAGGTGGATGACATTACTCCTGTTACTTGTAAGTGGGTCTACAAGCTGAAGAAGAAGACGGATGGAAGCATCGAGCGGTACAAGGCTCGCCTTGTAGTTCGGGGGTTTTCGCAACAGTACGTCAAGTACTATGAGGAGACGTTTAGTCCTGTGGCAAAGATGACTTCAGTACGAGTGGTGATAGCTTTGGCGGCTTGCCAGGGTTGGAAGATGTGACAGCTGGACGTAAAGAATGCTTTTCTTTACGGGGAGATCGACAAGGACATCTTCATGGATCAGCCGATCGGGTACATATCTGAAGAACATTCGGATAACGTCTGCAAGCTCCGGAAAGCGCTTTATGGTTTGAAGCAGGCTCCTCGAGCCTGGTATGAGAAGATTGCAGAATACCTCTAGTTTTGCAGCTATCTGGCTTCAAATTCAGACGCAAGCTTGTTCGTCAAGAAGAAGGGGGAGCTTCTAGTCCTGGTGCTATTATATGTGGATGATATGATCATCACGAAGAACTATAAGGAGGAAGTATCTAGGCTCAGGGCAGAACTTGCTATCCGGTTCGAGATGAAGGATCTTGGTGAACTCCACCATTTCCTTGGACTTGAGATGGAGAGGAAGGAGAGCGACATACTCATGTCCCAGAAGGGCTATATGGAACAGATCGTTCAGTGATTCGACATGCAGGAGGGGAAGAGTAGCTCTACTCCATTTGATTCAGGCATTAAACTTCGGCGGGATGAGAGGAGGATTCTTCCAGATCCTTTGGTGTTTCGAGCTCTTGTTAGGAGTCTTATTTACTTGACGATTACAAGGCCAGACATTATTTACGTGGTTGGTCGAGTAAGTCGGTATATGGCGGAACCCAGGAAGCCTCATCTGATGTCGGCTAGGAATATCTTGAAGTACGTGAAGACCACTTCTGACATGGGTCTCATTTATAGGAGAGGCACGAAGTTTATTCTTCCAGGATACTCAGGCGCTGATTACGGAGGAGATTCAGATGACCGGAAGTCAACATCCAGTTATGTCTTCACTTGTGGATCAAGCAGTTTTTCTTGGTGCAACAAGAAGCAAGACTCAGTGTCCTTCTCTACCACGGAAGCAGAATACAAGGTCTCAGCCTTGGCAGCTCGGGAAGTCATCTGGCTCAGGAGATTAGTAGAGGGCGTCTATGATGAAGTGTGCGGTCCTACTCTGCAGTGTGGTGACAATGAAGTGCCCTAAAGCTGGTGAATAATCCAGTTTGTCACGAACAGACAAAGCACATAGAGATTGAGCACCACTTCATACGGGAGAAGGTGTTGGAGGGGTCTATGATGGTGGATCATGTGCGGAGTGAGGACAACATCGCGGACATCTTCACGAAGTCATTGCCGAAGGTACCGTTTACACGATTACGAGGATTGCTGAGTTTGATCACCACTTTTGACTTCAAGGGGGAGTGTTGAAAATCATGAAGTGAAAGTGGGTTTTTTGAGCAGACCGCACGGCCTGGGCGGACTTAGTTCGTGGCCTGGGCGGACTGACGGTGTGGCCTGGGTGGACAATGGCCAGGGTGGACATGGTGGCTTGTGTGGACTATTAGAGCAGCCTGAGCGACCTGTCTATGGCGATCTGGTGGAGGTGTTCAGTTAGCTCGGCCGGGGGTTCTGCAGTTAGCTTGTCCTTGAAGTAACCGGGTGGATTGGCCGTGAGTCCGCGGGAATGTGGCGGACTCAGTTGGAGTCTGCGGAGTTTGCTGATGGCGGACTGTTCTTTGAGCATGCGACCTGGATTTTTGTCCGCCGAGCTCGCGCTTGTTGATTAGTGGGTTGCTGGACTTGGTCACTCTCTGTGACAAGTCCAGGGTGTTCGATATGCTCGCAGAGTCCGTTGTTGATCGAGCGATCAGTGCCATTTGATCGTGGACTCGTGTGGCGAGCTGAAGCGTTGTTCGCGAGTTGTGCGGGCTAGTGTCGTGTCTGCATGTAGCATGCGGACTGATGCAGTGAGTGGGATGTTGCTGTCTCCGCGTGCTGCGAAGAGTGCGTACTGGTACGGTGTCCTCCAGGTGGCGGACTGGCTTTCTGACTTGGCGCTTGGCGAATGGCTGAGTCTGGCTTTGTCCTTGCGGACTCGGCGGACTGGGTTGTGATAGCTGCGAGCTGGGGTGGTAACTCTATCCACTAGGGCGGTGACCACACTCCTCACATGGCATATAAATAGGATCCCTCTGCCACTTCTACAGTAACTGAATGAACAGTAAGTTGAGCGCAGATTAATTGTTGCTGCCTCGGTTTTCTAATCTGTAAGGATTGAGAAGCTTTAACTGGTTGTTGTTTGCAGGTTGTACAGCTAGCACTGTGATGTCAGGAGTCTGGTTCTGATCGCGGTCAGGAAGCAGTGAATCTTGTTGTTTACAATCGGTGGTTTGCAGCAGGTCGCACTTGGCGGCCAACCAGTCTTCTCTCCAGCAGTTGAAGTTCAAGTTCAATAACCAGTTTGCTGGTCTCGGCGGACTTGGCAGTATGTTCCTTCAGTTCGGCGGCGGCTTGTAGAGCGGGCGTCTCAGCAGAATAACGGGTTGTCTGCGGTTTGTGCGGACTCCGTAGATCAGTGATAGCAGCAGCGGCTTGGCGGTCCTGGCGGACTCGACGGTCTCTGAGGCAGTCCGCCCGGCTTGGAGTTTTCTCTTGTTTGTTTACTTCTCATTTGTACTTGGCAAAATCATGTCTCGTCATGTATACCTGGCCTTGTAAAGATTGATAGTTGATGAATACAAGATCTGTGACTGCTCTCTGTTGTTACTGATTACATAGCTCAGTTTATGGTTGGAGTGTTCATGCGCTAGTTCTCGCTTTCCGCTTGATCAAGTGATCAGCTTGATAGCTCTGGAAGTATTTGCTTGATATCAGAACTACCAGTTGATCAGCTTGAGAAATTTCAACATGATCGTCTTCCCTTTGGGCGGACGGGGATGCTGAGTTGATTTGATCTTTCAAACTCATGTGTATCATGAAACCTACAAGCCACCGATGTTGAATCTCCAAGCCGCCGATGTTGAATTTCCAAATCGTCGTTGTTGACTCTCCAAGCCTCTCATGTGTTTCACATGCTAGGAAACTTATAGGAAAGTGACCAAGACAAATGAAATGACTATTTAAAGGATTGAGATATGACTTGGATTGACACACCACCGATTCTCATCTTAGAGAAAGAGACCTTTGAAGATGGATTCACGGAGAAGAAGAATGCGAGGCTGCGGAGGGCTGCAGAGTGTGGTAAGGCTGTAGTGGGGCAAGCAGCGTAGTGAGCAGTGAGCTTACATGCGAGCTAGGCATTATTCCACGTTGAATTCTTTGGTGGCGGTGGCGGTGATGGTCGTATGACGATGACGAAGGTTTGCCGGAGCGAACCTTGCGCGTTCTTCTAAGGATTGCAGTCCAAGATCATTATCCACCCGCAGATTAAGCTAATCCATCTTATCTGCGGTGTACTTGTAACAAATTGGTTTTTTTCTGTTTAATCTATTTGTAGTTTTGATTAATTCTCGTGCAATGAATTTTTTCTCTGTATTATATCGTGTTTTTCGTACCCTTACGATTATTGTGACTGTCCTGGGGATTGTGTGGAATCCGAACAAGGAAGGTATTTGAAGCCTCATTATTCCTCTCAAGACTTCGATTTTTATCTCACGACATTCTAAACCCAACTCACGTGCCACTTTCATCGACCAACGCCCGAACTAATTAATATTACACCGCTTACGTTCTCAAGGCTCCAAGCATATTCAAAAGAATTCCATCTTTTTGATCTTGTACTCAATCACTTGAAGTTCAATCAGATAGTAAAAGCCATAGAAAAATAAATGGACAGCAATCTGCTGTGTAATCCACACAAAGTGTTTTTAAAACAATATGGAAGATAGCAAAAGTGTGTTGGGATATAACGCGGAAAATATCCCCTAGGCACAACCAAATTAATACAGGATTGACAAGAACGCATAAATCTGAACAAACTCTGCAAACATAAATTAATGTAACTGCAATAATAAAGCATGAAGAAATGTACCGACGTCCGTTACAAAAAACACCGCGGAGGAGCCGGACTCGCTCGATCCTCGGGAGAGAGAATAATCTGGACTGCAATCCGCTAGCACAGCGGACGCACAAGATTCACCGAGAACCTTCGTCATCGGATGACGACCAAACCACCCGCCACCAACGGAGAAACACGGTCGAGGCCAACTGCACTCACGCACGCCATCGACGCCAAGCCGCACCACCGGAGAAAAACACCATCAAGGCCACTGCACTCTCGCATGCCTTCGCCGCCACGCCCGCGCCGTCGGAGAAAAACTCCGTCAAAGCTACTGCACCGCCGCAAGCCTTCGCCGCCACGCCCGCACCGCCTCATCTACTCCAAGACCGGTAGAGATCCTCTCCTCCAAAACGGTGGCTATTTCCTCCAAAGCCGGTGGATACGTCGAGAGTCCCTCACAAAAGAAATGCTTCGCCGCCATCGCACGGTGTTGCACCAACTGCAACCACCGGCGGCATCCAACAGGGGTCTCCCACCCCTTGCGGCACCAAGAGTGAGAGAGCGGCGGCGGCGGCGGCTCCTCTCTCCAACGCTACTAGGGGCGGCGGTTCTTCTCCCCAAACGGTTACTCCCGGGCTGTCCTCTTCTCCCAGGCGGGCTGGATTTATATATCTCTGCCTCAAAACCATATATGTTATGTGTGACCCATGAATGACATAATTTAATATTCAAGCAATTCAAGCAGGAGAGTGATTCTCTCTCTCTAAAAGGAAATCAATATATGCTGATTTTCTTCTTTCTTGGAATTTCCAATTCATGCCCTCATTGACTCTTCTACCATTCATGATGTTTCCCAAAAAGGAAATACTGGATATGTTTTGGATCCGAATCCGAACCAAAGACATAACAATCACCACCTTGGTTCGGAATTCGGAGCCACATCTGCACGAAACATCCACTTCACACATCAACAACTGCACCAAGCAACTCTGCACGTAGCACCGCCTCAGCCCGAGGCATTAGCCGACCAGCTCCAGTCGACTCATCTCTGCTCGGGCTCAACCCGTGAACATCGTCGCAACCAGAACGTAGAAACTGACTCCCATAACCGGAGTCCCAGAAGGACGATCATCTGCACCACCACGACAATCCACCATGTTGGCCGCAGAAATCATGAGCATACCACCATACGTCGTGGTCCCCATCAGCCGGTACAAACTACCGCACTACACAGCTCTCCTGAGCATGGTACGTCCTCACTCCACCAACAGGACTCCATCTCGGGCCACCCAACTATAGCCACCTGAATCCAATCCGCTCAGCGATGATAAACATCCTGCTGTCAGAGTCGCTCAGACTCTCAGTGATGGTGAGGACAACATCACTCTGCACCATGACCTAGCTGTCACTCAGTCCGCACCCTAACCCCGAGGCCTTTTTGCACGCTGCGAACTAGCACTCCTGTGTGACTGCACTATCTGCAATGGTAAAAATACCATACCCTCCTTTTGCCCGGATCGAGATCGTGCTCCACTCAATCCCTTGCCAAACTGCCTCACCTTACCCATCCGCTGCTGCGAAGATGTAACCGCCCCAGGAGTAGGGCCCACTAACATCTGTTGGATAGCACCGCGATCGTGACCTCCACTAGCTCCACCGTATCCTTCTCATACAAGAGCATTGTCACTAAGGCCGGTAAACAAAAAGTGAGCGAGGTAAGATGTGAAATGGGTCTCCACGTCTCCCTCCGTCTCTGCACCAGCTGCCTCTAACTGACACAGAAACCGTCTGAACACTCATCGTGTTCCCACAGATAATCTTCTCCCTGTAACATATCTGCGATTATCATGACTTCTCATGCAGAGTACCATCTGTCATAGGTCAAATCCGCCACTGTCCCACTTCTTCAAAAAACTGTCCAGATTCACGTTCTTCCCTGTCATGGTTGTCCTACGGCACGACTTAGGAGACCTGATTAATTCAAAGGTCAGATTTGAAAAGATGGGGAGCGGACCTAGTCGTCACCCACCGCAGTCAAATCGTTCCTCGAATGTCCAATCAGTCGCCTACAGAACCTGGCTCTGATACCACTTGTTGGGATATAACGCGGAAAATATCCCCTAGGCACAACCAAATTAATACAGGATTGACAAGAACGCATAAATCTGAACAAACTCTGCAAACATAAATTAATGTAACTGCAATAATAAAGCATGAAGAAATGTACCGACGTCCGTTACAAAAAACACCGCGGAGGAGCCGGACTCGCTCGATCCTCGGGAGAGAGAATAATCTGGACTGCAATCCGCTAGCACAGCGGACGCACAAGATTCACCGAGAACCTTCGTCATCGGATGACGACCAAACCACCCGCCACCAACGGAGAAACACGGTCGAGGCCAACTGCACTCACGCACGCCATCGACGCCAAGCCGCACCACCGGAGAAAAACACCATCAAGGCCACTGCACTCTCGCATGCCTTCGCGCCACGCCCGCGCCGTCGGAGAAAAACTCCGTCAAAGCTACTGCACCGCCGCAAGCCTTCGCCGCCACGCCCGCACCGCCTCATCTACTCCAAGACCGGTAGAGATCCTCTCCTCCAAAACCGGTGGCTATTTCCTCCAAAGCCGGTGGATACGTCGAGAGTCCCTCACAAAAGAAATGCTTCGCCGCCATCGCACGGTGTTGCACCAACTGCAACCACCGGCGGCATCCAACAGGGGTCTCCCACCCCTTGCGGCACCAAGAGTGAGGTAGCGGCGGCGGCGGCGGCTCCTCTCTCCAACGCTACTAGGGGCGGCGGTTCTTCTCCCCAAACGGTTACTCCGGCTGTCCTCTTCTCCCAGGCGGGCTGGATTTATATATCTCTGCCTCAAAACCATATATGTTATGTGTGACCCATGAATGACATAATTTAATATTCAAGCAATTCAAGCAGGAGAGTGATTCTCTCTCTCTAAAAGGAAATCAATATATGCTGATTTTCTTCCTTTCTTGGAATTTCCAATTCATGCCCTCATTGACTCTTCTACCATTCATGATGTTTCCCCAAAAAGGAAATACTGGATATGTTTTGGATCCGAATCCGAACCAAAGACATAACAAAGTGGACCAATGTCTTCTCTAATATGTGGCAGCCCATGTGATTATTTATCATGCTTTGGGTTTATTATAATTGAGGAGCTCCAACTTGATAGGTATGGGGCTGCGGCCGGCGCCAAAGGGCACTGACGATCGCCGTAGCATGTCGACGGGAGTAAGCCGACGGATGTTGGTGCAAGTAGGCAGCGGCGGACTGCAATCAATGCGGCAATGCCGGTGTCAACTTTGAATTCGTTTGCTCAAGTTCTCTTTTTGTAGGCATCACGTCGTTGTTAATCTCTCATTTGATCAGCTAAATTAGAGCAATTGTGTCCAATTGCACGTTTTTTTTTCATTTTTGAGCCTCGCATAGTTCAAATTTGATGCTCATTTTGATGTAGTCTGATCAATGGGTCGAAAGGGTCAATTGAACTAGATAGGGCTGCTAAATGATTCAATTGACTCGATTGCAAAATAAAAAAGTGTTACATTTGGGGAAAATATTTTTAAATAAAACCAATAATAATAATTACAAGAAATAAAAACAAAGGATGTCATATCTCCAACATTTGAAATGACATTCGTCCACACGCAGACTCAATCTCAACAACAGCCAATTCCAACGTAGTGCGGGATCGCCCGTGGGGCTTCGTAGCCTTCCTACTACTGCATCAAATTATTCAAGATATTTAAACAAAAATAAATTAATGGCATGCTAGACTTCTTTCACTAGTGGTTGTATAATCAAATTTCATATTGAAGAAAAAAATTCAACTGAGTTTAATGATTTCAATCATCAAAGCAGTCATAGCTTGAATTCAATCATTTTTTTTCTCTTTATTTTTTAATTTTTTAAATAAAAATCTTCACCTCCTCACAATGTCCTTGAGACTGCAATCATGCACTGCACTGCGAGTGATGAGAGTATCGTCTTTCCGAGACAATGTCATGATCAAAATACTATCGTGATTTTTAGGCGCTGCTATCCGCACCGTAGTTTTGGCTATTCGCACCACACTTTCTCATAATTTTTTGTGTCTTAGAAAATACGTCTTGTACATGCATTTTTAGGAAAAATTTTCAACACGAAAGTTTTTAGATCTCGACGAGAATTACAACTCGTGTTGAACAATTTCCTAAAAATGTACGTACAAAGCGTACTTGGGAAATACGTCCAGGTTTCGCGTCTTTTGGAAAACACTTTGTACATACATTTTTTAGGAAAAGTGTTCAACACGAAAGTTGTAGAGATCTACAACTTTCGTGTTGAACACTTTTCCTAAAAATACATGTACAAAAGCGCATTTTCAAAAAACAAGAAAAATTATGAAAAAGTGCAGCACATCGAAACCTCATGCACGTCATTTATATATATAAACAAGATTGAAGGAATTTCTTAAAAGAGGTCATGGGTTCTCGTATAAATTCATCAAAATCATTTTTTAGGCTCTGATCATTTCGATGGAATTGAGGTTTGGAATTGACATTCAATTGTCAATTCCAATTGTGACTGTTCGGCGGCATAATATTATATCGGAATTGGAATTCATTTCAATTCCCATAAGAATTTTTGATTATAGAAAAAATACAGCTCCCTCAATTCTATCTCACGAGATTTTCATTCATGATTCTCACCACTACGAGCGCGTTCCGACTCTCTCAAAAAATATTAACGCAAATTTTTGTTTTCGCCCAGGACCGCATTTTCGCCGAAGAGTGAATTTTCGACATGACGCACATTTTCTGCCTGGGATTACATTTTTCGCCCCGGCGCAAATTTTCGCCCGAGCCCGCATATTTCGACCGGGCAAACATTTTATCGCTTGGGCGACTATTTTTCGCCCTGATGCGCATATTTCGTCCGACATCGCATTTTTCTCCTGAGAGCGTATTTTTTCGTCCGAACGAGCATTTTTTCACCCGGGCACGCATTTTTCGCATGAGAGCGAATTTTTCGCCCGTACATGAATTTTTCGACCGGGCAATCATTTTTAGGCCCGTGCGCGTATTTTTCCCCCGGGCGCGAATTTTGCTCGGTCACATTTTTTTCCCGGACGCGCATATTTTACCGAGGATCGCATTTTTCGGTCGGTGTGCATTTTTCGGTCGGGGCTTATTTTTCGGTCGGGGTGTATTTTTTCTCCGAGAGCGTATTTTTTGTCCAGACTTGCAATTTTTACCCGAGCGCGCATTTTCGTTTCCGGACATGAATTTTTCAACCGGAAGCGATTTTTCGGCAAGTGCACACATTTTTCTCCCGGGCGCGAATATTTCTCCCTGTCGCGAATTTTTCGTCTGGACTCGAATTTTTCGACCGGATGCGATTTTATTTGCCCGGGTGCCCATTTTTCGCCCGGATGCGATTTTATTTGCCCGGGTGCCCAATTTTCGCTCGGGTGCGCATTTTTCGGCCGGACGCTCATTTTTCGCCCGTGAGTGCATTTTTTTCTCGGGCGCGCAATTTCGCCCGGGCGCGCATTTTTCGGCCGGACACACATTTTTCCTCTGGGCGGCCATTTTTCGCTCAGACAGACATATTTCGCCCGGGAGATCATTTTTCGCCCGAGCGCGCATATTTCGCCCGGTCGTGCATTTTTCACCCGAGCGGGCATTTTCGCCCGGGCGCGCACTTTCGCCCTGGCGCGAATTTTTCGCTCGGGCGCGAATTTTTTGTCGGGGAATAAGTTTTTCGCCCGGGCGCGAATATTTCTGGGCACAAATTTTTCGCATGGGTGCACATTTTCCGACCGGCCGCGCATTTTCTGGCTTTGCGCCATTTTTTCACCAGTCCCGAATTTTTCGCCCGGGCGCGTATTTTTCACCCGGATGAGAATTTTTTGGCCGGCGAAAAGTCCGGGTAAAAAATGTGTGGTCAGGCGAAAGTTGCGCGCCCTGCGAAAAATGCGCGTTCATGCAAAAAGTGAGATACTTGGCAAAAAAATATGCGCCCGAGCAAAAAAATGAGCGGCCGAGCGAAAAATGCGCGCTCGGACGGAAAAATTATAATATTGAGCGGAACATTTGAATTAATAATTGCAATTCACATGACAGAATTTCTGCATTTTGCCGAACGAAAGAATTGAAATTGACTTCAATTCGAATTTCTGTGAGAATTGAAATTGAATCAATTTCAAATCTTGCATTTCAATTCCTGCGAAATGAAGGAACCTTAAGTCATTCTATTTTTTTTGAGAGAGATATAGTGGGTAGCGAAGGTTTGTTGTAAACCTCTTAAACCTACTTAAAAAGCAAAAGCCTAAGGCTCTGTTTGGGACAAGTTATGATGATGAATAAGCAACTTATTGAAAATTGATGTTTTGAAAGAGATTTTATAAAAACAATGATGAATAAGCAGTACACTGTTTGGATAGTTTGTCCATAAGTGCTTATCTAAAGTTTCATTCATTTGTAAAAGTCTGTTCAATTGGACACGTTTTTTTCGGTCTGAACGCGATTTTCACTCGGACAAATTTTTTTGCATGGGTGCGAATTTTTCACACTGACGCGATTTTTTCTTCCGGACGCGATTTTTTTTTCTGAGCTCAAATATTTCGCTCAAACGTGATTTTTTTTTCGGACGCGATATTTTCACCGGGGGCGGTTTTTCGCACCGATGTGGTTTTTTCGCCCGGGCGCGAATTTTTCGCCCTAGAGTAAATTTTTCGCTCGGACGCGGTTATTTCGCTCGGAAGCACTTTTTTCGCATGAACGTGAATTTTTCGCCCGGGCGCGAATTTTTCGCGGGCGCGAATTTTCGCCCGGGCGCGAATTTTCGCCCGGGCGCGAATTTTCGCCCGGGCGCGAATTTTCGCCCGGGCGCGAATTTTCGCCCGGGCGAGAATTTTCGCCCGGGCGAGAATTTTCGGGAGCGAATTTTCGCCCGAGCGTGAATTTCCCGTCCGGGCGCGAATTTTTCGACCATGCGCGCCGCCCGAGCGCCAATTTTTCAGCCGGACGCGATATTTTTTCCTTGACGCAATATTTTTGCTCGCAAGCGATATTTGAGCGCGAATGTTTCGACCGGGCGCGAATGTTTCGTACGGGCGCGAATTTTCCGTCCGGGCGCTAATGTCTACTGGGCGCGGATTTTTCGTTTGGGCTCGAATTTTTTGCCTGTGCGCGATTTTTTAGCCGGACGTGATATTTTTGCCTCGACGTGATATTTTTGCTCGCACGCGATATTTTTGCACGGAAGTGAAAAAAGGCATTCTGCCAAAAAAATCGCGTCCGCCCGAAAAAAATTCTCGTGGGCGAAATATTCGTGCTTGGGTGAAAAAAATAGTTGTCGGGCAAAAAAATCACTATCGAGCGAAAAAATCGCGTCAGTGCGAAAAAACAGCTTCTGTGCGAAAATGTCGCGCCCCGGTGGAAAAATCGCTCCCGAGCGAAAAAATCGCTTCAGTGTGGAAAAATGCTTACCTCGACAAAAAATTCGCGCCCGGTCGTAAAATTCGCGGCCGAGCGAAAAATAGCGCCCGGGCGAAAATATTCGTATCCGGGCGAAAAATCGCACCCGGGCGAAAAAGTCGCGACCGGGCGAAAAAATCACGCCCTTGCGAAAAAATCGCACTCGTGCGAAAAAATCGTGCCCGGGCAGAAAATTCGCTCGCGGGAAAAAAATTCGCGTTGGGTCAGAAAATTCGAAGACGGGCGGAATATTCGTGCCCGGGTGGAAATTTCGCTCACGGGTGAAAAAATCGCGCCCAGGCGAAAAATACGCCCTCGGGCGAAAAATATGAGCTCTGGTGAAAAAATCGCACCCTTGCGAAAAAATCACGCCCGGACGAAAAAAATCAACTTTGACTTTTTTTAAGGAATAACCACTTATGAGAAACCATAAGCTAGACCCGAATAGCTTATGAAAAATCAGCTTATCATACTTTATAAAATAAGTGATTTTTTATATGCTGCACAAACAAACAGCTGAAAAACTATTTTTGCGTTTTAAGTAGAGATTATTTATCAGCATAAGCTGTCCCAAAGAGAGCCTAAGGAAGGGTGGGGAGCAGCCGAGCAGATGAGAGAGTGGGTTCCTTGTTTTTTTATATTTTTTTCTCTAAAATAATATTGTAAAGTGTTTTTTTTGGAGAGAATTTATTTCACAAAGAAAAAAATATATAAATAGATACAATTAATAAATAATATAATAATGCGGAGATTCTTCATTAGAACGTATAGAATGCATGATTTTTTAGGCGAGGTTGTGCGTTTATGAGTGACAGTTCATGACCACTGCGTTCACCACGTTCACGACCGTCATAACGGAAACCTCCAATCTCATATGGAGGCTTTTTACCGTTCGGGCCGCAGTTTCAGTTGGAGGCCCGAGCTCCAGCCCGACATTTGCCAATTAACCAAGCCCGACAATTATTTCAAAGACTTATGATTTCCAATTTAATTTATAATTATATTCATCAAATAACAATTTATATAAATTTAAGAACTTAATTATAAAATTGTTATTATTTTCTCTCAAGCATGCAAAATCGGCCGAATTTATCCACAAAAAACACGTGGGAAAGTAGAGTTCTTAAGTTGATTTTATTTTAAATATTTCTCTGATTGACATCTAACAATAACGATAAGGATAAGATAACTATTCGGTGGGGCATTATTTAGTCCCATAGGTTACATAGTGACAAAAATATAAATTATATATATATAAGTCGTATTTGCAAAAGACATGAAAAATTAAGAAAAAATGTCCTGTGAATAGCCAAAAATTACGGTGCGGATAGCAGCATCCAAAAATTATGACTAATCAGGGGGCCCACTTATCCAGACCGCAGTAATACTATCGCCTCAGGTATTGGACGACACATGCTGATGTGGGACCCGCGAACAACCCATCCAAAAACTAACGTGACACGTGCCATCAGAGGACAAACCCAACAAGGCCACGTGTATCACTGGATGGGATGCAGAGGCGATCGCAATCTCAACACAAAGCTATGTGCGGCTGTCGGCCATGTTATAAACATGTGATTGTTATTAACATTATAGTTTTGATTAGACGTACTACATTTTTTCTTAATTTTTCGTGTTATTTGGAAATATGCCTTCTACATATATTTTTAAGAAAAATGTTCAACACGAAAGTTATCGATCTCGTCGACGACATCGACAACTTTCGTGATGAACACTTTTCCTAAAAATATATGTACAAGACGTATTTCTAAAAGACACGAAATATGAGTGTATTTTCAAAGTACGACTTGTACGTGTATTTTTAGGAAAAAATGTTTAATACGAAAGTTGAGATCTACAACTTTAGCGGTGAACACTTTTCCTAAAAATACATCTACAAGACGTATTTACAAAAGACACAAGAAATTAGGAGAAAATGTAGTGTGACTAGTCAAAACAGTAATGCTAATAACAACCAGCTATAAATAATTATTCAGTCGTTCAGTGACACCTAGGTGTCTGATATCTTTTATTATTATTATAATATATATTATATAAATATCCTATCGAACAATTAGTCAACTCTCGTGTTTGATATGAGGGCCCACTCTGTCAACATGATGACGTGGTCACCGTGTTTTCATTCATAACCCCCATCCAAAAATGGTAATTATTCCACTTCTTGACATTTAACGCCGTTATCCAAATCGCGTTCATCATTATCTCATTAGTCTGTACCCTCTACAATAAGACATAGAGGTTTATGATAATAATATTTAAATAAGTAAATTAACATTCATATTAAAAAATTAATAAAATAAGGTTTTTTTTAATGTTATCCATCTAAAAAATAAAACAGCATTGAAAATAAAATAAAATAAAACATCAGCTTTTAAATATTAATCAGCAAGCTTCATAAAGGCGATGAGGGCGATATTATTTACACATCACTTTTAGGTGTATGCATATCAAACTCTTAAAATAAACAATACCATTATTTTTTTCAATCTCATCCATATTAAACTTAAGTGCAAATTTTTAGTTATATTGGTGCAAATGATTTGAGATTTTTATTTTTTATTTTGTTGATTTGAAATGTAAAAGAGAAGAAATCTTTTGTATTTGAAGTAATAAAAAAACACAAACTTTATTTTGTTGTTTATTTAAAAATTTGGCATGTATGTAAAATTTATAGTGTTTACTTGACATTTTTGTCTGCAAATAAAAGTTATAATGTGCAAATAGTTAAAAAAAGTGTGCACATATCAATGATGCACACAGACAAATGTAATGTGCACGTAACAACGCCCTAAAGAAACTTTATACTGTATAATTATTATATCTTTACAGAATATGTATTTATCAATTTGCATGTTGTAGTACTTTTTGAAATAATAAGTGAAAATAAATTTTTTTTTTTCAATAATATTTTTAGATGGTATGAGAGAGTCATCACGAGTATTTTCTTGGTTTTTTTTAAATAATAATGATTACTTTTGAAAACACACAAAATTGATACCTCAGACTCTATTTATTTGGACATTTCGCTTCTCCGTTTTGGACAAACGCCGCCGGAAGGAAGGTAAACAAATGAATCTCCGGCGGCATTTGTTCCGTTTCAATCCGACCGCCTTGAAAAATGCCCCAAAAAGTTCCGTTTGGAGCAGCCACCTCCCCCCTCCGATTCGAACACTATATTTTCACCTGCAGGATCGAACCGCCGCCGCTAAATCAAATGAAGCCTTAATCGAAAGATTTGTTGAAATTTTCCTGGAGATACATAAGACGAAATAGTTCTAGTGCAACTTTGAATGAAGATTACACGAGTTCTATAGGTTTGATCGCAAAACCGTTACAAGGGATAGACTCGTAATGATGAGGAGAATAATAATGAAAATTTTCATCCCATTCCAAAACATTTGATTTTTCAGACAGGTGGGCGCCACCACCGGTCGCCCCTTCTCTGGCGAGCCCGAGCAGCCTGCCCAGATCAGCCTGAGTGCCAAAAATGTCTGGCTACTAAGATCAGTAATCTAAGGGGCACAATTTGAACTTATTTACGAGGAGAGCAAAATTTCCTAAAATGGCTTTTTGAAAACTATAAAAAGGGGATGCAATCCTTCATTAGAAGAGGCCAAAGTTTTGAGAAAATCTTACAGCTGCCAGTTGCCAGATGCTTGGTGAAAACTATCCATATGTTCTGCCATTAACGCAAAGGCTCCGTTTGGGAGGAAATTTTTGGGTCAGGATTCTTAATCATGAGCATTATCAGGATAATCAATGAGAAGTCTGAAATGATGAGGGCCCCGCACAAAAGCGTATGACACAAGACACAATTACGTGGGCCCCTCCTCCTTTGCAGGTTCCTCATTGGTGCAGGACCATGTGCATTGTCAGGCTCCTCATTGGTACCGGATCTTATATCACTGTTGAAGTAGGTACATGCGGTCGTAACCGTTTGACCGCTGAAAATAAGTCCTCCCAAACGAAGCCTTAGGCAAACAACTCCTACACACTACACCGAGCTGCGTACAGTGGGGGCATAAGATCCACAGTTCCTAAGAAAAACTTGATAGTTCAAACTGAAGGTTCTTGCAGCGAATTTGGCAAAATTGTAGGCCTCTTCATGTTTCATAGATCTGGGTAGATGGCTTGTTTGATATATACATGGCGTTATTACGTGCACATAATGTTCGGTTTTATGCACGTCAATATTATGTGCACCCAGTAGAATTTTATGTGCACAACAAATTGTTAAGTGAACACCAAGATAAAGTATGATTTTCTCCCTTTCACTTTGATAACAATAATCTTCTTCCCTTTTGCAATTCAAAACATAAAATTTAAAGCATAAAATAAGTTCAAAATATAAATTTACTAGAACATTCATCAAGTTTAATCAAAATATGTGGGAAGAATAACTCTCCAAATCAACATGAGTTAGGACAATCAACTAAAAAAGAAAATGAGAAGAGACATTACCGTGCAATATCAAAATTTTTTTTACCTATGTTAAAATTGAAGAAGAAAATGTGAAGAGACATTACCAGATTAATGAAGGAGGCATGTGCCAGATTTACGTGTTGATGCCCGATTCGCGAACGCCACCGGAAGAAAAAGAGGCGGGTGAGGTTAGGTTTTGTCGGAGGTTACTGGAGGTTTCACCGAAGGATTCACTGGAGGATTCGGGGATGCCCTAGCGGATTGCGAGATTCACAAAAGAGGAGGCGGGGAGGTGAGGAGTTCGGGTGTGCCCATAGGTTTAGGATGGGTGTAATTGAGAAAGAAAAATATTGCGATTTATTTTTATTTTGGGTGTGCACTTAACATAGCCCTATATATATATATATATATATATATATATATATATATATATATATATATATATATATATATATATATATATATATATATATATATATATACACACTAGCATCTTCGAATGGGCTCCGCCCGTTCTCGATGCGTCGCTGCGGGCTTCGCCCGCTTGGCATTCTGGCGGGCTTCGCCCGCCCCCCGCAGGCGGGCTTCGCCGCCCCCCCCCCGGCGGGCTTCGCCCGCCCACCCCGGCGGGCTTCGCCCACCCGGCATAAAATTTAAAAAATTTAAAGTAAAAAATTTTAATTTTCTGATTTTTTAAATAATTATTTAATTATTTATTAATAATATAAATTATTTAAATATAAAAAAAAATCAAAAAAAACAAAAAATCCCGCACGGCAGCCTCCGCCTCCGCCTCCGCCTGCCGCCGGCAAGCCGCCGCCGGCCTGCCCGGCGCCCACCGGCGGGTTCGCCGGCCTCCGGCGAACCCACCGGGGGTTGTCCGGCGGCGACCGGGCAGGGCCACCGCCGGCGGTGGCCCTGCCCGTGAGCTCCAAAACTGGAGCTCACGGGCAGGGCCACCGCCGGCGGTGGCCCTGCCCGGTCGCCGCCGGACAACCCCCGGCGGGTTCGCCGGAGGGCGGCGACCGCGCCGGTGGGCGTCGGGCAGGCCGCCGGCGGCTCCGCCGCCGGCGGCGGGGTGAGGGGGCGGGATGCGGGATGCGGGAGGGGGGGATGCGGGATTTCCAGCATGGTGAACAGTAACGTTTTTTAGGATTTGGATAAATGCAGCCCTTCTATGTTGAATCCAACGGCCCATGTTTGATGGAGCTTGATCGGACGGTCCAGATTTATTTCATGGTGTGATTTGAGATAGGTATATTGGTTTATATGATAAAGATATATCTTTATTATATAAAACAATAGCCATATCTCAAAGCACACCATGAAATAGATCTGGACCGTCCGATCAAGCTCCATCAAACATGGGCCGTTGGATTCAAGGCATGAGGTCTGCAAACATCCAAAAACAGTTTTCGGTCACTGTTCATTCCTGCAAAAAACCCGATACCTGATTTCCACCTCCCGCCGCTCACGCCTCACCCCCGCCGCCGCCGGCGGAGCCGCCGGCGGCCTGCCCGGCGCCCACCGGCGGGTTCGCCGGCCTCCGGCGAACCCGCCGGGGGTTGTCCGGCGGCGAGCGGGCAGGGCCACCGCCGGCGGTGGCCCTGCCCGTGAGCTCCAGTTTTGGAGCTCACGGGCAGGGCCAACGCCGGCGGTGGCCCTGCCCGGTCACCGCCGGACAACCCCCGGCGTGAGCGGCTGCCCGTGCGCGCGTTTAAATTTTTTTATTTTTTCCGATTTTTTATTTTTTTATATATTTAAATAATTTATATTATTAAAAAATAATTAAATAGTTATTAAAAATATATTTAAAAATCAGAAAACGAAAATTTAAAATTATTAAATAACTTTATATTTTTAAAATTGTATGTCGGGGGGCGGGCGAAGCCCGCCGGAATGCCAAGCGGGCGAAGCCCGCTTGGTTGCGGGCGAAGCCCGCTTGGTTGCGGGCGAAGCCCGCAGCGACGCATCGAGAACGGGCGGAGCCCGTTCGAAGATGCTAGTATATATATATATATATATATATATATATACAAGTGACAGGCACGGGCCTTCGGCCCTGGGGACATTCGACGGGGGTGCGACAATCGGCAGAATGCGACATTCGGCTGGGTGAGACATTCGCCGGGATGCGACATTCGCCGGTAGTGCGACATTTATCGTGTGGACGACATTTGTCGTGGGCGGCGACATTTGTCGTGGGCGGCGACATTTGTCGTGGGAGGCGACATTTGCCATGGGCGGCGACATTTGTCGTGGATAGTACCCTCCCATATGGCCTCGCGCGACAGTACCCGACCGGCGACGGCGGGCTTCGCCCGCTCCCGACGGGCTTCGGCCGCTCCCGGCGGGCTTCGCCCGTCCGCAGCTGGCTCCGCACGACCCGCAACATATACATATGAGTACTCAAAATGACCACAAAAAATATAAATCAAGAATATAAATTTTATTTTGTAAAACAAATTATATTTTAACGTTAAAACATTAATATTTCTTTTGTCATTCCTAGCTATATACAATAGGTTTAGGGTATCTAGTGTTTTTATTTTTTGTATTTTAATATTGTAAAGTTCTGTAATTACCTAAAAGGATATTGTCTTTATAATATACTAATATAAAGTTTGGTATAATTGTGTAATTATGAATACAACTATAAGGGCAATATAGGGACATCAGGCAATGTTTCACCAAAGAATAATTTTCGTATAATAGTATATATATATATATATATATATATATATATATATATATATATATATATATATATATATATATATATAGTTGATTGTTACACGCATCTAATTTGAAATGGAAACTAATTAAATCCATTTTAAACAGATTAGCAAAATGTTTGTGATTCCCGCACATGTTCATTTTTTTTCGAAAAAAATGTACGTTCTTTGGCTCATACGGACAAAAATGTTGGGAAAATTTCTCCTCAACTGTTCCTTGAAATTCAAATCTCCATGTTATTCTAGAGATTTTGGTTCCGTTTGGGGGGGACTTATTTTCACCGGTCAAGCGGCTACGACCGCATGAACCCAACCTTAATTACGGTCCGATACATGCGGTCGTAACCGCTTGACCGGTGAAAATAAGTCCCCCCAAACAGAGCCAATATCATATAATAGAAATTGTCATAAACGTTGGACATTGGATGGAGATATTTTGAAAATGTTGGCGTTTTTTCAGCACGACACGTACGGCAATCTCCTCCATTTGGCACAGTGATGACGGTCATGAACATAGGGGGTTAAATTGTCATTTGTTAATGCTCGCTTAAGGAACTTCACTTCATCCACTTTTATTTTCAAACGTATGATGTTTGTTAGGCGATTCTTAACGAATGACATATTAACCCATATGTTATACCGCCGCCACGGTGCCAAGTGGAGCCATATGTCCTTGTTTGGTGCAGTGCTGGAGGTGGTGAACACAGTGTTCGTGAAAACCCAACCTCACCTAAAAAAATCATGCATTGTATGCGCAAAACTAATTTATTTTCTTGATAGTCGTGATAGACTTTGTCTTGCGAAACATGTATTTTATGATAACGATGTTTTGACTAACTCACGAGAGCAAATAAACAGCGCCAAACCAAGCCTATGTCGTAGAAAAGTTGATGATCTCTTAGATGTGATTCAAATATTTTTGTTGGTCATGCATTGAAGAACTAAGATAATTTTTATTTTTGTAAGTTGGTAATTAATATAGAGGAATTATATAAAACAAATTGTTGCTGACCAACTCGACGTTTCGGTCGGGCTGGAATTTTTGAACCGTCTAAGCTCTCGGGACGGTCGATCGCGCACACAGCCAAAAAGTAGGTTGATTGTACACAAGCAGTTTTAACGTGGAAAAACCTCTTAACTGGGTAAAAAAATCACGTGTCGGGTCTGTGCCAGTCAAAATCCACTATTTCCTGGGGGTTACAGCTGGTTTGTGAAATCGAGGGTAACAAACCACCTCTCGTTACAATTATGGGGTGAGAGAGCACTTTGCACGCGGCGGACGATAGGCCGTCGCGCCGGAAGTTGTTACAGATTGCGCTTTTGCGCCGGTGGTCTTCAGATAGCGACTTGCTGATTCTGGATGGGAGGCGGCGCACTTGGTCTTGCAGTTGTTAAGGCCGCTTGGAACTTGGGCGATTCGGCTTCGCCGGGTGATTGCGACTTGACCCATTTGTGGTTCGGGTGTGGCCCGAAGGTGGCTCGAAGGTGGCTCCGGGTGGCTCGTAGGAGGAAATCGACAAAGCTTCGATCTGAGGAAGAATAAGATTCCGAAGAAAAAGATCAGAGAAAGATGATAAATGAGGAGGCATGTGGCTCCTTTTATATGCTACATGAGGTGGTTATGGTGGTTACACGGCTATCTGCACGCCGTAACCACCTTCATAAATGTTTTTACTATGGTTTTTTATAAGCGTATTCCGCTATTTGGAGACCGCCATGAATAAATAATAAAATATTAATTAAATTCCCTCACTAACCTGGTTGTTAGTGGGTGGTTACGCGCAGATCGAACAGCTAAGGATGCTCTCCCCTAATCGGACGGCGGGAGCGGGACTCCATGGGCGGCCGACGAACCTGCCGCCAAGTTCGCCGGCGAGGGAGGGCCGCCGATGGAGGCCGGGGAGGAGCGGCCTCTCTCCTTGGTCACGTGCCGACGACAGAGGGAGGGGGAGGTCGGGGCGGCCGCCCCCTTGGCTATCGGAGGCCGAGGCGAGGGGGCGGCTGGGGCGGCCGCCCCTTCTGCCGCCGGCGGCCAAGGAGGGAGGGCAGACCGGTTGGCCGCCCCTCTTGGTCGCATGGGAGGCCAGGCGAGGGGGCGTCGGGGCGGCCGCCCCGTTTGTCGCCGGATGCCGAAGCGAGGGGAGGCCTGGTCGGCCGCACGGTCGGCCGGGCGAGGGGGCGCCCAGGGTGGCCGACCCCTTGGCCGCTCGGGTGGCCGAGGAGGGGCGGCCCGGACGGCCGTCCCCTTCGGCCGCACGAACGAGGGAGGATGTCCGGCGTTCGGGAAGGAGGTGGACCGCCCTCCGCCGGCGAGGTGCGGTGGTTTCAACATATCATAGGATTCTCGTTCTTGAAAATCAATGCCACATCATGTGGAGTGGGATCGACGCGCGGGGGATCGAGTGTGGTGATCGCGTGCGCGGTCAAACCCATGATCCCACTCCTTTTGGGTGGAGATCATGGGGGTGTGGCTATGTGCACCCCTGATTTTCTATAAAATGGGGTTCATCCCCAATAATTGCCCCCCAGATCCTTATTGCACAAGGCTGTTTCAGACGAAAAAAAACAAAGATCTTGTTCTGTTCACTTTCATGGCGGTGATGGTGGAGAATGGTGACAGACTTGCGCTGGCGAGCGGTTGTGTTCTGCAAACTCGGGTAAAAATGTTACTATCTATTTTGATATAGGAGAAACGATAATCATTCATGAGGGAGGAAGCTATTTCTTCCGTGGTTGCGACGGTGAGCGGGGCGCGTACGGGCGTGTGCGAGTGCGTGCCAGAGGGAGTGTGGGCGCCACGTGGAGAAGTGGGCGGTCGCGCTCGCGCTGGAACATGCGCGGCTGGTTATGAATGTAAGTGCGTACCAGACAGGCCGTGCGGGTGGGCGTGCGCGGTGGCGCGCTGGCAGGCACAGGTGTAAGAGCGAGCGCGCGGGTGGGCGCGCGCGGTTGCGCGCCATCACGAACAGGTGTACGCGCGAGCGCGCTTGCGGGCGCATCCGGCCCGCGGGCGCATCCGCGCGCGCGGGCGCATCCGCGCGCGCGGGCGCATCCGCGCGCGCGGGCGCATCCGCGCGCGCGGGCGCATCCGCGCGCGCGGGCGCATCCGCGCGCGCGGGCGCATCGCGCGCGCGCGCGCCTGATCGCTCGGGCGCGATCCCGCGCGCATACCCGATCCCATGCGCGCGCGTGCACCCCATCCCACACGCGGGCGCAAGCCTAGTCACGCGTGCGTGCGCCCGATCCCACGCGCGGGTGCGCGCCTAGTCACGCGTGCTCGCGCGGTCTAGCACGCACGGTCTCGTGCAAGGGAGCTCGCGGGCATGCACGGTCTTACGTGCGGGCGTGCGTATAGGTGCGCCTGACCACGAGCGCAGGGCACACGTCTGGTCATGCACGGGCCAGGCCTCGTGCGTCCTAGTGCACGCTCTTGGGCGTGCGTGTTGGCTTGTGTGCATGTCCGTGGCCATGCACGGATATTCGTATGGGGTCTCTCTGCGCGTGTCGTGGTACGTGTTTGATTTCGGGCGCATTGCAGATGGATTTTGTCCAGGTTTTTTTTGCCTAACTTTTTACACATTGTGACAGGGCTCGAAATGTACTGCTTGGCCGATGCTTCTTCGCTCTTCTCTTACCGAGGACCAAGTTACAATTTGGGGGAGGAGATTCAGCCTTTCTGCCGACTTTGAAGTGAGGATACTGTGTGCTGAGGAGAGGGTGCAGAATCCTCTTCGTGGCTGGTTGACGATCTGCAATACTACCTTGAGATCGGGGTTCGGTTCCCCCCGTGCGAGGAAGCAGTTGAGATTCTGAAGTTCTGCGGCGTGCCGATTTCCCAGTTTACTCCCTTGGGAGTGGTACGCCTCGTGGAGTTAGTTATCTTCTTTTGCGAGCTTGGCAGGAAGCTTTCTTTGGATTGCTTACGACACTGGTGCGATGTTCGCTCTGATGGTGATGAGCGGGTGAAGATTTACAGCAACAAGAGTTGACTTGATTTTGAGATCCGGACGGACCGCCTCCACAAAAATACTTTGTTTGGTTATGTTAGGATTTCTCGGGGCTTTCCGGAGCTGTGGAACGCATTGCCTGGCCGTTGCCGCCACCAAAAGGGAAAGGAGCGGGAGTTCACTCAAGCACTTGTATTTTTAGAACCTCGCGAGCTGTCTAACCGTCTGTTTTGCATTTCTTTGTTCGTTGAAGAGAAGCGTTTTTTGCAGTGTGACCTTTTTTCAGTCCCTGGGCAGACCGTTGTGACGTCTTTGAGTTGTAGTCGGAAACGGAAGGCCGTTGTAGTTTCTCGAGGTGACGGAAGATCAACGCCTTGTTTGTCTTCTCCAAGTGATGATTCTCCTTGCGGTGGCCGTGGTGGTTCGCCTCCTGATGTTTAGGTGATATCTTCTTCTTTGAAGGTGATGAATGAAGTGGTAAGTGAGCTTAATCATTTTTGGCTCTGATTTATTGTTGTATTGCATTGACTTCTTTCTTTTCTTTTGCAGATTGAGGCTCAGGTTCAGATTACTGTCACCTGGAATGACCATTGTATGAGTTTGAAGGACAGATATCTAGCCCTTCAGGAGAAGTTTCAAGTCACGACGAGCTCTCTTGTCTCCTTGAAGAATGATCACGACCGAGATGTTTCTCGATTTCGCCAGATGGGGTCGGAGCTGAAGGCAGAGTTGGAGGAGTCTCGGGCTTCCATAGAGGTGGAGAAGTCTCTGGTGGAGAGGACTAGACAGATGTTGAAGTGTGCTCAAGAGGAGACTTATCGTTTGGAGACAGAGCTTGGTGTAGCGAAGGCCCATGTGGAGGCGTTGTCTTCCGATAGCCGTGTGTTGGAGTTGAAGGCTGCTGGCCTTGTAGAGTATATGGAGTCTCTGGATTACATGTGTGATCGGTGCTTGATTAGCGAGGAAGTTTGCGAGGAGATCAGGAGCAAGGAGGTAGAGCCTCAGATGGAAGATGTTCGAGAGTTGACCCTCAGGCGTGGATTCTCGAAGGCTTTTTATCTTGTCAGCAGGAGCTTAGGATGCGACATGTCCAGCCTCATCTTTGATCACCTTTCTAGCGACGAGGGTTCTGATGTTGACGCGGCTGACATGTAGCGGTGTTGTTTTCTTATATTAGTGTTTGTTTGCATTTGTTGCCTTTTCAGTAGGTCATTGTTATTGTTTGACGGTTGTTGAGTGACGTGTTTGCACATGTATTTGTATGTTGTTGTAATGAGATTTATGTCCTTTCTCCTGCCTGAGCACTATTTATCTTGTAGTGTTGCTTTGTGGGGGCTATAATTGTGCGTGTAGTTGGTTAGTAACTTAATTCGCACGAGAATGGCTCGCGGCTTAGTTCGCGTGGGAATCACCCGCGGCTTAATTCGCACGAGGATCACTAGCGGCTTAGTTTGCACGAGAATCACTCACGACTTGGTCGTGGGGGGGGGGGGGGGGGGCAGACCTTGACGACGTCCTGACCTATTAAGACAAGTTCGGTGAATAGCTTTTGTATTCAAACCAAATACGCAGTCTTACCTTCTGCACAAGGATCGCTCGCGGCTTAGTTCGCACGGGGATCGCCCGCGGCTTATTCTTACCTTAAACTAATTGGACATTGGTGAAAACAAAACATAATGTTTAAATAACTGATTGTCTATACGCGTCTATTCTTGCGGTTCTTACTTATCATAGAGTTCAAATATAATAAATGCATCTTTGAGGGAGTTCAAAATAAGGAGTCACTGATATTTCGGATTACGTGCGTAACTTGCCTTGGAAATTCTCCCATAGTGATTGGTAAAGTTATCGTCCCTTGCACTTGGACTGGATGGTTGTCGAAGTCGTAGGTCCGGCTGCTGGTGTGAGATGTTGGACTATAAGTTTCATACTTTGAAGAGTGGAGAGAAATAAGATGTCGACTGAACTTCTATTGTCGACGAGTATCCTTTCGACCTTGTAGCAAGGATCTCTGATTACAGCGCTGATCACAAGAGGGTTGTAATGACCTAAGGAGGACCCCTAGCGCCGCTCGACCCACCAGCAGCCCATGAAGGACCCACGACACCACAGTGATACAGCCGGAATCTACAGGGCCTGCAGGCCGTACACCACAACCAAATCTCCGTGCTTGTTTCTCTGTAGCGCAAGGTTGTTGGCACGAGGCTTCGAACCCACAACCCTTGATAACACACTCCTGCAAACAGGTTATCACCCACCGTGGTGTCGTGGGTCCTCCATGGGATGCTGGTGGGCTGGGAGGCGCTCGGGGTCCTCCCTAGGTCGTTACAAAAAAGTGCAACTTTTTTATAACGACCTAGGGAGGACCCCGAGCACCGCCCGACCCACCAGCAGCCCATGGAGGACCCACGACACCACGGTGGTACACCCAGAATCTATAAGGCCTGCAGGGCCGTACACCCCAACCAAATCTTCGCGCCTGTTTCTCAGCAGTGGAAGGTTGTTGGCAAGGGGCTTCGAACCTGCAACCCTTGATAAGCAACCTTCAACAGTTCTCATCACCAACTGAGATGCAGCTCAGTTGGTGATTAGTGGTACGAAAGGCTACTTGTCAAGGTTGCGGGTTCGAAGCCCTGTGGCAATATTGCACTGTGTTGATAAACAGACCAGAGATACTTTGGGGTGTACGGCCTGCAGGCCTTGTAGATTCCGGCTATACCACCGTGGTGTCATGGGTCCTCCATGGGCTGCTGGTGGGCGGGGAGGCGCTGTGCTCCTAGCTGGCCAGGTCGTTACAAGGGTCTTGGTGGGGTATCTGGATATGCTCAAGGTCCTCATCCCTAAAGGCTATGGTGGAGTCCTGCTTGCGTCTTCCGTCTTCGCGAACGTCCTCTCAGGCACTTATTGAAAATATCTGGGTAGAGAGAATTGGCAACCCGACGATAGTTTCAATGTTTCCAATTATCTGCCTGCCACTTGCCCCTCCTTACTGGGCATCCTGC
This sequence comes from Platanthera guangdongensis, assembly GCA_039583875.1. Taxonomy (NCBI): domain Eukaryota; kingdom Viridiplantae; phylum Streptophyta; class Magnoliopsida; order Asparagales; family Orchidaceae; genus Platanthera; species Platanthera guangdongensis. The sequence goes on along the minus strand of CM077161.1, from coordinate 156,554,790 downwards.
TGATCTCTTGTCTGCCTAGGGGGAGCTTGCTGATCTTGATGGAGCCCTTGCAAGAATCCACCTACGAGTCCTTGACTAACTAGGCGCTCGATTTCGTCTTTTAGTCTCGCACATTCTTCTGTGGCGTGACAAGTTCCCTGATGGAATTCACAATACTTTGATTGATCGCCTCTAGGATTCGGGGCAGGATGTTTCGGACGGTTCAGAGCCGGCTCGTTCTGGATGGCATAAAGTACATTTGTGAGAGTGGTGTTCAGCGGAGTGTATTCTCAGGATGGCTGGTCCCTTTGGAAATCACGTCGTCGCTGGCCATTTCCGCGTTCTTCTTGAAATCTTCCTTCCTATGCTTTTGAGGGCTATTCTCTATCCCTCTCGCGCTTCTGGTCTCCGTCAAACTGTTGACAATAAGCTTCAATAGCTTTATCTGCCGCTATCTGTGCTTTCACGCGGTGCACAAGGTATTGGTAACTCGGGACAGTTTCTCCCATCAGTGCAGAATAAGATCCACTGGGGAGAAGCCCTCCAAGAAATACTCCTCTTAATAGTTCTGGATCTACTCCAGGGATCTGACGGGCTTCTGCGGTGAACCGGCAAAAAAATTCCTTCAAAGATTACCCCTCATTTTGTCGGATTCCCGACAAGTGTGAGGTTCTCAGACAATTCTTCAGTTGGCGATGAACTGGTCGGTGAACTGCCTTGTGAGTCCCGTAAAATTTGTATAGTTCCCTCCCTTAGAGAGTGGAACAAAGTCCGAGCTTGTCCTTTGAGAGTGGCTGGGAAGACTTGACATAGTAGCTGAGCAGGTGCATTATAGATCCTCATGATCATGGTAAAGTGTTTGACATGTTCTAGTAGGTCGTCTGTCCCGTCGAAGGTTTCGATTTACGACAGTTTGAAACCATGCAAGATTAGATGAGCCAAAACCGGAGGTGCAAGTGGGGAGCCTTGGTGAAGCAGTCGACGGGGGTGAATATCTCGCCGACCAACCAGCCTGCATTCCTCGGCGATCACTTCCCATATATCCTCCCGAGTGAATCTTTTGCGTAGGGGTAAGCAGGGCTCTTCTTCCAATATTTGGTCATGACGACCAGCTCCGACTACTATGAGGACCGGGTGAGTGGAACTAGTGGCGTCGGAGAATTCTTCCGACGCTTCTCTTCGCGGAGCCTCCCTCGGTTGTCCATGGCATAATGGAGGCGGGGGATTAGCTGGTGCGGGCGGCTGAGCAGGAGGTGCCCCATGTTTTTGAGTAGAGTGAACATCTCGGTTTGTTGCTTCTCCATCTGACGAACCCGTCCCTCCAATGTTGTTATTGGGGCAAGGACCGTTTCTGCCTCGAGAGCCACGTCTACAAGTAGATGAGAGTGGGCTGGTTCTGCGTGTCCCGCTGGGACAGATACTTTCGCTGTCCGGGCACTTCTTTTCGCCATTAAAGCTATTCCTTTGAAGCTGTCAAGTTAGACGTTATGTTGCTTCGTTCTGCTGTGCAAAGGGTATGATCTTCTGAAGATGTTAGGAATTCGTTTCCCACAGACGACACCAAACTGTTGCGGACCAACTCGACTTTCCAATCGGGCCGGAATTCTTGGACCGTCTTAGCTATCGGGACAGTCGAGCGCACACACAGCCAAAAGAGTAGGTTGATTGTATACAAGCAGTTTTAACGTGGAAAAATCCTCAACTGGGTAAAAAAACCGACGTGACCGGATCTATGCTGGTCAAAATCCAGTATTTCCTGGGGGTTACAGCTGGTTTGTGAAGTCAAGGGCGACAAACCACCTCTTGTTACAATTATGGGGTAGAGAGAACTTTGCACACGGCGGACGACAGACCGTCGCGCCGGGAGTTGTTACAGATTGCGCTTTGCGCCGGTGGTCTTCAGATAGCGACTTGCTGATTTTGGATGGGAGGCGCCACACTTGGTCTTGCAGTTGCTAAGACTGCTTGGAACTTGGGCGATTCGGCTTCACCGGGTGGTTATGACTTGACCCCCTTGTGGCTCGGGTGTGGCCCGAAGGTGGTTCAGGGGTAGCTCGTAAGAGGAAATTGGCAGAGCTTCGACCTGATAAAGAATAAGACTCCGAAGAAAAAGATCATAGAAAGATTATAAATGAGGAGTCCTGAGACTCTTTTTATAGGCTCCAGGAGGTGGTTATGGTGGTTACGCGGCTATCCGCACACCGTAACCACATTCATAAATGTTTTTACTATGGTTTTTGATATGTGTATCCCGCTATTTGGAGACCGCCAAGAATAAATAATAAAATATTAATTAAATTCCTCCACTAATCTGGTAATCAGTGGGTGGTTATGCGCGGATCGAACGACCGAGGGCGCTCTCCCTTAATCAGACTGCGGGAGCGGGTCTCCACGGGCGGCCGGCGAACCTGCCGCCAAGTTCGCCGGCGAGGGAGGGCCACTGACAGCGGTCGGGGAGGAGCGGCCGCTCTCCTTGGTCACGCGCCGACGACAGAGGGAGGGGGAGGCCGGGGCGGCCGCCCCCTTGGCTATCGGAGGCCGAGGCGAGGGGGCGGCCTGGGCGACTGCCCCTTCTGCCGCCGGCGACCAAGGAGGGAGGGCGGCCCGGTTGGCCGCCCATCTTGGTCGCACGGGAGGCCAGGCGAGGGGGCGTCGGGGCGGCCGCCCCGTTTGTCGCCGGATGTCGAAGCAAGGGGAGGCTTGGTCGGCCGCACGGTCGGCCGGGCGAGGGGGCGCCCGGTCGGGGTGGCCGCCCCGTGGGCCGCTCGGGCGGCCGAGGAGGGGCGGCCCGGGCGGCCGTCCCCTTCGGCCGCACGAACGAGGGAGGGCGGCCGGCGTCTGGGAGGAGGCCGACCGCCCTCCTCCGGCGAGGTGTGGAAGTTTCCTCATCATGCGGTGTGGGATCAGCGCGCGGAGGATCGGGTGTGGTGATTGCGTGCGCTGTCAAACCATGATCACACTCCTTTTAGGTTGAGATCATGTGGGTGTGATTCTGTGCACCCCTCATTTTCTATAAAATAAGGTTCAATCCCAACACAAATCATAATTTATTTGTTTGTAGAAAATTGTATTATTTTTCCTATTGTTTTTTATATTGGAACTATATATGTGTTATGTTATAATAGAAAAATTATTGTTTGACTGAAATATAGTTTTGTTGTTTTAATCATTTAACATATATTATAATCTATTTAAAAAAATATCAAAATACAATGTTCATTTAAATACTTAGATCATATCCGAAAGTTAATTATAATGATGAAAATTTAGAATAAGTTTTTAGTAGTGCATCTATACCTAATTGTATAGGTTCTCATTAGGTATGTTAATGACATTTTTGAGAAAGACTGTAATTAGGTATGTCAAATATGTTTTTGAGGAGTTACATTAAACGGATAAATTTTATCAAAATTGATTTGACATGCACAATATTGTATGCATTAAGATTAAGATTTTTTTTAAGCAGAAATCAAAAAGTGATGTATACCTTTGTACAATAATTAACTGAAATTGTGTTTTTTAAGCTGCAATAATTAATTGATGGGAGCAGAGTCCCGTGCCTCTCATGACCAAGATACTATTACGGTTGGCCACATGGGTGGAGTCATGTGTATATCACTCATGTATATATTAGTGTTAGATTAAAAAGAACAAATCAATATATTTTATGTGCTTGTATGAGATTAAGGTTCTGTTTGGCACGGCGGTCATACAGTGGCGGAGCCAGAAATATTGAAGCGTGGGGGCACAAGATACTTAGAATCAGGAGTCGGGAGAAAATGATGCGGCCCGCGGGGTCGACTCCAGGCTTAGAGTTTTGGGAACTCGGCTGTGGACCTGCGGTTCACTGAACTAGACCGAAAAATGCGTGGGGGCACGGGCCCCCACAGGTCCCTAGATAGCTCCGCCCCTGCGGTCATAAACTCATGCGTTAAACTGTCATTCATTAAGGATCACCTAACAAATTTCATTTGTTAGAACAGAAAAGTGAATGAAGTTTCCTAAGTGGGCGTCAACAAATGACAATTTAGGCTTTGTTTGGCGCTCAGGTGGCGGGACGAAGTGGCCGGTCCAGACACCGTATTCGAACTGGAGGGGTGGAGGACCGGATCGAAACGGGGCTTTCTACCCCGTTTTTCACGGCACGACAGATCAGCGGGATCAAACGCCGCCAGAGGACGTTTGTTTATCCGCCGTCCAGTGACGTTTGCCCCAATCGACCGGCCGAAACGCCGCGCCAAACGAACCTTTAACCTCATATTCATGACCTCCACCACGGTGCCAAACAGAATCCTAAATATATTAATTTGTATTGAGCTTTTTTTTCTTTCCCATTTCTTCTTCGCATCCTAAACTTACGTGATTCTTTTTTCGCTCATTTTTTTCGCTCCCGCTCACTGGCTTTCTTTGCATCATAAACTTTTTTTTCGCTCTTAAAAATTTGAAAAATTAAAAATTTCTAAGTTATTTGGGCACACAAATAAAGCTCACATAACTCGTCAAAATTAGGAGTGTAAGTTGAAACCAACCTGATAGGCACCCCTTTAATTTAGGGTCATGTTATATGCAGATCATTTTTGGCTATATGCAGTCCAAGGATAAATGCATGCCAAACTAAAAATCATAGGAAGTGATGAACCCGTATAGGTCTGGCCTGCACATAACAACTGTAAAATTACATGGCCTGCAGATAGCCGAAATGGATCTGCATATAGTTATTGCCTTAATTTATATAGAATTTAGGTTGCGAATAGCCAAGAGGCCCATTAATTTCCCTTAGTAGATAGTGGGGGTGAGTGTAAGTTGAAACCAACCTGATAGGCACCCCTTTAATTTAGGGTCATGTTATATGCAGTCCAAGGATAAATCCATGTCAAACTAAAAAAATCATAGGAAGTGATGAACCCGTATAGGTCTGGCTTGCACATAACAATTGTAAAATTACATGGCCTGCAGATAGCCGAAATGGATCTGCATATAGTTATTGCCTCAATAAAATTCATGTAAAGAAAATCATTGATGATGATGTTATCGACCGTTTTCAAAAAATGAGAGTTCGTCGTGGATAAATATAAAATTTTACTCATGTATTTTGTATTTTTCAGTGTTATGTAATTTTGTATGATTTTCTATTATCATGAATTTAATATTGACTTGTTATTCAAAAAGAAAATGCTAAACTGTATTTTAAAAACCGTGGTTTTAAAACTGAGGCATTGTTTGGGTAATCTCAGTTTCGGTGACGATTTAACTTATTTTCAAAATTATCTTTACATGAATTTTATTTATTTCGGGCCAATTTTTTCTGAATTTTTAAAAACAAAATTATGTATTATATTTGTAATTTTTTTTGCAAATTTATGGATATAATTATTTTTATTGGGGTTAAATTGATTAAGTAAAATAAAATTAAATTAAAAAAATATTCCAAACGACCATTTTGAAAGGGAGAATGGAGGTCTCCTTGACCTTTTCAAAACGGAGGAAAAAGTAGATTTTAAACCGACCGTTTTAAAATGACAACATTTTAGTTGTTCACAAACATCTTCCCTCCGGTCCGTTTAAAACGGAATGGAATCAAAACGGACTTCCAAACATAGCCTTATTTTCACCGGTCAAGCGGTTACGACCGCATTAATCGGACCTTAATGCGGTCGTAACTGTTTGACCGGTGAAAATAAGTCCTTATGATCCGATTCATGCGATTGTAACCGTTTGATCGGTGAAAATAAGTCTCACCAAAAGGACCCTACATAGTCCTAAGTATTAATGAATTTGCATATTAATTCAATTGATGAATAAACACAGCTAATTATGTATGCTTCTTATTTATAATTATATTTTTAACAGCAATTATTAATAATTAACGTGCGTAGAAGTTTGATCTTTAAGTAATTATTATATATTAATGAGTGGGGAACTCCATAGCTATACAATACTATAAGTTTAGAGAATATTAGTTGTAGCCTTGTAGATCGAACAAGAAGTTTAAAATTGTGGTTGACCTAATTAATATGCATTCATTTGTAATAACATGCTGACTTATAATTTAAATTCTATCAATTATAATATGTTGTACACTATTTCTTATATACATGGTGACTCTCAACTAATTAATACACTAATACTTATATCAAAATAATTTTTTTAAAAAAAAGATTAAAATTATAAATATAGTTTAACTCTAAATTTATGTATAAGTAAAAAAAGTTGATCTCACAAGTAATTAGACAGCACACAAGCTCTATTTGACGTGGCTTTTTTTGTTCAGATGAGTCTTGACAAAAACTCTACTGACACATAATTCACGTTTCGCCTAAAATGGATGAAGTTCCTTAGGTGAGGTTGGACGGTCAGGAACAATGATTCATAATCACCGCATTCACACCCTCCATCATCACGTCGAATGAAACTACTTTTTTCAATCAAAATATTATTTTTTTTTAAAAAAAATCTTTTGATAATGCGAGTGTGATTGCGAAAATATGTTATAAGCACAAAAATGAAACAAATTTTTTCTTCATTTGAATTTAATAGAAAATAAGGTAGAAAGGATAGCACGATGCACAAAGCATTTCCGGGTGAAGATCCAATGGGTCCCACCACAAAATAAAGCTCCTTTTAATATTATCAAATAATTAAAGGTAGAAGTCAACTCCATCCCTAAAATTTGACGATTCATATCCGCATTACCAATATGACTATTCACGCTCATTTTAAGATTGTTTTTGGAGACTCTCAAAGTACCAAATCACACTCTATTCTCTTCGCCCTTTCCTGTTCGCAAACCAACATCGTGCTCCGTGCGATTTCTTCGCAGCTCTGCCCCTTACCTCCACTCGCCTACGCCGGACCACCGAACTTGCCTGATTAGATCCAATCCCTCTTGGTGGGACCTCCACGCTGCAGCACAAGGTCAGTTCTCTAATTCTAAGCGTCTGGTCAGAAGTTCTACTTCTGGAGAAGTGCAAGTTATCCCCTTGGGTGCGAACTCTCGTTGAGACCAAGTTTTAATTCCAACGCTTCCTATCCTTCATTTACAGTGCACCGGGCCACCGAACTCGCCGGATTAGGGCATCCATCACGTTCCTCCTCCATTTATCAAGGCGTACTGAGCCGACGACTTTTCTCAAAATTTTGAAGGCCTAACGTTTGCTTCTTTCACCTTCGACTCCATTCACGCTGCAGCCCAATTTTTTCCCGATGATTCGCAGTTTTATTTTTATATTGCATGATTGCAGCAAAATTTAATTGAAGCGAACTCACGTGGACATTTACTATAGAACATGCAATTTTTAATAATGTTTGAGTTGCCGATCTCCATAGTGTTATCGCTTCTCGTATCAGATTTTCCTGAGTTCCAAGTTCCAACGGAAAGTCATTTCTTCGGCCATTGTCATATTTGCTTTACATGGCGCCGATAACGGGAGGTGGAACGTCCACTGTAACCAACAATTTTCTTGGACCTCCATGTTGAAATTTCTCAAGATGATCAGCAAGATAGTCTGATGTCAAATTAATATTCTCAGAACTATCAAGATCACACATTAATCAAGTGGAACTAGAAAAGAAAGCTCAAACATCAATTGCAAGAAGAAGAAACAAGCAGATCATATATTTATAACTTCTTTACAGGACGAGGAACGTAACGAGACATGATTTCGCCAGTACACAAGAAAAACATAAAGAAACAAATCAATCCGGGCGGACAGAACTGGACACCGCCGAGACCGCCCAGTCCGCCGAAGTCGCCGAGACCGCCCGAAATGCTGCTGCTAGAAGACGAATAGAACACGGAGTCCGCCGAGACCGCGAGGTCGCGCGGACACGCCGTTATTCGCTGACTGCAGCAAACTGCTGCCGAACTGAAGAACAAACCGTCTAACCGTCCGAGTCCGGCAGACATGTTATTGAACTTGGAAAAGCTGAAACTGACAAGCCGCAGAAGCGACCTGCTGAGACCGCCGATTGTAACCGCAAACAGCAACCAGTTATCTATGATCAAACCGGGCGGACAAGAAAATAGAGGTCGCAACACCTAACCAAGTCTCAACTTACTGTTCACTCAGTTACTGTAGACGTGTCAAGGAGGTCTATTTATAGGCGGGGTGAGGAGTGTGGTCACCGCCGTAATGAATAGAGTCACCACCCCAGCTCGCAGCTAGCAAAGCCCAGTCCGCCGAGTCCGCAAGGACTTAGCCGGACTTCAAACAACCCGCCAGGAATCAAGGCAAGGTGTCCACCACCAGGCGGACTCCGCTGCAGTCCGTACACAATATGTGGACAAGGCAACATCCCGCATAGCCCGCAGCAGAGCACCGGTCCGCCACACTACAACACGGACACAGCCACAGCCAATACTGCATCAGTCCGCACGCCATATGCGGACATGGAGATAGTCCGCAAAACTCGAGAGCAACCCCTCTGCCCGCCACATGAGTCCACGACCAACATGCAGACCGCCCGGTCAACAGCGGACTCCGCGGACACTGCGAATACCCTGGACTTGTCACAGAGTGTGACCAAGCCCAGCAAATCACCAAGAGTCTGGCGCGAGCTCGGCGGACAAGGCCCCAGTCCGCCAGCTCCCAAGACAGATCACCAAAGCTATGCTCAGTCTGCCACATGAATGAGGCTAACACTCCCCGCAACGCCAGAGAACTCGGCAAAGACCAAAGCCGATCTTCAAAGACAGCCCGCAATAGCGAACTCCGCGGACTCTAACCAAGTCTGCCACACTCCGTAGTTTTTTTCTCCAATCCGCGGGGTTACTCCATTAACAGCCTATCTCCAGAACCGCAGGCCGAGCTGAGCACCGCCACCAGACCGCGCAGGCCGCTCCACTAGAACAACCAAACCACCAAAACCAATCTGGCCAGTCCACCCAGGCCGCAACATCAGTCCGCCCAGGCCACGGACTCAGACCGCTCAGACCGCACGGTCTGCCCCATCACCCACTTCCACTTCATGATTTTCAACACTCCCTCTTGAAGTGAGAAGTGGTGATCAAGCCCAGCAAACCTCGTAGCCGCTGAAATGGCCCCTTCGACAACGGCTTCGTGAATATGTCAGCAAGGTTGTCTTCACTCCGAACATGCCCGACCATAAGAGATCTCTCCAACATCTTATCCCTTATGAAGTGGTGCTCGATCTCTATATGCTTCGTCCTTGCATGACAAACTGGATTGTTCACCAGTTTGAGAGCACTTTCATTGTCACCTCGGAATATAGTTGGACCTTGCACTTCCTCATAGATGTCCTCAACTAGCCTCCTTAGCCAAATGGATTCTCGAACAGCCAAAGCTAAAGCCATGTACTCTGCTTCCGTAGTTGAGGCAGACACTGAGTCCTGCTTCTTGCTACACCACGAGATGCTGCCTGATCTACAAGTGAAAACATAACCCGATGTTGATCTTCGATCATCCGAGTCACCACCATAATCAGCATCCGTGTATCTTAGCAAAAAAAAGTCTGCGCCCCTCCTATAAAGGAGCCCCATATCAGAAGTAGACTTGACATACTTCAAGATATTCTTTGCCACCACCAGATGAGACTTCCTTGGCTCTGCCATAAACCGACTTACTCGGCCAACAGCGTAAGTAATGTCTGGCCTTGTAATCGTTAGGTAGATCAAGCTCCCCACTAGAGCTCTGAACACCAAGGGATCAGGAAGAATACTTCCTTCATCTCGTCGAAGCTTCAGCCCATGATCCAAAAGAGTAGAGCAACTCTTCCCTTCCTTCATGCTGAATCGATTCACAATACGATCCGCATATCCTTTCTGGCAAATAAGTATCCCGCTCTCCTTCCTCTCCACTTCGAGACCGAGAAAGTGATGAAGCTCTCCCAAGTCTTTCATCTTGAAGTGAATAACTAGCTCAGCCCAGAGCCTAGCTACCTCCTCCTCTGAATTCCCTGTGATGATCATATCATCAACATACAATAGGACCAAGTCCTGAAGCTCCCCCTTCTTCTTGATGAACAAGCTTGAATCCGAGTTGGAAGTAAGATATCCGCAAAATTGGAGGTATTCTGTTATCTTCCCACACCAAGCTCTTGTAGCCTACTTCAACCCATAGAGAGCCTTCCTAAGTTTGCAGATGTAGTCCGGATGAACTTCAGAGACAAATCCAAGCGGCTGATCCATGAAAATGTCCTTATCAATCTCCCCGTAATGAAAAGCGTTCTTTACGTCAAGCTGCCACAACTTCCATCCTTGGCAAGCAGTCAAGTCGATCACCACCCGAACCGAAGTCATCTTTGCAACTGGACTAAATGTCTCCTCATAGTCCTCTCCATACTGTTGTGAGAATCCTCGAGAAACAAGACGAGCCTTGTATCTTTTGATGCTCCAATCAGCCTTCTTCTTCAACTTATACACTCACTTGCAAGTCACTGGAGTGATACCGTCAACCCCGGGCAAAAGGTCCCAGGTTTCATTCTTCTTGAGAGCAGTAATCTCCTCTTTTATGACATCTTCTCACTCCTTGACTCCAGCGACCTCATTGAAGTTTGCAGGCTCTTGCTCATCCAGAAGACCTGCAAATAAGCAGGAGACAAAGCTCACTGCATTCCCATCACAGTATCGAGTTAGTGGCTTGATAGTCCTCTTTGATCTCCGAAGGGTCTGCTCCTCGCTCACCACCTTCGTTGCTTATTTAAGCTCAGCTCCATTTCCAGGCAAATTTTGAGCAATGCTCCCCCTGCTTCCTGAGCCAGAAGCCTCTGCCCCAGAGCTTGAAGCAATATGAGCTGCTGGTGATACAACAAGCTCCTCTTGAAGAACTTCAGCAGCCACCTTATGTTCTTCATCAACCTTACTCTCTGATAGCTCAATCGAGCCTCCTCCATACGACGTCAGTTCATCAAAGACCATGTCTCTTGATATAACAAACTTCTTCGTCACAGGATCCATGCATTTCCATCTGTTCTTCCGCTCATCATATCTTACAAAGACAAGCTTCCTTGCTTTTGCATCAAGCTTTGTCCTTGAAGCATCCGGAACATGCACATAGCAAGTTGATCCAAACACCCGAAGGTGTTCCACGCTTGGCTTCTCCTTCAGCAACATCCCGAAAGGAGACTTCATATTGATCGGACTCAGAGGCATCCGATTGATGACATAAGAGGCTCAAGACATTCTCTCTACCCAGAAAGACCTAGGAATGTATTTTGCATGAAGCCAGCACTTGTAGGTTTCCGTCAGATGATGGATCTTCCGCTCCGCTACTCCGTTTTGTTGTGGAGTATGAGCACAAATAATCTCTCTCTGGATCTCGTGCTTCCTACAGAAGTTAGAGAATTCGGAAGAGACAAACTCACCACCGTTGTCTGATCTGAAATTCTTGATTCGCAGGCCAAGCCAGTCCTCCACCAGCTCCTTGAGCTCCACAAACAGTTGGAAAGCTGCCGACTTCTCCTTCATGAAATACACCTAAGTGTTTCTTGAGTAATCATCAATCAATACAAGCATGTATCTACTGCCTCCAAGACTAGCAGTGACAGTTGGTCCCATCAAGTCACCATGGATACACTCCAATGGTCTCTTGCTCCTCGTTTGTGACTTATCAAACAGAAGGCGATGAGACTTACCGTATTGACATCCTGCACAAAAGTTACCATTGCCAAAGGATGAAAGCTTAGCCAAGCCTTTCACACGGCTCCTGTTTGCCATAGCTTTCAGCTTATCCATCCCTACATGCCTCAGCCTCTCATGCCAAATAGCAGCGCTATCATTTTCTCTCATCTGATCAACATAGGAGGTGGTTGCAAGAACAAATAAGTTCTTTACTCTCCTCCCAACGTGAGCAACATCAGCCTTTACCGCTGATACGTTGCGAAGAAACTTCATTTCTGTTGGCCCAAACGGAACGGGATAACCTGCGTCTACCGCATTGGTTACAGAGAAGAGGTTCTTCTTCATTCTCGGTACATGATACACACTCCTTAACGTGAGTGACCCCTTATCACTACCCAAGGACACAACCCCCTCCTTCTCTACTGCATAAACAGTATTATTAGCGGTAATAATAGCTTCGTTACCTGAGTAAGTCTGCAGCAAGGAGAACTTCGACTTGTCTCCGGTGAAGTGATGACCACACCCAAAGTCTACGATCCGGTCGTCTTCAAAATCGATGGCTGATAAGGCATGAACACAAGTGCCCGTCATGAAAGCTCCGCCCCAGCCAGCTTCCTCAGTACTAGAGAAAGCTACCTCCTTGTCTTCAGCATCCCCAGGCTGCAGCTTGACCTTGCAGTTACGCTTGAAGTGACCCGGCTGATGACACTTGTAGCACTTCAAATTCTTCTTCCAATCCTTCTTAGGAGCAGCGCTCCTCTTTGACTGATAAGAGGTTGAAGGCTCATTTTCAACAATGGTCTTCTTCTTCCATTCCAATCTCTTCTTCTTCTTGCCTGTGAAGAGCGCTTCACTACCTTCCTCAGAGACAGTGACTCCAGCCATTTGTCTGGCCAAGCTTTCCTACGAAGCAAACAAGTTCTCAAGTTCCAGCAGAGATGGCTGAGTTGCCCAGCCTTGAACAGAGGTTACAAAGGCCAAATACTCCTTTCGCAAGCCGCGGATTATGTGCCTTTTCAGCTTAGCCTCCGAGATCGGCTCATCAGGATCAAGCGTTAATAACTCAGCACACAGACCCTTCATCTTCAGAAAGAACTTAGAGATGGTCAGATCTCCTTGAGTTGTCCTAGCCAACTCATTCTCCAGGAACTGTAGTCTGACCACGTTCTTCCTGCTGAACAACTCATTAATGGTTGTTCAAATATTAGCAGCTGACTTACATCCAATGATGTGATCAAATAGCTCCGGTGAAACAGCCCTCTTGAGGATAAACTCCGCCTTTACATTTGTTTTCCTCCAGACCCTCACCCGCTCAGCAGTCCCAAACACAGCTGTAACTTCCTGCCTGTCGTCACCACCGACGACCTCCCATAGCTCCTCGCCCAGAAGATAACTCTTCATACACGACTTCCATTTTTTTAAGTTAGTCGTCGTTAAGAGTTCAATACCCAGACCTCTTCCATAACTTACTTCCATTGCAACAACCTTGGTTAAGCTTTTAGAAGAACAAAGCACAACACAAGTTGATCACCGCTTAAGCAACTGAACCTCGCTTTGATACCATGTTGAAATTTCTCAAGATGATCAGCTAGATAGTCTGACGCCAAATTAATCTTATCAGAACTATCAAGATCACACCTTGATCAAGCAGAACTAGGAAAGCAAGCTCAAACACCAATTACAAGAAGAAGGAACAAGCAGATCATATATTTATAACTTCTTTACAAGGCGAGGTATAAGTGGCAAGACATGATTTCGCCAGTACACAAGGAAACCAGAAAGAAACAAATCAATCCGGGCGGACAGAACTGGAGACCGCCGAGACTGCCCAGTCCGCCGAAGTCGCCGAGACCGCCCGAACTGTTGCTGCTAGAAGACGAATAGAACATAGAGACCGCCGAGACTGCGAGGTCGCGCGGACACACCGTTATTCGCTGACTGCTGCAAGCTGCTGCCGAACTGAAGAACAGACCGCCTAACCGCCCGAGTCCGGCGGACAGGTTATTGAACTTTGAAAAGCTGAAGCAAAGAAAACTGACAAGCCGCAGAAGCGACCTGTTGAGACCGCCGATTGTAACCACAAACTTCACTGATCCTGACTGAAGTCAAAACCAAACTCCTGGCTCCATAGTGCTAGCCGCGCAACCTGCAAATAGCAACCAGTTAACTCTGATCAAACCGCGCGGACAAGAAAACGGAGGCCACAACACCTAACCAAGTCTCAACTTACTGTTCACTCAGTTACTGTAGACGTGCCAGGAAGGTCTATTTATAGGCGTGGTGAGGAGTGTGGTCACCGCCCTAATGAATAGAGTCACCACCCCAGCTCGCAACTAGAAAAGCCCAGTCCGCCGAGTGCGCAAGGACTTAGCCGGACTTCAAACAACCCGTCAGGAATCAAGGCAAGGTGTCCACCACCAGGCGGACTCCTCCGCTTCCGCACACACTATGCGGACAAGGCAACAACCCGCATAGCCCGCAACACATCACCAGTCCGCCACACTACAACACGGACACAACCACAACCTATACTGCATTAGTCCGTACGCCATATGCGAACATGACGGCAGTCTGCAAAACTTGAGTGCAACGCCTTAGCCCGCCACATGAGTCCACGACCAACAGGCAAACCGCCCGGTCAACAGCGGACTCCGCGAACACTACAGATACCCTGGATTTGTCACAGAGTATGACCAAGTCGAGCAAATCACCAAGAGTCCGACACGAGCTCGGCGGACAAGGCCCCAGTCCGCCAGCTCCCAAGACAGATCGCCAACGCCATGCTCAGTCCGCCACATGAATGCGGCTAACACTCCCCACAACGCCGAAGAACCCGGCAAGGACCAAAGTCGATCTCCAATGACAGCAATAGAGAACTCCGCGGACTCTAACCAAGTCTGCCATACTCCGCGGATTTTTTCTCCAATCTGCGCAGTTACTCCATTAACGGCCTATCTGCAGAACCGCAGGTCGAGCTGAGCACCGCCACCAGACCGCCAGAGAAAGGCTGCGCAGGCCGCTCCACTAGTGCAACCAAGTCACCAAGACCAATCTAGCCAGTCCACCCAGGCCGCAACATCAGTCCACCCAGGCCGCAACATCAGTCCGCCCATGCCGCGGACTCAGACCGCACGGTCTGCCCCATCACCCACTTTCACTTCATGATTTTCAACACTCCCCGCCCGTTGGATAATTGAAGGTGAATTTTGACGGCTCGGCCTATACAAACCTCAAGGCCGGCTTGGGATGTGTCGTGCACGATCATCTTGGGGACCCCTATGCTGCCAAAGGCGTCAAGTCCTTCAGCTGATCAATCAACATGATAGAGTTCAGAAGTGCCTGCATGGGCTTGGAACTTGCACGATGTTTCTTCAATGAAATCATTGGAATCATCCTGGAGGGAGATTCATTGGTAGCTTGCACAAAGCTGAACCAGATCCTTATGGGGGCATCTACGGGTGACCATGAAATTTCTTTGTCAAAGATGCTATTGGAGGCTCCAAGGATGGTCATCTCCCTTGTCGATCGGAAAGCAAATGAGGCCGTCGACCATGTCGCAAAGATTGCCACTGATTACGATTTTGATTGGGAAAGAGGTATGCCTCAATCCCAAAAGCTTTTATCTATTATCCATAGTGACTATGCTATATAGACCGTCGTTTTATTTTATTTATTAGGCCCATGCCCCACTTCAAGAAAAGTCATTTCTTCATAGCTTATGCAGTGAAATTTCCAATTGGATTTAGGCGCACCCTTTCTTCCGCCCTAAAATTTGGAAGAAAACACCAGCAGGAACAAATCTCTGCGCGCTCGTCTCTGATCATTATTTTTGTGCATTCATCTTTGCGAGAATGATTTTTTTTCATGGTAAATCTTGCCCCTATTTGTTTTTTTTTTTAAAGATTAATTTTCGGATAACAATTATGTTTGCGAATAACTATTTTGAAAAACAGTGATTTGTGAATATCAAACATTTGCGGATAGCCACAGATACGATGCGTATAAGCAATTGTATCTTCCTGCAAAATATGGCTCAGTGATTTATCAACTCGACGAACTTGGATCTCCAGTCGATGAATTCTATTCAGAGCTCGACGAACTCTGTCCCAAGCTAGACTTAGAAGTTTTCCTTATTCTGTCCTTATTTATTATATTTCTTAGCAGTGATTTCCTGAGTAATTAATGCTCATATTCCCCTGAATATAACCGTTATTGGCAGCATTAATTATGTACTTCATCATGATTAATTACTTGCTTAATTTATTGGGACAATTGGAGAAATTCATTAAAAAAGATATTTCAACCGTTTCATTCTCCAGAATAAATCAACAATTAATGCCTGGAATTCAAATTTCAAAGGAGAATTTTGACAGCAGAATATAAAAGAGATTTTTCTCTTTTCATACAAGTAGTTGTAATTATGGTCTTCATCATGAACATGAGAGTTAAATTGTCATTCGTTAACCCCCACTTAAGGAACTTCATCAACTTTTATATATGTTCAAACAGATGATATTTGTTAGGTGATTCTTAATGAATGACAGTTTAATCCATGCGTTTAAGACTGCCACCACTGTGCCAAACGGAGCCAATATAGTCTCAACAAACTGTTTCTGTTAAGGACATTTATATTTGCAGCCCGACTTTGATTATTGACAGTCAGATAAAATAATAAAAAACACACATAATATGGCCGCTAATAGCAGCCCAAAACACGAAACACGCGCCTTTTGAAAAAAGGTCTATTATATGATATTTTTAGAAAAAGTGTTGAACACGAAAGTTGTAGATCTCGACGAGATCTACAACTTTTATGTTGAATATTTTTTCTAAAAATGCCATATAGCAGTGCTATTTTCAAAAGTCGCGGAATCCGGGCGGAATTATGCGAGTTCCACCCGGATTCTGCGCATTTTGAAAATATGTCTGCTATATGACATTTTAGAAAAAGTGTTCAGCATAAAAGTTGTAGATCTCGTCAACATGAAAGTTGTAGATCTAGACGAGATCTACAACTTTTATGTTGAACACTTTTCATAAAAATATCTTTTAAAAGCTTAATTTTTGGGCTGTCAATATCTATTGGGGTTTCATTAGCCATTTGTGGGCTGCTAGTATCTTTGGGTTGCCAATAATCATATAAGGACTGCTAATATAAACGCATGTAGTTGTCATAAATTAACGGCTAGCTTAAAGTCAGCCTTATTTATGATATAATTCTTTTTTTAATTAATATATTAATAGTCTAATTTCGCGATTATATTTTTAAAGAAAACATGTATGCTTAATTATTAGAGTTGCAAATTATATAAACGGCTTCTCTCTTATTTAGGCTCTATTTGTTTGGGCGTTTCGGTGCTTCGTTTTGGGCAAACGCCGCCGGAAGGCGGGTAAACAAATGAACCTCCGGCGGCGTTTGCTCCGTTTCCACCCGCCCGCCTTGAGAAACGCCCCAAAAAGCTCCGTTTGGAGCAGCCACCTCCCTCCTCCGTTTCGAACACTCCGTTTCCACCCGCCGGATCGATCCGCCACCACCGCAACAAATGAAGCCTTAAGCTCTGTTTGGCGCGGCGTTTTGAGCATGGGAGGTTGTGGATTTTGAAAACGCCGCTCCAAACATAAATTAAGAACGTCCAGTGCCAATCGCTACTGCGCGAAATCACGCTATTTCTGCGATTTCCAGTCGCGAAAATATTTCGCGACTGAAATAGAGCGATTTTGCCCGCCATGTTTCCTCCCCCGTGAAGCCCTATTCCTGCGATTCCCCTTCTACTCGGCGCTCTCTCGTGAAGCCCTCTTTGCCCGACTCCCTGCACGCCGGCGTTTACATCTCCTCCGGCGTTTCCATATCCTCCGACGTTTCCATCTCCTCCGACGTTCCAGCTCCTCTGGCGTTCCATCTCCTCCGGCGAACAGGCCAAGAAAATGAAGCAAGGGAGCTCCTCACCGCCGGTGTTCTTCGTTTGCTCGTCCTCTGGCGTTCCATCTCCTCCTGCTGCAGAAGGAATTTTTAACATCTGCAGGGCCGGTAATGGCGTATTTAGTTGTTAGATCTACTCCTGGTTTGCTGGCTATTTTTCATGGCATTATCAGCGAGGAAGACGACGATCTCTGTGCAAGATTGTAATTATTGTTTTATTAATTAATGGTTGTATTAGTTTTATGGAACAAACTGTTAGCTGATTAATTTGAGACTGTTATTACTTATTAGTCACAACTCACAAGCCTTCTTAATTTGAAGGATAGAGTTAGAATATTTGATTTATAATATTAAGAACTCAAATCACAATCTAACTTTCACAAGTTACATTTGATTGTTTGGAGCTGAGAATCATCCTTTTTTTAAGTAATATTAAATTTGTTTATTAAGCGGATCAAATCAGTCTCAAATTATTGTGTTTACCTTCAAGAAAATGAACTGTCCACCGCACAGTTGTTTTGCCAAACAAATTAAACAGCTTTTCTGTTTGAAACCGCTCTGCAAAAGCTGTTCATCCAAATAGTTTCACAGATTCTGGCATCACTATGCAAAACAGCTGATTATTCCACCACTGCTTCCCACCACTGCTTCTGCAGTCGCTGCAGCTGAGCCAAACAGAGCCTTTGTTAAATTTTCTCAACGTGGTCAGCAAGATAGCCCAAACACCAAATTAATATCTTCGGAACTACCCAGTTCGCACGCTGAACCTGCGGAAACCCAAGGACTAGAGGTTGCACCCAACAAAACAATGGAAGCACAAGAAAGTCTTATTATGCATTCACTTCTTTACAATCCGAGGCATACATAGCGAGACATGATTTCGCTAGTATTACAGCTGTAAACAGAAGAAACCAAAAAACAAGCCGGGCGGACAGCACTCCAGTCCGCCGAGACCGCGAGGTCGCCGAGACCGCCGAGACCGCCGAGCTCGCCCAAGCTATGCTGCAATCCGCCGAATACCACGGAGTCCGCCGAGACCGCGAGGCCGCGCGGACAGACCGTTATTCGCCTCCTGCTGAACCCGAACTGAGGAACTCCCCTACCCGCCTGAAGCCGGCGGACAGGTTATTGAAGCTGGGAAAGTTGAAACAGAACTGACAAGCCGCAGAGCGACCTCCTGCTGAGTCCGCACACTTCCAAGCACTGACCGAAGTCACAGCCAAACTCCTGGCTCCTTGAAGTTATCCGCGCGACCTGCACACAGCAAACCGTCAGCCTGAAACAATCCGCGCGGACTGGAAAACACAGACCGCAGCACTCGCCCAACCCAATTTACTGTTCACTCACGTTACTTAGGTTACTGTAGATGTGCCAGGGGGGTCCTATTTATAGGCCAGGTGAGGAGTGTGGTCACCGCCCATGAGATAGCGACACCGCCCCAGTCCGCGCGAATACAAACGACCGTCCGCTCAGTTCGCGAGGACTTAGCCAGTCACCAAGGGAAACCGCCAGGAGCAAGGCAACCAATGACGAACCCATTCCAGTCCGCCCAAGCTAAGCGGACAAGGCACCAGCCCGCAAAGCTCCAACTGCTTCAGGACAGCACCCTCTTCAATGGCAGTCCGCACCAACCCGAGGCAGTCCGCAAGACCCACACCTCAATCCGCCACAAGTCCACGACCAAAGGCAAACAGCAACAGTCCGCCCGGTCACAGCGGACTTGGCGGATACGGCGGACACCATGAACTTGACACCAAGTGTGACCAAGTCCAAAACCATCAAGGGCCAGTGCGAGCATGGCGGACACAAAGTCCCGTCCGCCAAACACCCTAGCACAGACCGCAACCAGTCCGCGAGCTCCTCGCACTTGTCCAACGCAGTAGCACCAAGCCGGACTCCAAACATCAGTCCGCCAACCGGTCTTCACAGCAAGACCTGCTGTAACACCTGAGCTCGACAAGGCCTCAGCCAAGCTCAAGGCCCAGTCCGCAACAGCCCCAACCGCGGACACACCAGTCCGCAAGGCTACCCGCGAACTCGAACCAACCCGCCAACAGCGCAAGCTTGTACCCGCGGCCACTGAGCAAAGCACCAGTCCGCAAGCCTCTCTATCCGCAGATACCAGGCCGCACCAAACCGCGGACTCCATGCAACAACCCGCTCAGAACACAGCCGGCTTCCACCAGACTTCTCACCAGGCCGCAACCTCAGTCCGCCCAGTCCGCCAAAGCTGTCCGCGCAGGCCGCGCGGCCTGTCCCGTCACCCACTTCCACTTCACAAATTTCAACACTCCCCCTTGAAGTGAGAAGTGGTGACCAAGCCCAGCAAGCTGCGCAAGCGTTCAAAAGGCCCCTTCGACAGCGGCTTCGTGAAGATGTCAGCAAGATTATCTTCACTCCGAACATGCCCGACCAACAGAGACCCCTCCAACACCTTCTCCCTGATGAAGTGGTGATCAATCTCTATATGCTTGGTCCTGGCGTGACACACTGGATTGTTTACCAGTTTGAGAGCACTCTCATTGTCACCCCGGAGTAAAGTAGGCCCTTGCACTTCTTCATGAACATCCTCTATGAGTCTCCTCAACCAAACGGCTTCCCGAGCAGCCAAGGCCGAAGCCTTATACTCCGCCTCCGTGGTTGAAACCGACACCGAGTCCTGCTTCTTGCTACACCACGAGATGCTAGCTGAACCGCAAGTGAACACATAACCCGAAGTAGACCTTCGATCATCCGAATCACCGCCATAGTCAGCATCCGTGTACCCGAGCAACGCAAACTCCGCATCCCTTCCATAGAGAAGTCCCATCTCAGAAGTCACCTTGACATACTTCAGAATTCCCTTTGCCGCCACTAGATGAGATTGCCTTGGTTCAGCCATATACCGACTTACTCGGCCAACAGCATAAGCTATATCCGGCCTTGTAATCGTCAGATAGATCAAGCTCCCAACAAGAGCCCTGAACACCAAGGGATCATTAAGAACCCTTCCCTCATCCCGTCGAAGCTTCAGCCCAGATTCCAGTGGAGTAGAGCACTTCTTCCCTTCGCCCATGCCAAACCGCTTCACAATACGATCAGCATACCCTTTCTGGCTAATGAGAATCCCGCACTCCTTCCTCTCCACTTCCAGACCAAGAAAGTGATGCAACTCTCCCAAGTCTTTCATCTCGAAGCGTATAGCAAGCTCTCCCCTGAGCCTTGCTACTTCCTCCTCCGAGTTCCCTGTGATGATCATATCATCCACATACAGCAGGACCAAGACCCTTAGCTCTCCCTTCTTCTTGACGAACAAGCTTGAATCCGAGTTAGAAGCCAGGTATCCACAGAACTGCAGGTACTCTGCAATCTTCCCATACCACGCTCGAGGAGCTTGCTTCAACCCATAGAGAGCCTTCCTGAGTTTACAGACATAGTCCGGATGCTTCTCAGAGACGAAACCAAGCGGCTGATCCATGAAGATGTCCTTGTCAATCTCTCCATAAAGAAAGGCATTCTTCATATCGAGTTGCCACAACCTCCATCCCTTGCTAGCAGCCAAGGCGATCACCACTCTTACAGACGTCATCTTCGCAACTGGACTGAATGTCTCCTCATAGTCTTCTCCATACTGCTGTGAGAATCCTCTAGCGACCAGGCGAGCCTTGAAACGATCAATGCTCCCATCAGCCTTCTTCTTCAACTTATATACCCACTTGCAAGTAACTGGAGTAATGCCATCAACCTTGGGCACAAGGTCCCAGGTTTCATTCTTCTTCAGAGCATCAATCTCTTCCTTCATGGCACCTTCCCACTCCTTCACTCCAGTGGCCTCGTTGAAGTTTGCAGGCTCTCGCTCATCCAGAGGACCTGCAAAGAAGCAGGAGACAAAGCTCACTGCATTCCCATCACAGTACCGAGCCGGTGGCTTAACCACCCTCTTCGATCTCCGAAGACACGGCTCCTTGCTCACGGCTTCCGTTGCTTCTTCAGGCTCCACTCCTACCTGGGGCAAGCATTGAGCAGTGTTCCCCCTGCTTCCTGAGCCAGAAGGCTCAGCCTCGGAGTTCGAAGCAACAGGAGCTGCTGGTGAAACAGCAAGCTCCTCTTCCAAGCCTTCAGCAGCCTCCACCGGTGCTTCATCATCCTTGCTACTTCCGGTTAGCTCCACCGAGCCACCTCCATATGACGTCAGCTCGTCAAAGACAACGTCTCTTGACACCACGAACTTCTTCGTCACAGGGTCCATGCACTTCCATCCCTTCTTCCGCTCATTGTAGCCAACAAAGACAAGTTTCCTTGCCTTCGCATCCAGCTTTGTCCGTGAAGCATCCGGGACATGCACGTAGCAAGTTGAACCGAACACCCGAAGGTGTCCAACACTCGGCTTCTCCTTCAGCAACAGCTCAATGGGAGTCTTCATGTTGATAGGGCTGAGTGGCATCCGGTTGATAATATAAGCAGCACAAGACATTCCCTCCGCCCAAAAAGACCTTGGGATATCTTTCGCATGCAGCCAGCATTTGCAGGTTTCCGTCAAATGACGGATCTTCCGCTCCGCTACCCCATTTTGTTGTGGAGTGTGAGCACAAGTAAGCTCCCGTTGGATCCCGTGCTTCCTGCAGAAGTTAGAAAACTCGGAAGAGACAAACTCTCCCCCGTTATCAGTTCTAAACTTCTTAATCCGCAAGCCAAGCCGGCCTTCTACCAACTCCTTGAACTCCACGAACAAACGGAAGGCTTCCGACTTCTCCTTTAAGAAGTACACCCAAGTATACCTTGAGTAGTCATCAACCAAGACAAGCATGTATTTGCTTCCACCAAGGCTGGCAGTAACAGTCGGTCCCATCAGGTCGCCATGAATACACTCCAATGGTTTCTTGCTCCTTGTTTGAGATTTATCAAACGGAAGGCGATGTGCCTTACCGTATTGACAGCCCGCACAAACATGCCCATCACCAAAGGAGGACAACATCGGCAACCCCCTCACCAGACTTCTACTCGCCATTGCCTTTAGCTTGTCCATGCCAACATGCCCCAGCCTCTCATGCCAGATAGCCGCACTATCATTGACTCTCATCTTATCAACATAGGCACTGGTGGAAAGAACAAACAAGTTCTTCACCCTCCTCCCAACATGAGCAACATCAGCCTTCACCGCTGATACGTTGCGAAGGAACCTCACGTCTGTTGGCCCAAACAGAACATGATACCCAGCGTCCACCGCGTTGGTCACCGAGAAGAGGTTCTTCTTCATGCCCGGCACGTGATACACACTCCTTAACGTGAGTGGCCCCTGATCACTACCCAAAGACACGACCCCCTCCTTCTCTACTGCATAAACAGTATTATCAGCAGTGATAATAGCTTCATTACCTGAGTAAGCCTGCATGGAGGTGAACTTCGACTTGTCTCCGGTGAGGTGATGACCACACCCGGAGTCGATGATCCACTCGCTGTTGAAGTCCTCAGCAGATAAGGCACGGACACAAGTGCCCGTCATGAAAGCTCCTCCCCATTCTGCTTCTTCACTTCGCGAGCAAGCTTCCTCCTTTTCCGCAGCATGCCCAGGCTGCAGTTTGACCTTGCAGTCCCGCTTGAAGTGCCCTCGCTGATGACACCGGTAGCACTTCAGATTCTTCTTCCAGTCCTTAGGAGCATTGCTCCTCTCCGGCGGATATGAAGTTGAAGCCTCCTTCTCAACAGCGGCCTGCACCTTCTTCTTCTTCTTCCCTTCCCATCCCTTCTTCTTGCCTGAGAAGAGAGCCTCACTGCCTTCCTGATTCAGATTCACTCCAGCCATCTGCCTTGCTAAGCTCTCCTGCGAGGCAAGCAGATTCTCCAGCTCCAGCAACGACGGCTGAGTAGCCCACCCTTGAACAAATGTAACAAAGGCCACATACTCCTTCCGCAAGCCGCGGAAAATGTGCCTTTTCATCTTTGCCTCAGAGATAGGCTCATCAGGATCCAGTGCCGACAGCTCAGCACACAAACTCTTCATCTTTAAGAAGTACCTGGAGATGGAAAGGTCTCCCTGAGTTGCCCTGGCCAACTCATTCTCTAGGAACTGAAGCCGCGCCACATTCTTCCTATTGAACAACTCATCAATGGTTGTCCAAATATCAGCAGCCGACTCACATCCAATGATGTGATCAAATAGTTCCGGAGAGACAGCTCTCTTCAGAACGAACTCTGCCTTAGCATTAATTCTTCTCCAGAGCCTCACCTGGTCAGCAGTACCGAAAGCAGCAGTAACTTCCTGTCTGTCGTCTCCACCGACAACTTCCCACAGCTCCTCGCCTAGAAGATAACTCTTCATGCACGACTTCCACTTTTTATAGTTAGTCGGCGTTAAGAGTTCAATGCCCAGACCTCTTGCTAAGCTTCCTTCCATTGCAATCACCTGTTGGTACCCTTCAGCAGCTCCGAGCAACAACACAGGTTGATCACCACTCAATCACTGAGTAACAACACTGGCTGACCTCTGCTCACGCAACTGAACCACCGCAACCTCAGAAACCTGCCTCTGATACCATGTTAAATTTTTTCAACGTGGTCAGCAAGATAGCCCAAACACCAAATTAATATCTTCGGAACTACCCAGTTCGCACGCTGAACCTGCGGAAACCCAAGGACTAGAGGTTGCACCCAACAAAACAATGGAAGCACAAGAAAGTCTTATTATGCATTCACTTCTTTACAATCCGAGGCATACATAGCGAGACATGATTTCGCTAGTATTACAGCTGTAAACAGAAGAAACCAAAAAACAAGCCCGGCGGACAGCACTCCAGTCCGCCGAGACCGCGAGGTCTCCGAGACCGCCGAGACCGCTGAGCTCGCCCAAGCTATGCTGCAATCCGCCGAATACCACGGAGTCCGCCGAGACCGCGAGGCCGCGCGGACAGACCGTTATTCGCCTCCTGCTGAACCCGAACTGAGGAACTCCCCTACCCGCCTGAAGCCGGCGGACAGGTTATTGAAGCTGGGAAAGTTGAAACAGAACTGACAAGCCGCAGAGCGACCTCCTGCTGAGTCCGCAGAGACAGCACACTTCCAAGCACTGACCGAAGTCACAACCAAACTCCTGGCTCCTTGAAGTTATCCGCGCGACCTGCACACAGCAAACCGTCAGCCTGAAACAATCCGCGCGGACTGGAAAACACAGACCGCAGCACTCGCCCAACCCAATTTACTGTTCACTCACGTTACTTAGGTTACTGTAGATGTGCCAGGGGGGTCCTATTTATAGGCCAGGTGAGGAGTGTGGTCACCGCCCATGAGATAGCGACACCGCCCCAGTCCGCGCGAATACAAACGACCGTCCGCTCAGTTCGCGAGGACTTAGCCAGTCACCAAGGGAAACCGCCAGGAGCAAGGCAACCAATGACAAACCCATTCCAGTCCGCCCAAGCTAAGCGGACAAGGCACCAGCCCGCAAAGCTCCAACTGCTTCAGGACAGCACCCTCTTCAATGGCAGTCCGCACCAACCCAAGGCAGTCCGCAAGACCCACACCTCAATCCGCCACAAGTCCACGATCAAAGGCAAACAGCAACAGTCCGCCCGGTCACAGCGGACTTGGCGGATACGGCGGACACCATGAACTTGACACCAAGTGTGACCAAGTCCAAAACCATCAAGGGCCAGTGCGAGCATGGCGGACACAAAGTCCCGTCCGCCAAACACCCTAGCACAGACCGCAACCAGTCCGCGAGCTCCTCGCACTTGTCCAACGCAGTAGCACCAAGCCGGACTCCAAACATCAGTCCGCCAACCGGTCTCCACAGCAAGACCTGCTGTAACACCTGAGCTCGACAAGGCCTCAGCCAAGCTCAAGGCCCAGTCCGCAACAGCCCCAACCGCGGACACACCAGTCCGCAAGGCTACCCGCGAACTCGAACCAACCCGCCAACAGCGCAAGCTTGCACCCGCGGCCACTGAGCAAAGCACCAGTCCGCAAGCCTCTCTATCCGCAGATACCAGGCCGCACCAAACCGCGGACTCCATGCAACAACCCGCTCAGAACACAGCCGGCTTCCACCAGACTTCTCACCAGGCCGCAACCTCAGTCCGCCCAGTCCGCCCAGTCCGCCAAAGCTGTCCGCACAGGCCGCGCGGCCTGTCCCGTCACCCACTTCCACTTCACAAATTTCAACAGCCTTAATAGTTCTGTTTGGCGTGTCACTGGAGCTCGGCTGCGGTAGCAAGCGTTAGCGTATGGAGGAAAAACAAATAAACGTGCGGGGTGGCAGCAGTTGCTCCCGCCTGCACTCTGCGCAACACTCTAATCTCTCAATTTCGAGTTGTAGCCCTCCCCCTCCGGTTTAAAAACCCGGTGACATTTGATGTGTTTCAGCCGCCGCCGCCCAACCAAACTGAGCCTAGTACTCACATCGAATTATTGAGCATGTGATAGCGTTTGCACAACAAAAGTGTGAAATGAACGTCATTGTTGCGGTTTAACTCGACGTCTCAGTCGGACCAGAATAACCTGGACTGCCTTAGCTCTTGGAACGGTCGATCGCGCACACAGTCAATGAAGTAGATCGATCATACACACGGAGTTTTAACGTGGAAAAACCCCTCAACTGGATAAAAAATCACGTGATCGGGTCTGTGTCGGTCAAAGTCCATTATTTCCTGGCTGTTGTAACTTGTTTGAGAAATCGAGGGTGACAGACCACCTCTCGTTACGATTTTGAGATGAGAGCACACTTGTCACACGACGGACGACAAACCGTCGCGTCGAGAGTTTGTTACAACTTGCGCTTCGCATTGATGGGCTGCACTGAGCGTCTTGCTGATTCCGAACATGGGAGCAGAGTGTCTGAACTTGTGGTTGTAGATGCCACTTGGAGATTGAAAGATTGGGTTTCGTCGGGCGGCTTCAACTGGGCTTGTACATGGCTCGGGTGCGACTCAGTTGCGGTTTGAGTGCGGCTCGGGTGCTGCTCGTAGGAGGAATTCAACAGAGCTTCGACCCGAGGAAGAAGACTCGGAGGAAAAGAAAATGAGAAATGAAGAGGCATGGGGCTCCTTTTATAGGCTCTAGGGGGTGGTTACGCGGCTATCTGAATACCGTAACCACCCAAAATTAATATTTTCCCATAGTTTAAGGATGCACATTTATAATGATCAATGCCGCTATTTGCACCTTAAACAAATGATTAAATTATTAATTAAATCCCCGCCCCCCACTAACCTGGCAGGTGGTGGGTGGTTACAGACGAGTCGAGTGGCGGGAGATGACCCCAAACGATCGGATGGTGTAACACCCATGATTTTTCGATGATTACTTTAATTCATTTAGTGATGTATTTTTGACGTCAAGGGGTTACGTTGACGCGTAGTTGACGGGTACCGTTGCTGAAGTGTAACTTTTGCTCATTGGTATTCGAGGTTTTGACTTAGGATATTAGCTTGAGTAATCTCTAGTGTGATTTTGATATATCTTTTGCGAGCCGTGTTTGTTTTGGAACTCAGTAAAGCCTTTTTGAGATAGTTGGTGTTTTGGGCATCGAGGAATTTTTTCCCGAGTTAGGGTTGTCAAATTTTGATTTCGACTTCGCCGTCGGATTCGTAGCGTAGATATTTAGCTATAGTGCGATTTTCATAGAATTCCGAGTTGGTTTGAGTTTCGGGTCGTTTGGACGTTTATTTGGTAATTAATTATAATACAATATTATATTACTTGTATAAGTATAAATAGCCTTACGATTTGACGGAAACCCTATTCATCGTCTTCCTCCCGAGTCGTCGCGCTGTTTTGTGAATAGAAGATCGGCGGACGTCTCTAGGCTTTCGGTTGTCGATTGTAGCAGCTTTGGTTCTCGAAATCGTCATCGGAGAGTACATTCGGACTGCTCTCGCCGAGATCTACGTGTGTGCTGTGAGTTTTTCTCGTTTCTTGAGTTTTTGGACGTTAGGTTATGTGGTTTTGACCCTCTTTTTCCTTGAAAAGTTTCAGGAAGTGTAGCCAAGGTGTTCTTGCGGCTGGACCCGTGAGAAAGGGCGCTTATGTGGCCAGATTTCTGGAAATAGAGGAAAGCGGTGGTTTCTTCTCCTTGCCGAGAGTTTTCAGTGTGTTTTCTAGTTAATTTTCGTCTTCCCTCCTTAGAGTTAGGAGTAGCGTAGGGATCAGCCAAGTTCGATTTACTGTATAGTGAAAAATCCCCAGTCAAGTAAAGGTAGGATTCGTCATGGATGACTACGTCTAAGTAGGATTCATTGAGTATATAGCTAATAGTCTAAGGAAATCTCGTCATATATGATATTCCAAGTTTAAACAAATTCGTTGAATATGATCTTTATCTTAGGTATGAAGATTCATCGAGTATGGTGGGGTTAGCTTGATCGAAATTCGTCTAGTATGGTCTTGGATTAAGTCTAATTCATCGAATAGTATATGCGTTGAGTGGAGTCATATTCGTCGAGTAATTTTGACGAATTCGCCGAGTACTGGCATATGACGTTGAGTGATTCTTGAGACTAAGACAAATTCGTCGAGTATTCACGACGAATTCGTCGAATGCCAGTCTTGACGTTGAGTGAATTAGACTGGGCATTGAGAGCGTCGAGTGATCTGGGAGTCTGAGTCAGATTCGTCGAGTAATCTCGATGAATTCATCGAGTATTAGTCCCGACGTTGAATGATCCTGTATTAGTTGAGTATTAGGCATTGAGTTTGTCAAGTCATAGGCTTGGCGTTGAGTGATATGGTTTTGGCGTCGAGAGCGTCGAGTGCCGGTGAGGTTAAGTCTAAAGCATCGGGAAAACTCGACGAATTCGTCGAATATAGTCAGCTTGGCGTTTATAGCGTCGAGTGAAGGTGTTGAGTGAAGTAAACTTCGCTGAGTTAAGTCCAGACGTCGAGTGAGACGTGCTCTGGCGTTGAGAGCGTTGAGTGAATCCAGAATTCATCGAGTATACTCGACGAATTTTATGTGGACTTAAGTTATTTTCGCTGATTAGTCGAGTATTAAGGTAATTACACCGAATCATTGGGTATCGTTAAGGCATTAGATTTTTGCTAAGTATAGTTTGTCGTGTATCTACTGCATTCGTCGAGTATACTCGACGAATCAGTATGGACTTTGTTTTTTCGCCGAATTAAGTCTAATTCGTCGAGTTTGGGCCTTAAAGTGCATTTCAGCATTTCCTTCCTTCTTGTCATTGGAGAAGCCCAGTGTTTTGATTAAGGTTTTATAGGTATTTATGGATGTTTAGGTGTGGCCATGGTTGGCAGTGGATAAAAGACCACCAACCTGGTGCCGGCTCGTGTTCACCATTACACTTGGTGGTTGTTGATGTTTTCTCATGCACTGTTGGGTTGTGTTGGACCTTGTTGCCACCACCACAGTGCCTTTTGAGATGTTTGAGATGTTGAGTTGTGTTGGATCTTGTTGCCACCACCACAGTGCCTTCTTGAGATGTTTGAGTCTGTTAGTTCGTGTTGGACATTGTGGCCACCAACTCAGGACCGTTTTTGCCAGTGTTAATGATTCACATGTTTAGAGCTTTTCAGTTTCTTTTCTTCCTATTGTATAGGCATATGTTGGATGCTTACTTTTGCAGATTTTATCGAAGCATGATTTCATTCCGCACTTGGTGCATCTTCTCTTAATCTACTGTTGAAATTCTACCTTACTTGTTATAGTCTGACTTATTAGCTGAGGTTTATCAGCCATTCCTGTGATTGGGATTGGTAACCCTTTTTACTTTCTTTGATTATTATCTATTGTTGAATTTATTTGCAAATTGTATATTCTTGCTGAGGTATTTTTTTCTTTGGAATGCCTCAGGTTTGGAGCTGTAGCCGATTAAGCTTGCGACCCGACAATTTTCTCTTTTGCAATCTTTCCCAGTTCAATAAAACTTTCCACTTCTGGCGGTCTGTTCAGTTCGGCAGTAGCTATTTGTGGCTAGGCGACCTCACGGTTAGGCAGCTTGCAGATTAGGAACAAAGTTTCTTTAGCATTGGAATAACGGTGTTTCCGCACGGTTAGGTTGCGGTCTGGTGACCTGACGGACATAGTTTCTTCATTCGTGGTCAGGTTCTTCGGAGGTCAAAGAGGACGATCAAACCACTGACTCGGTACAACGAAGGGAACATGGTGAGCTTTATCTCTTGTTTCTTTCTGGACCCTCTAGACGAGCGAGAGCTTTCTAGCTTTGAAGATGCCACTGGAGTCAAGGAGTGAGATGATGTCATGGATGAGGAGATGACTGCCCTCAGAAGGAACGAGACTTGAGATCTTGTGCCCAAGGTCGATGACATTACTCTCGTGACATGCAAGTGGGTGTATAAGCTGAAGAAGAAGGCAGATGGAAGCATCGAGCGATAAAAGGCTTAGCTTGTAGCTAAAGGGTTCTCCCAGCGGTATGAAGCAGACTATGAAGAGACGTTTAGTCCTGTTGCAAAAATGACTTCAGTACGAGTGGTGATTGCTTTGGCGAGTTGCTAAAGATGGAGGATGTGCCAACTTGATGTAAAGAATGCTTTCTTTACAAAGAAATTTATAAAGACATCTTCATGATTCAGTTACTGGGGTACGTATTTGAATATTATCCAGGACACGTCTGCAAGCTCAGGAAGGTCCTTTACGGCTTGAAGCAGGCGCCTTGGGCGTGGTATGAGAAGATCGCAGAATACCTCCAGTTCTGCGGGTATTTTGCTTATGTTCTGACTCGAGCCTATTCGTAAAGAATAAAAGGGAGCTTCATGTCTTGGTGCTGTTGTACATTGATGACATGATCGTCACAGGGAACTCTGAGGTGGAGGTAGCTAGGCTCAGGACAGTGCTAGCTGTTTATTTCGAGATGAAGGATTTGGGTGAGCTCCACCACTTCCTTGTACTCGATGTGGAGAGTAGAAAGAATGTCATACTTGTTTCCAAAAGAGACTATGCAGAATGGATCGTTCAACGATTCGGCATGTAGGAGGGGAAGAGTTGTTCTACTCCATTAGATGTTGGCCTTAAGATTCGACATGATGAGGGGAGGGTTCTTCCAGATCCCTTGGTGTTTCGAGCTCTGGTTGGGAGCCTTATTTACTTGACGATTACGAGGCCAGACATTGCTTATGCTATAGGAAGAGTAAGTTGTTATATGGTGGAGCCTCAGAAGCCTCATCTAGTGGCGACGAAGAATATTCTGAAGTACGTGAAGTCTAATTCTGATATGGGGCTCCTTTATGGGAGTGACATGAGCTTCAACCTGCACAGTTACACAAATACTGATTATGGGGGAGACTCAGACGATCGGAAGTCGGCGTCTGGCTATATTTTCACATGTGGATCAACAGGTATATCGTAGTGCAGCAAAACGCAAGACTCGATGTCCGTCTCTACTATAAAAGTGAAGTACAAGGCTTCGGCCTTGGCAGCTCGGGAAACCATCTGTCTCAGGAGGCTAGTAGAGGACATTCATGAAGAAGTGCGTTGTCCCACTTTGCTACGCGGTGACAACAAAAGTACCCTTAAACTGGTTAACAATCCAGTTTGTCACGCGAGGACCAAGCATTTTGAGATCGAGCATCACTTCATTCTGGAGAAGGTACTGGAAGCATCTCTTGTAGTCGAGCATGTGTGGAGCGAGGACAATATCGTGGATATCTTCACAAAGGATATCGAAGGGGCCATTTGGACGGTTATGGGGACTGCTAGGGTTGGTTTCCACTTCTCACTTCATGGGGGAGTGTTGAATTTTTCAAAGTGAAAGTGGTAGCCTGGGCAGACTGTCTGCGCGGACCAGGCGGATATAAGTGGCGGCTTGGGCGTACTGACCACGCGGACTAGGCAGACAGGATTGGCGACTAGCCAACTCGGCCAATGGTTCTGCAGTTGGCTTATTCCCAGGATGTAACCGGGCAAATAGGTTTGGTATCTGCGGGAGCTGCGAACATATCTGGAGTTCGCCGAGTCCGGCATGTTGCAGAATCTTCTAGAGCTCGCGAGTTCGGCATAGGCTTATGCCTTGGACTTGCTTTGAAGTGGTTTGGTGGAAACTATGGAGTTCGCTGGTTTGTGCAGACTGATATTGAATCCGCCAGGTTGTGCGAACTGGTTCTTGAGTTTGCTGGTTTGGCGTCCGCGCTATAGAATCTTTATGGCGTGGACATGGTCTGATTTGGACCAAGTTCGATTGTGCTCAGTCCGCGAGTTTGCGCAGTTAGTATGGACTACTTTTCTTTCCACCGAGCTTGGCATCTTGTCAGCTTGGTATAGTAGTGGGCTCGGAGTGTGCGGACTGGAGCAGTGTCCGCAGGATGTTGCGGACTGGTAGCGGTATCTGTAGTGTCTGCGTATTCTGTCCTTTGACAAGATGGCTTATTCAATCGTCGGGGCGACAAGGAAGACTAGCTTTGTGTCCGAACTGTACGAATACGTTTTGTGCTCGCCGCAAGATGGGTTGTGTTCCTATCGCCTAGGGCGGTGACCACCATCCTCTCAGCGTCTATAAATAGAACCCCCTGTCACATCAACAATACACCCGAATGAATAGTAAGTGAGCTCAGTAGATTATTGCAGACAAGTTTTTGCACTACAATATTTTTGGTCTTTAGCAACACCTGGCTTGACAACATTTATAAAAATGTTGCCTAAACCTTGATAGAGAACAATTTATAGGTGTTGCAATAGGTTAACATCTTTAGGCAACACTTTCTGTGCAACATTCAAAAACTGTTCTCTAATCCCGAACAATTTTGAAATGTTGCCCTTAACGATTCACTTTAGGCAACAATTATGATATGTTATCTTCTTAAAAATTAATTTGCAATACGTTAAAAGTGTTGCTCAATCCTTTTCAGATTAACCAAAATTATTATTCTCCCACCACAAATTATTACTTTAAAAATTATATTTATAAAAACAATATTTCTAACATGCACACAAACCCTCAATAATCCTTTCCCGACTCCACAATACAACTTTTTATTTAATAGCAACATTTTTTGCGACGCTTGTTCAAGCGTGGCTGATTATTTTGATATTAACAAAATTTTGTTCAAAATTGTGGCTATTGATGTAATGTTTACAAAAAATATTTAAACAAATATGAATATCAGCCACGTTTTTTTGGCGGCGTTTGTTTAAACGTTGCCACTGTTTTTATTTTTCCAACGTTTTTCATACAAAAACGTGTCTAATAATTTTCCCTCTAATTTTATTAATTATGAGCAGCAAAATTATTAATTATTTTTATTTTCCCTCCTAACCTAACTTTATCTAACCTAAAATCACCCCTCTCCATATCTAACCTAAAACCACGACAGCCCTCATCCCGATTTTCTTCTAACCTAAACCCTCTCCCTCAATTCCACACAGAGCCTGACCTGCAATCGCCAGATGCTGCGCCGACGGATCCTCGCTATTGATTGAGCCACGGCGACAACAATCGCTCGACGGAGATACTGCGCGGTTTGTCGGCTTGCTGTTGATAGAGGACAAAAAACCGCTCGCCGTTGATAGAGGGCAACGCCGGCTTAAACTAGGACTGAGAAGGGGGATTCGGCGAGATTGTGCCTCTATGCGAGATACCGCCTAGAACTGAGAAGGAGATGCCGTCTTTCATAGCAACTGAGCAAGTCTTCTTTGGTTCTTCCTCAAGCAACCGAGCAGCCAGACCGTTGATGCCAAGATCAGTGCATCGCCGGATCTTTGCATCACGGAAGGTAGAGCAGTAGTAAATTTGTACAAAAAACAACAGATTTTCCTGTGATAACTCATGTGTTAAATTAAAACACATCATTGCATTACAGGAGACCGAGCATCACTCTTCTAGACTCCTAGTCTTCTTCCAATCTTCCTCTAGATAGATTTTGAGTTTCCACTTTCAAGTAAATCATCTTTGCATTTTTTTTCTTGGTAAAATGTTATTCTGAATCTGAGCCTTCGAGGTGAATATGAATCAATTCCTTGTGATTTGTGACTTATTCTTGATTCATGCACCATTTCATGCTACAATTTTCAGTTTTCTTGAGTTTTGTTATGCTTGTTGGTTGACATTAAAAACTGCACTACAAGGATTAAACTAGGAGAAAAATAGCAGTAAAAGGATTGATTAAAAATTTTTGTGGCATTGGTTTATTTGGGTATTATAAAAAGTTATATGAAGTGAGATGAAGTTTATTAGCCTTTTTTGTTACCTGTATATAGGCTATAACCTTCTATTGTACAGTAGATTGAATAATTTCATAGCAACATGTGCCTTCTTTATTGATTAGAAATTTCTCAAATTGAAGTCTAAACATAATACATGAAACTAAAATAATATCAAACTAAGCATGGATTGGTGTAGCATGTAGGCATCCTCCTCCTGTTATGTTACTTATAAATTTTGAACATAAATTAATATTATTTATATGGTATCCGGGTCGGATTAAAATTTTAGTTCCGCCACTGTCTGTCTCCCACACTTTGCACCTGAAGGAGACCATCCCCTTAACTACTTATTGTTATTTATTAGGTTCATCTCCAGGGGATGCAAATAGTTGACAGAAGAGAGACGGGCTACCGCATGCACATTCTTCTACATCAAAACACGTTCCAAACTATGACGAGGTATAATGTTGTAGATTTTCATGCAATATATTAACATAGTTTTATATGTTTACAATTTCTTAATTATATATTGATCTTGATGTCATTATATATATATATATATATATATATATATATATATATATATATATATATATATATATATATATTATTTTACTTTGTGCATAAAGTTCTTGATGATGAGAAGACAAATGAGGAGTTGCAATGTGATCGATGACCACATATCATAAAGATCATTTGATGTTTAAGTTGATTTAGATAATTTTGTTTGTGTTCTGTAATATTTAATTATTTTGATGTATTTTGGTAAATTGTGATGTTACTGATGAGTTGTTAATTTAATAATAAAACATGTGCAACATTAATATTCTAAATGAAAATATTTGTCATGTTAAATTGTTATATATTTATGCGTTATAAAAAATGTCTCATGATATAACCTGTTTGTTTTTGAAGTTTTAATTTATTTTCTTGTATATTTAAAATTTATATTTTTTTATTAATTAAATAGTTTTGACAAAATTTATTAAATGTAACTCTAAATATTTTGAAAATATTGTAATAGGTCTATGTAAAAACTGTTGCATTTACTAAGGATATATGCAACATTTTCAAGTAATGTTGCCTAAACATGTGAAAACTGTTGCCTTAGGTCTTTGGTAACACGGGCATAGGCATACACTCATATGGTAACATTTTTCAATGTTTTGACAACGCTTTGTTGTTTTAGACAATAGTTTTCAAATGTAGCTAAAGACCAAAAATGTTGTAGTGTTGTATCTGTGCTGTTTTAGAAGTTTACCGGTTTTTGCTGTGCAGATTGTGCAGATAGTGATGCGAAGCCAGAGGCTTTATTCTGACTTTGGTCAGGGATCAGTGCGGACTCTGCGGATACAATCGGCGGTTAGCAGCTGGTTGCGTGTTGTGACCAGGAGGTCTTCTCTTTGACAATCTTTCCCAGTTCAATAAAGTTGTCTGCTTCTGACAGTTTTTTCAGTTTGACAGCAGCTGTTCGTAACTAATCTTGCGGCTAGGCGACCTCGCGGTTAGACAACTTGCAGATTGCAGACAGAGTTTCTTCAACATTGGAATAACGGGGTGTTCGCACGGTTAGGTTGCGGTCTGGCGACCTGACGGATTCAACGGACTCCATAGTGCAGCTCTGCAGAGTCGGCGGTTACTCCTTCAGTCCACGTAGCTAATTTTTGCCTTCTTATTTTTTGCTTCCATCGGGTACATTGACGAATCATGTCTCGCCATGTATGCCTCCTTTTGTAAAGATTTTTTGATAGTACAAGATTTACTTGCTCTCCTAGTTGCATCTGGTTTACTTGGCTTGGTTTGGTTGAGTCTTCATGCGACCTGATTTCTTATTTTCCGCATCGCACAATTTTTTACACAAGTATGATGAAATTAAGGCTGAATCAGAAGATGTAAATGTACACAATTCATTACTACCATGTCCTTGTAGTAGATGCAAATTGTCAACCTTTTTTTCTTCTTTCATTGTGACCATTAAATCACAAAGGACTTTCATAGCATCTCCATCTATCACAGTATATCTTGCACCTGATCATGTATAAAGCTTCAAGAGAAAGAAGATTTTTTATTCAAATTTGACAAATGGGTCGCACAATTGTCAAAGCTCTATCAACCCCATCATGCATTAAGATCTGAATTGTATTAGTCCCAATAATTTTGTACACATTACCATTGCCCATGAGTACATAGTATCCATCAGGGGAACGATATGTTGTACAATAACTCTGATTTAAAGTCGTATGATAAGAAAAACCAGAATATATTAAACAAGAATTTTGAATGTCAACTAATGTCACATGTTGAAAAAATGGTGCCATTGTTTAGTTGCCTGATGTCTCTTGTGTGCGCACTGTTTTTAGAATTTGAAGATTTCTTCATCTCTTACTTTTTAAGAATTGAACCATCTTTGTTTCAATGCCACTTCATGCAATAGTTGTACTGACCCTTTTTGGGTTCCGATCCTCGACATAGATATTAAAAATTCTCTCACTCTTCCTGTCTTGTTTACATGACCGTCTTCAAACGAATAATCCATTGATATGCGCATGCAATATCTCTAATGACACCTTTCCTACAACCCCTCTGATTGTAGACATGCTTTCAGATCTTCGATGGAAAGCGTCTTAGCTATATACTATATTATTCATGAATTGTCTAACGGATATAGTTAACGAGCACATGACAATCATTTCTTGATCCTCGTTATTGATCTTCACATTGATGTTCTTTAAACCAATAACAATTTTATTTACATCATTTAAGTGGGCTTCAATTAACCTACTTTAAATCCTTCATCTTGAAGATGTAGAGCCAATTCTTTAAGTACAACTAATTCGTAAAGGGACTTATTTGAATATATCATTTTGCGTTTCTTCCACAATTTTTTTGTGATATGCCTTATGGAGCACCACATCGTAGTAAATTGTACTTTGAGCTTAATCTCTAATGCTTCATTCACATCCACCACCATCATCGTCGTCAATTTATCTGACTTGAACACAACTTTGTAAGTGTCTTGTAACATCAATAGAGCGATTGTCTTGATTCTCCCAGACTGAAGCTATCACTCATAAAATCTCTCAACCTTAAAATTTGTTGAAGCCATTTATGTCTAAATTCCAAATCTCCCTAAGATACCAGTTGTTAGCATAGTAGCTAAACTAAAAGAGTAGGAGAGATTGGACAAAACAATGACACTCTAACACAAGCGAGCAGGAAAGAAGAGTTATGAATAAGAATTATTTCTTAACCGGATTCACTACTTAGAAAGTTACTTTTAGTCACAAATTTTGTTATCACAGGTCAACAATCGTTGCTAATAATGAAGTATTAGCCACAATCTCTAATTTTTCACTAATAAGTATGTATTAGTCACAAATGCACAAAACCAAATTCACTATTAAATGGGTGCTGATATCTACACCGCATTTTTGACAATCCGCACTGGCCGCTATTCACAAACACTGTTTTGGGATAATGACTATTCACAGTCGTCTCCTTGGTCAGTAAGTTCATGGTTGACCACTTTCTCATGGCTGATTCTTCCATGTGACAAACATAAGTTGAAAAACTGCTCTTGCAAGGGATGATACCAAGGAAGAAGACATGGGCCCCGTTTGGGGGGACTTACTTTCGACGGTCAAGCGGTTATGACCGCATGAACCAGACCTTAATTAAGTCCCGGTTCATGCGGTCATAACCGCTTGCCAGGTGAAAATAAGTCCCCTCAAACGGAGCCATAAACTCACCACAGGGATCGTCGTTTCTGTTGAACGACGACAGGAAAGACTAGCTGATGGGCAAACTTTTGTCCGGCGAGGTCGATCGCGCTGCTCCACTGTGTGGAGTTGCGAAAAACCCTAGGGGCGAGAGGGAGTTTCACCGTTCGCGTGTGTGAGGACTAAGGAGGATAACTACATGCATGAAGTAAAAAAAATCCCTAAATTTTTTTTTTGAATGTGAATGTTCAAAAATGTAGTGCGGATATCAGCCCCCAATTAATTCTCTTAAGTAATTTGTGTCTACTACAATTAAACACAGCACATGTTATGATCGATCATCATAATTATTTAGAAGTTAAGTTTTAATTAAAACACACGTACATTACATATATGTGTAATTAATTTTGTTGGCTCAAGTTGTTATAATAATGGCGGATGATGAGTTGCGAGTTTTTCGGTGTTATCCGCAAAAAACCGAGTTGTATTAGCGACGAATTTATTATTTATGTGATAAAAATGGGTGATGTTATATATAAATCACTTTTGGATGTATACAAATCAATTTTTAGAGTTTTTTTTGGGTCCTTTAAAAGCACTATATACAAACCAACTTAAATACTTAAAAAATCATTTTTTCTCATTTCTATCCCAAGTCTCACAAGATGTTTGCCCGCTCCCGATACCCCGCCGCATACACCTCCCGATATCTCTTGTAACGATCATGCTAAAGTCCTCGTCACACAATGGAGCCTTGGCGGCGGAAGCAGCCCCCCGGTTGGTGATCACTCCTATCTGGTTCTTCGCGACAACCTTCGCCGCCCCTCGATATCGTGTCACCGACGTGTAACAGAGATTCTCCAAATTTGACAATCTAGTGCTTACCTGCAGCCGGAATGTTTCTTTCTACTCTAGCACTGTTCACAATTATAGCAAGATTTAAAGTATTTATAGGAGCTATTGATTTTTGTAAGAAAAAAATTAATATCTCGCGAGCTAGTGTTATTAAGTGATTTATTTAAATATATATATATATATATATATTTTATTTTGTGCTGGTTTGTATATAACCATTAGGTTTGTGTATAACAAATTTATATTTACACTGATTTGTATATAGCCAAAAGCGGTTTATATATAACATCACCCTAAAAAATATTTAATTATTATACTAGTAGTCCGGCACGGGGCTATGCTTGCGTCCGACTGCTAAGCTCCTATGAACGGGGTCATCTTGTCATATCAAGATTCTCTTCATTTCTAACGAAATGGAGGGGATCCATTTCACGGACATGATGATCCGCTTTTTGATACGGCAGATTCTGCTTTTCCCATATTTTTATATTTTTTTATTCAAAAAAAATCTCGTTCACTAGATATTTTTTGAACTTATCTTGTCCACTAAATATGAAATAAATCCCTTTCAATTCATTTGAAATGGAGACGATCCGGATCCGTGAGATAGGTGGAAGTTGTTGAAAATAAAGGTGAAATGACTCTTCCCCATACTTCTAAGAAATAATTGGGTCCGCCACCCGAATCTAAAAGAAAGTCCGGGTGAGATCTCATCGTACCGTTTATGATCAAAAAGTCAGCAAAGTACATGGTTAATTTTTTTTTTTTTTAAAAAAATCAGACCAGATTTTAAAAAGCAGGATATCCGACCAGATTTTTTTTTTTAAAAAAATTTATAAAACAAAATAAGATCTTAAATGAAAGATAAAAAATTCTAATTAGAATTTTATAATTAATTTTAGAATTTTTTTTTAAAAGGATTAAAATCAATTTTTGGTCCGACGAGCGGACCTTTCTTTAGGTCCGCTCGTCCAAACAAAAATTTTTAGTGTTTGTTTGACACTTGCTCACTAATATAAGTATTTGAAATTAGTATGTTTTTATTACTAATTATAAAATTTTCTATTTAGAAAATCAACATATTTTATTATTTTCCTATTATCAATCACCCATATTGAAATGGTGATGTTATATATAAATCACTTTTGGATATATACAAATTAATTTTTAGAGTGGTTTTGGTCCTTTAAAAACAATATAAACAAACCAACTTAAATACTCAAAAAATCAATTTTTCTCATTTCTACCCTAAGTCTCACGATATGTTCGCCCGCTCCTGATACCCCGCCGCATGTACCTCCTGATATCTCTTGTAACGATCATGCTAAAGTCCCTGTCACGCAATGGAGCCTTGGCTGCGGAAGCAGCCCCCCGGTTGGTGATCTCTCATATTCGGTTTGCCTGCTCCCGATACCCATCCGTATACACCTCCCGATCACTCCTATTTGGTTTCTCGCGACAACCTTCGCCGCCCCTTGATATCGCCTTGCCGACGTGTAATGAAGATTCTCCAAATTTGACAATCTAGTGCTTACCTGCAGCTAGAATGTTTCTTCCTACTCTAGCACCGTTCACAATTATAGCAAAATTTAAAATATTTATACGAGCTATTGATTTTTGTAAGAAAAAAAAATAATACCTCGCGAGTTAGTGTTATTAAGTGGTTTTTTTTTTATTTTTTTTTATTTTGTGCTGCTTTGTATATAACCATTAGATTTGTGTATAACAAATTTATATTTGCACTGATTTGTATATAGTAATGATTTGTATATAGCCAAAAGCGGTTTATATATAACATCACCCTATTAAAATCCTATCCATCCATCAATCCACTTCATGCCTTACTTAAAGTCTAATACCTTCGGGTTTCCTGTAGTGTGAAGGTAAGCGGATCCACGATGGCTCCCTTCACAAAGGCGGCGAAGCTCTATGACTCATGTACTATGAAGGTGAAGCTTTCTTTTGCTCCCACGATGAACTACAAGAGAAGATGTCTATGAAAACAATGTACTACAACGTTTTTGTGTTGTTGTGGAAGTCAAGACAATCAACTTCAAGTTGTTCCAGCATAAGATTTCATTGCCACCGGAGGTATATCCGGAGATAAAGGCTCCGTTTTGAGGGACTTATTTTTACCGGTCAAGCGGTTATGACTGTATGAATCGAATCTTAATTAAGATTATGTTCATATGATCGTAATTGCTTGCCCGGTGAAAATAAGTTCCCCCAAACGAAGCCAAAATAACAAAAAAAAAATTGGTATGCAAGAAAACTCAATTTTCTTTTATCATTCAAAACTAATATTTTATTATGTGCATGTTTGTGTCTTTGTTGCATCATGGCTGACGTTATCCTATTATTCAAAACTATTTTGTTATGATAAATTTTATTTCGCCTCTCAGTCATTAATCCACAACGGCAACCGTCGACGACCCCAATGCACCTTCTTGCCGATGATTGCCGAATAGTAATTGACGTTTGACATCTGTTACTTTGTTGTACAAACCACGATGTTCATGTCTGCCACCACCGCGCCTAACGGAGCCTAAATGTAGTTCAAAAGCTGCTTGATTGGGGTTGTCCCTGAATCAACTTGTTATAGAAAGAAGTCGAAATTGAGTATTTCATTGGCGGTCATCGCTCATTTGCTTGTAGGTATCAAAATTCTTTAAAGAAGTATATTAAGCAGAAGTTTATTCTATCACATATTAAGAGTTTGAACATGTTGTAAATGAGGGGAAATATGACCTACCAATTTGTCAATGGAAAGGAAAAAAGTGGAAATATTAGTGCCATATATTCATTTTAAAGGTGAGTAGTAGCCTTATTTTCCTTCTCCTCTTTGAATTAGCATTTTGTTGTAGATACATGTAAATATATATATATATATATATATATATATATATATATATATATATATATATATATATATATATATATATATATATATATATCTATATATAATGTGATCCAATGGATAAGGAATTTGAAATTAAATTTAGCATATATATTGAATATAAGTTTGAGGTGAAGCAAAAATAAAATTGAAGACTATTTTGAAGTCAAAATATGTGATAGAATATGTTATAATATTTTAATTAAGTTAGCTAATAAAAATATTTCCTATTCTTACCATGTTTTTGTTAGAGCGCTCGAAGCATCCGCGTGACCATCAAGTTTGGAATGGCCTCCCCGTTGCCCCCAGGAGGGGTATTTATAGGCGAAATCCTAAATCCCCGACAACGGGTTTGGATGCCTATCGGATCCTAACCGACCTTTTAAGGAGCCCATTAATACTTAAATAAATATACCTCAACAATCTCCTCCTATATTGTATATAAGTGTTAGCATAAGAAAAGAGCTACTGATCCAATAGTTAATAATGACCAA
This sequence comes from Platanthera guangdongensis, assembly GCA_039583875.1. Taxonomy (NCBI): domain Eukaryota; kingdom Viridiplantae; phylum Streptophyta; class Magnoliopsida; order Asparagales; family Orchidaceae; genus Platanthera; species Platanthera guangdongensis. The sequence goes on along the minus strand of CM077161.1, from coordinate 156,513,265 downwards.
ACAAAAGAGTTTTTCCAGAAATAGAAATATGAGTTTTAGATAACAAAATGCTAAACTCAAACCAAATGTTCCAACCATGAAATAAAACAAGAAACTGAAAAACTCAAACTGATAATTGATCTAGGTGAATAGCAGATCATCATCTAGGTCAAAATCAACTGTCTCTCCTCCAATCTCCACTTTTCCTGCAAATAATTACAACAAAAATATCATTAGACAAATCTCTGTGAATTTAAACATTTGCAGAAATAAAGTGATTAGTTCTAACAGCGGGTGAACTTAATACTCTAACTGGGAGGAAAGAATCTCAAAACAATATCTCTATCTAATTTACACAAAATTAGATTAATTGATTTCATAGAATCAAACCATGTTCCTTCGATTATTAAGATTATTATTAACGTTCCACAATTGTGCTATATCATCAAGTTTGGAATGATACAACAAGCTGTGACTATTATATCATCAAGTTTGGAATGATATAACTAATAATCATAATATCAGGACACATATCAGCAACCTCAGTATTCCTTTTTGGAATGATACTCAATTCAGCCTTTGACAAAGAATAGTTACGTAAGTCATCAAGTTTGGAATGACTGACAACTATCTCACCTCTAGCTTTCATCAGATAACATCTGAAATACTTTATTATGCTCAACGTAGATTCTTGAATGTAAGCAGACAACGGTTCTTAAATTTAAAACATAAGCTAGGTATCAAGTCCTCCTAAATGAACGTTAATCCCATCTCCCCCGATGTTTTAGATGTGAGAACCTTACATAAGCCCTTAGTAAGGACATCTGCTACATTATCTTTTGATCTCATGTCCAATAGGGAGATTATCCCCTAACTGGTGAGATAGGTCAACCAGGCCTGTTTCATCTTTTGTTGCCTTCGCTTTCCATTGAACAACGTATTTGTAGCAATGGTCTTTGTGGCTTGATTGTCACAGTAAATCAAAATAGAGTTCATTTTTAGACTCGTCATTGGAATGTCCAATATCAGATCTCTTATCCACTCTGCTTCTTCTCCAGCTGAAGCGAGAGCATAGAGTTCCAATTCTATAGAGGATAGTGCAATGCACGTTTGCCTCTTAGACTTCCAAGCTACTGCAGCTCCTCCTAGTGTAAACACAAAACCACTAGTGGATCGACAATCAGCTATTTCTGAGCACCAAGATGCGTCGGAATACCCTTCAAGCACTGGAGGATGCCCACTGTAACATAAAGCATACTTCTCAGTATACTTTAGGTATCTCATTAGCCTGTCTAAGGCGTCCCAGTGGTCCTTCCCAGGGTTATTAATGAATCTACTCAACATGCCGACCGTAAAGTCTATGTCAGGTCTAGTGCAGGTAGTAGCGTACATGAGACTTCCTATGAGTTTGGAATAATCCAACTGTCTAATAGTTGAACCTTCATTCGTTTTCAGTCTACTGTTATAATCGTATGGAGTCTCAGCCTTTTTGCTCTTATCGTAACCCCACTTTTCCAGTAGATTCCTAATGTAGTGACTCTGACTCAAGGTAATACCCTTTTTGTGAAGTTCACTTCCATTCCTAAGATGGTTTTCACCTCACCTAGGTCTTTCATGCTAAATTGTGTCGTCAAGGCAACTTTCACGTCTTTCACCTCAGACTGATCAGTGCCCAGAATTAGCATGTCATCAACATACAAGCATATGATGGCTACTTTATTTGCACTTGTTCGTACGTACAGACATTTATCTGATAGACTGGATTTGAAACCCAAGCCTTTTACACAGGTGTCAAATTTTTCATGCCACATTTTAGGTGATGGTTTCAATCCGTATAGTGACTTAATCAACTTACATACCTTATTTTCTAGACCTTCTATGACGAACCCTTCAGGCTGGTGCATGTAGATCTCCTCAGTCAGATCTCCATTCAGAAATGCAGTCTTGACATCCATCTAATGAACAGTGCAGAGTTCAATAGATGCTAGTGCGATAAGAATCCTAATTGTCGCATAGTGACATATAGGTGAGTATATATCAAAGTAGTCTACACCACTCACTTGAGTGAAGCCTTTGGCAACTAGACGTGCTTTGTATTTTGCGATACTCCCATCAAGATTTAGCTTCTTCCTCAGAACCCAGTTATTGCCAATGGTTTTAGCCCCTTTGGGCAAATCGACCAAAGTCCATGTGTTGTTCTGCATGAGAGAGTTCATCTCTTCGTCTATGGCTTCTTTCCATAATAGAGAGTCCCTAGATCGCATCGCTTTCTTATAAGTGGATGAATCAGCTTCAACTTGGGAAGTCACGAAGTCTGTACCGAAGCTTTTAGGCATTTTCTCTCTACTAGATAGCCTTCTGGTATCTAAATCACTCGTGTCTACAGGCTCAGTGTTAGAGTTACATTGTCCTGGCTCGACTAAAGGCTCAGTACTAGTGGCTGGCAGACCTAGCAGTGTCAGGTTCTTGTCCTTAAAGAACTTATCCTTAAAGAATACATCGTCTCTTGATTCTATTACAGTATTAGTGGAGAGATCCAGAAACCTATCTGCAGCACTATCATCTGCACATCCTAGGTAGACGCATGTATTTGTCCTAGGTCCAATCTTTGCTCTTCTAGAGTCTAGTATCCTAACATAGTGATACAACCCCAGGTCTTATGATTGTCAAATCTAGGAGGCCTCTTAAACCAAAACTCGTAGGGTATCTTAGTCAACTTTGCATGGGGAACTTTATTAAGAATGTGATTTGACGTGAGGACGGCTTCACCCCAATAGGTTGCAGGCATGCCAGCAGTCAGCAACATAGAATTCAACATTTCTGTTAAAGTTCTGTTTTTTCTTTCAGCGATGTTGTTGTATTGTGGGGAATATGGAGCGGTGGTTTCAGGGATTATGTCATTGCTGGCAAGGAAGTCTCTGAACTCCCCCGAGACATATTCTCCTCCTCTATCAGTTCTTAGCCTTTTTATTTTCATGTCAAGTTGATTTTCAACCCTATTTTTGAAAATACGAAATTTTTCAAATGCTTCATCTTTGGTTTTAAGAAGGTAAATGTGACTGAATCTAGAGTAGTCGTCGATAAATGTTATCAGATACTTCTGACCGCCTCGAGTGACAAAACTTTTGTAGTCACAAATATTGGAATGTATTAGCTCTAGTAATTGTGTGCTCCTAGAAACCTGACTAAAAGGTGTTCTAGTTATCTTAGTTTGAGCACAAATTTCACATTTTTCAAATTTGGTTTTTGTGTCGAGGGGTATGTTGTGAGTTCTAGCTCACAGGAGAAGTTTTTTATAATTGACGTGTCCTAGTCTTGCATGTAAAGTCTTAGGATCTATCGGATTTGAGTTAACCTGATTTACTACCTCGTGTGCTAGACTCAGCCTATACATCCCGTTAACGGCATATGCGCAACCAAAGTAATGTGAGTGAACCATTACGGTTACTCGACCACCACTAGTGTTAAAAGACATACCCGCATCACACAACAGGCTAATCGAAATTAAATTAGCAGCTAATGTCAGTATAAATTTAACATTTTTCAAAGTTAGAGTTTTACCTGAGGAGAGAGTCAGGGAAGCGTTGCCGACCTTCAGCACGTCAGCTACAACTCCATTCACAACAGTGACAGTCTCTTCCACCTCTTTTGCATCCTCCAGAAGCTTTGGATTGTGGCAGACGTGGCTGATAGCACCTGAATCGAGCCACCACTCTGAACTGGCCGTCCCGTTACCGACCATGGCAACAAAGTCGGTAGGCGCAGTCTGATAAACCATGTTGGCTTGATTATCAGTCCTTGGTGTGCTGGATTCGCCCCGTTTGGGCTGACGGCACTCGGAAGCGCAGTGACCCCACTTATTGAAGTTGTCGCACTTGCCTTTGAATTTCTTCTTTATCTGTTTGCTGGTGGCAGCAACTGCGGGTGCACTGGTCGGTGGGCGAGTCTTTCTAGGCTTAGGCTTCCACTTAGGATGTGTGATCATGTTAGCAGTAGAGGACTGCTTGCTGATCGTCTCTATAGCGTGCCTAGTCCGGTTCTCATCCTCATTGTAGATGAAGCGCTTGAGGTCTTTAAGACTCACCTACTTCTTCTTCCGGTACATCTCAGTCTTGAAGGAATACCAGGCCGAGGGCAATTTGAAAATGATCGCCCCTGCAACAAATCCATCTGGCAGAGCGATGTTCTCACTGTTGAGCTTGTCCACCAGATTTTCGAACTCAGCAACCTGTGGCAGGATTTCCCTTTCCTCAGTGAAGATGAATGCCATAAACTTGTCCACCAGGTGCGTCTTGGACATATTCTCCTCCTCCTTGAATTGCTCCTCTAAGGCTTCCCAGATCTCCTTGGCCCTTTGCATCTTGTCGTACGTCTCTGCAAGCCTGTTGGAGAGGCAATTCAGGATGTAGTCTCTGCAGAAGTCCTCGTCGTTGACCCATTGATCTTCATCTTCACTTCCTTTGAATTCTTCAAAGATAGTCTGCACTGTGTAGAATATGTTCAGGTACTTCATGCCGAACTGAGTGTTGCGCTTCCAGGCACTGAACTCGGCGTTGGAGAATTTATCCAGCTTGATCATCGACACGAGAGAGGAGTGATTGATCGCCTTTAACATTGAGTGTTACTTTCCAAACGATAGTATTCTACTGGCAATCTAAATTACAAGCAGAAAATACTAGAAAGAGATCACCTGAGAGAGACGATGACGGTCTTCGGATCCAATCCAGCAAAATTTTGATCCTCTCCGACTGAACACAATCGTCGGGGACAATATTTGATCAGCAGTGCTCAACTTAAACACCGACACAGAAGAAACACAACCCACGAAGAGTGGAACTGTAACTCAAAAACCAGGATCAAGCTTCAGGTGAGAGGGTCCGTTCACCTAATTATGCATGGAAGAAAAAAACACGATTTCCCTTTTTCCTTCTGCAATCCATGAACTTAACAACACCGCAGCCACAGGATCTGGAAAAATGAGGACCAGCAGTGTATCCTTGCAGTAGAGGCAAGATCTTCTGTCGACAAGATCAACAGGAATGTGCGAGACCTGAAGAAAAAAACTGCGATGATTGGAACGCTCCTCTTTGCGATCGGCGACCGAAAATGTCAGCAGCGGCAGCACCTGGCAAGATCTGGACAGGAGGCGGTCAGATCCGGCTAGATCTAACAATTTTTTTCTTCCTTCTTCCCGATCGGCGACGTCAGAGAAAACACGACAAAAGAGTGGCGGGCTTTTCTTGAGCGAAGGGAGGAAGACGATCTCACCAAAAGCCTAAACCGGTGGCGCCAGATTTCGCGAGAGAACGAGAGCGACGCCGGTGGAATACTTCCACGACCCTCGTGGCAGAGTTCTTGCAGGCGGCGGGATTCGTTATCTTCTCCGACAAATGGAGAACGTCGGTGAAGAACTTCCACGATCGACACGACGATGGCAAGCAGCGGCGTTTCTGATCATCTTCTTCAATCGGGAGCGGCGGCTGTGATCCAGAAACTCGCGTGCGGGAGCGGGGATCGGTCACGGGAGACAGAGCGGGGCTAGGGAAAACTTCGAGAATGTTAGAGCGCTCGAAGCATCCGCGTGACCATCAAGTTTGGAATGGACTCCCCGTTGCCCCCAGCAGGGGTATTTATAGGCGAAACCCTAAATCCCCGACTACGGGTTTGGATGCCTATCGGATCCTAACCGACCCGTTAAGGAGCTCATTGACACTTAAATAAATATACCTCAATAGTTTTTCTTTTACACAGATATTCCAAAAAGAAAAACTAAATAAATACTTTATGAGTATACAACTAGTTTAAAAAGTAGAATGACAAAATCTACACTGCTTGATGAACATAATTATCTCTCTCGTGGAGTACTCTCTCCTCGATCTCCTTCTTTTCAGGTATTATACTCGCCTTCCTCTACGAGTATCCTTTCTCCTCCCTACACTCATACTATCCCCTCTCTTAGGGAACACTCCTGACTATGTTAAGGGAGCCCTCCTTCTCTCCCCTCTTGTTTTCTACCACACTAATCTCTCTGTTTTTCACTAATTGTTATTACATTTAGTGTATAATAAGAGGATTGCTTATTTTAATCACTTCTCAACGTGATTTTGGCTTCGTTTGGGGTGACTTATTTTCACCGGTCAAACGATTACGACCGCATGAACCAGACCTTAATAATTAATGCGATCGTAACCGCTTGACCGGTGAAAATAAGTCCCCCCAAACAGAGCCTTAGATTATCATCTTTGAGAATAATCCTCAATTTTAGAAGATCAACTCGTTAGTTTTCATATGATTGATAAACACACATTCTTATACTATTTATTCTACTTGTCAACATGTTTCTCTACGATAGAGAGTGGATATATTTGGGAATAATAAATACAAGAAGATCCAACGAATACCCAGAGGTTATCATAACTTATTTGCTAAGGATGCGTTTGGCGCGGCTTATCGTAACTTATTTGCTCCGATGAGGTTGGATAAAAACGTTATTGTTATAAAATGTATGTTTGGTAAGACAAATGTTACTACCATTACCAAAAAAAAATTAGTCTGGGGCATAAGATTTTGGTATGATGTAGAAAGTAGCGAATAAGAGAGAACAAACGGATAAACTTTTGAATAATTGAAATTTTATTATCCAAAAAAGATATCATTTACAAAGGTATGACCTCCCTTATATAGAATGGAGGAGATAAGAGAGAGAGTATACAAACAATGTGGGACTAAACATTTACAGTACTGAGCAGCTAGAAATAAAGGAGACCGCACAGGCCACGCGGTTAGACAGATGGGTTAACCGCTCGGCAAGTCCAGCAGGATAGAACAGGCCGCAATGGGAGACCGATAGACCGCCCGGTCTCCAGGCTTCAGAGTGAGACCGCCAGACCGCTCGGTCAACAAACCGCTGGATCAGACCGCTACGCCGCCCGGTCTAGTACTTCAACACTCCCCCTCAAGCTGGAACATAGATATCTGAAAGGGGAAACTAGATCAGATATACTCTAGAGGGGGGGGGGGGGGTGAATAGAGTATATGGTGCTTTTAAAACACAAAGAAAAACTTTTGCAAAGCTTTACAACAATTGTTGTAATGAGTGTAAGCAGGGAAGCAGAAATAAAACTAATCACAAAACTAAGCTATGCAGAGACTAAGCACAAGAAAATCTAGGCCAGAAACAGAAAGAAAACAAGCAGAACCAGAGGACACAAGGAAATATAGTGGTTCCCCAAACTTGGGTACATCCACTCTTCTACCACCCTAGGTAGGAATCCACTGCAGGATGAGTTGATCAGGTGTCCTGGGCACCAATGAGCTTTTGATAAGGTGCTCAAAAACCAAATCAGATTTTTTGATCAGGTGTCTTGCCACCAATGAGCTTTTGACAAGGTGCTCAAAAAGCAGAGTCAAACTTTTGAAGGGAGTTTGAAAAACCCTTTACAGAGTGGGGGTGAGAGAGTGATGACAGTCTTCTCTTTCTCAATCAACTGAGAAGACTATGTGGATTGATGTCAAAGCTCCCCTTGAATCCTTGAAATCTTCAGGAAGAAGAGCTTTGCTGAGGGTGATAGGCCTTCAAAGGTAGAACTCCAGCAAGAGATGATTTCAGCAATGACTGAAATGTTGAGTGTCTGGAGTCTTGAAATGATGTTGGCCTTGAACACTTTGAGAGCTGAAGAGATCTGAAGATTTTTCAAAGCTTGATCTCTCTGATGAGTGTTCTACAGAATTCTTGTTGACAGAATATTTTGAAAAGAAGCTATATATTCTGAATTGTGTGTCCTCTTCTTGTCAATCTCTCTTGTTTGATTCAAAAACATTCTCTATTTTATTCTCTGTGCCAGAATAGAATATCACTCTATCAAAGATAGCCGTTGGTCTGCATTGATTACATCCTTAATTGCACAAAATCTTCTGAAGGAAAGTCCACTGAATTGTTCCTTGAAAAATCTCTTGAAACTTGGTCCAGAAGTAAATGAAAACGGCTAGCAGATCTTCTGAATTAAATGCAGAATAACTTCTGATAGATTTGAATTTGAATTCTGAAAGATAACTGAAATCGTCGAACTGAGCTCTGCTATCGTCGAGCTGAGCTCAGCGAACTGGAAAATTCAATCAGCAACAAAATCGTCGATCTGAGCTCAAAGATCGTCGAACTGAGCTCAGAGATAAAGATCCAGAGCAGAGTCAAAATCGTCGACCTGAGCTCACCGATCGTCGAATGGAGTTCGACGATATTGCGAAGTTGAGCTCAGCGATCGTCCAGTGGAGCTCGACGATATTAAGAGGTTGAGCTCAGCGATCGTCGAATGGAGCTCGACGATCTGTTTGAAGTTGAGCTAGACGATCGTCGACCGGAGTTCGACGAATCGTCGTGCTGAGCTCGACGATTGGACTTAGTCTCCAGAAAATCTTGGTCTTCAGGGCAGCTTTCAATCCTAGACTTCTAACCCTTAGACTCACTACAAATTGACCTATTAAGCTATACAGAAGGTCAAACACAGATTCCTAGAGACATAGTGATCCTGACCCAAATTAGTAATAGGGTGTTCCAACAATCTCCCCCTATTTGAGTTAGGATTACTATTTAGAGATTTTGAAAAATCAAATAACAACATACAATCAAAAATGCATAAAAATAATAGCAGCTAGTCATTGCAGAACCATCACAGAGATATATATATATGTCATCCAGATATCAGTCAGAAAAACCAAGGATTGTCACCTTACAGAATTACTTTTTCTCTTTACCTTTTACCATCTTGATTTCTCTGTTAGGGTTCAATGCTTCCTTGTTGGACCTAGTATCATCAGCTGCTCTCAAATATGTTTGCTTTGAAGTCCTGGGAACCACTGCAGCAGGATGCAACTCCATGTATCTTTCTGCATCAAAGAACTTGCTGGAGGCATATCTTTCTAATTCTTTCTGTCTTTGTTCTGACATTGTAGAGATATTGGAAGTGTCTAGGCCTTTCTCCCTGGCTTTCTTTATTTGATCTAATGCAGCCAACTCTTTCATTCTAGCAGTCCAAGAGGCTGGGTTCTTTTCAGGGTCCTCAAATGGTACAGGTGGCTCATACCTGTTGGAAGAAGTATCTTGAGGAGTCCTGACAGTCACAGTTTCTTTGAGCTTGTAGGGGAATGAACCAGAAGATGTATCAGAAGGAACATGTCCTCCCCTGGAATAAGGGTGCTGCCTGGAATGCCCTTTAGAATATACTTGAGTCTCTCTTTGATTTCCCCTATATCCTCCTCTCCTAGAGTAAGAACCCCTAGACTGGCTTTCCCTTTGATAGGTTCTAGCATGGGGTTAGTAGGGAGCCTGGCTTCTAGAAGGAGCTGAACTTGCAGAGCTGCCACCTGCACCTGCATCAGGTGGAGGTGGTGGAGGAGGATGAGGGTGCTTGAACTGGGAGGAGCCCTTTTCATACTTCCTTTTCTTCTTCATTGCCTTTAGCTGATTTTTGGAGAACTGCATCCAATGTTCAGTAATTGGGCAGTTGTGCAGAATATAGTAAGGAACATCATTATCATCTCTTACTTTGGCAGGTGGAACCCTTTTCATTGCCTTACTTCTTGCCTTCCTTTTCCTTGCAATGGTGGCAGAAGAATCATCAGAATCAGTCTTGAATTCATCAGAGTCAGAACTCTGGGCATCATATATAGCATCTATCTGCTTCATGAGATCCTTCTTCAACTGAGCAGCAGCAGATGAAGCAGAAGCAGAAGGGGCAGCAGAACCAGATACAGGAGCAACAGCAGAAATAACACTGGTAACTTCAGGAATGATGGCAGCAGCAGCTTCAGAAACAATAACAAAATCTTCAGCAGGCTCAAAAACAGCAGCCTCTGTCATCAGAAAATCCTGGGATGTGGGCTCATCAGAAACAGTTTGGATTTCAGCAGCAGTAGGAACATTTTATTCAGCAGCAGCAGCAGTCACTGAGTGTATAAAAGAAGAAATAATATTGGGGTCACAGCCAGAGAAGGGCACCATAGCCTTGGATAGGTCTTTTGAGGGCTGGACAGCAATTGGCTCTGGAAGGTAGCTGAAATATGCAGTATCAAATGCAGAGAGCAAAGACCTTAGGTCTATTGCTAAGACTAGAGTAGGCACAGCAACTGGAGCAGAAGAGGCAGCAGACACAGAAGCAGCAGCAGCAGCAGCAGGCACAGAAGTAGAAGCAGCAGCAGCAGGAGCAGAGGCAGCAGCAACAGCAGCATGAAGGCTGGCTTCATAGGGCATCTCCCCCTACCTGGATGCAGATACCTCTGTATCAAGGTACACTGTTGGAGGTGCTGCTGGAGGAAGGAGAGAAGAAAGCCTGGCAGAGAGGGCTGCCACTGACAAGTGTAGAGGAGCCAAAGAGGTCTCCAAGAGGAGGGAGAGCCTGGGGGCAATGAGCTCATACAACTTGTCAGCAAGGGCTGAGAGATCTACTTGCTCAAGAAGAGGAGCAGAGGTAGATGGAATAGGGATGGCTGAAGGAGCTGGAGGTGGAGAGCTGAATGGTGGAAAGAATGGCTCAGGAGAGGGGATTGTGGAGATGAAGGACAAGGGGATGGATATGGATGGAGTGAATGTGGGTTGGTCAATAATATGGTGGAGGAGATCTTGGAAGGAGGTGGAGGAGGAGGGCAATTCTGGAGGAGAAGAGGGGGAATCATCCATGTAGGATTCATCCAGAAGTGTGAAGGATGGTATGGATGGAGATGAGGTGACATCTGGTGGTGGATATGAGAATAATGGGTGGAAGTGGTCTACTGGAGGTGATGAAGTGGTTGCTGGAGATGGAATAGAGGTTGAAGATGGGCTGGAGATTGTAATGGGGGATGAAGCTGGAATGGTGGATGGTAGAGGTAGGGTTGGACTAGGAGGAGGAGGAGAAGCAGCACTAGCAGCAGGCAGGTCTTCTGCAGCAGCAGAAACCTGTGGGGGAGTGACTCTTGGAGTCCTGGTGCCTGAAGTAGCAGTTGAAGAGGGCCTGCTGGGTTTGCTAATTTGCCTGTCCCATTTGCCAAATATGGCACAGGTAAGTCTCTTGGAGGCATTGATGTGCACTCCAGAAGAGACCAGCAGAGCAGGGCACCTTGCCTGAAGGAAGACTCCAAGAATTCTTCCAAAATTTACAAAGGTTTTGTTTATCTTTTTCTTTATCAGGTCAAAGAAGACCTCTCCCCAATTCAAACTTTTCCTATCTACCAGAGCTCCCATGAGGCAGAGCTGATGTCTGGAGATAGTGTCATGTGCAGAATGCTTGGCCAACAGCACCTTGCCTACAACATCTGCCAGGAACCTGTACTCAACTGACAAGTTCCTCTTAAACAACTTGCTAGGGTTTCCCTCTGGATGACCCATCCTGACAAGTATATCAGAAAATTCCTCTCCAGATAGTTCAGCAGTGTCATCTCCATTTCTTAAACCAAAAACCTCTGTTAAGACTGATGGGGTCAGAGGTACCTGGGTTCCAGCAATGGATCCAACTATGGTGTTGTTGTCAAGGTTGTGAGCAGTATAGACCCATTCTTTTATCTCATCTGAAGCAAGTTTTATTCTGGTGGTCATAAGGGCAGACAGATGCTGATCCTTGAATAAACTTAAAATGTCCTGGAAGATTTGATCAGTGGTGTTGAAGGAGTCCAGATCAATGTCAAATCCTGCATCAAACTTCATGGCGGCGAGGACAGCAACTGAGACGGCCATGGTACCTGCAAAAACTTAACAAACAAACCGAACAAGCGTAGAACTGTTTGGAGGGAAGAAGATTCTTGCAGAGAAATTGAAAGCGCAAGAGAGAACGACGGCGAAAAATGAGTTTTATATTAGGGTTCGACGCAGAATTGGAAAGATCGTTGAACTCAGTTCGATGATCGAGGCTTCTAAAGGAATCTGAAGAGACTCCAACATCGTCGATCTCCGTTCGACGATCTGGAAAGGCGGTGAGCTCCGTTCGACGATCGTTCAGGGAACAAGATCGTCGAGCGCCGTTCGACGATCGTTGACCGAAGGAGATAATTCATACTATCTAACAGGCGCTGAACTTAGTTCGACGATCCTGGAAATCGTTGAACTCCGTTCGACGATCTTTGGGGAAATCGTCGAGCGCAGTTCAGAGATCAGAAAATCCTAGACACTAAGAAAAATCAGAATTTTTGCCTAGTCTTGGTCAATTTTTAGCTTTCAAAATCTTGGATATTATTTAAGACTTCCTCCATCTAACATTCCTAACTGATTTAGGAAGAAGGTGTGTTTCTTTTCATCCAAAGGCTTGGTGAAAATATCTCCCCTTTGTAAATCAGTTGGGATATATTGCAGTTCAATTTTATTCTTTTCAACATTGTCCCTTAAGAAGTGATGCCTAATCTCTATGTGTTTTGTCCTACTATGGAGGACTGGATTTTGAGCTATGGAAATAGCACTTGTATTGTCACAAAAGATTTTTGACTTCTCTAAGTTGTAACCGTAGTCTAGGAGTTGATTTTGAATCCACAGTATTTGTGAACAACAACTACCTGCAGCCATATATTCAGCTTCAGCAGTTGAAGTTAACACAGATGTTTGTTTCTTGCAAAACCAAGAGACAAGTCTATCACCAAGGAACTGACAAGTTCCACTGGTGCTTTTTCTGTCAATTCTGCATCCAGCATAATCAGCATCAGAGAATCCAGTTAACTCAAATGCTGAATCTTTTGGATACCAGAGACCTAGATTTGGACAACTTTTAACATACCTAAGAATCCTCTTTACTAAAGTGAGGTGTGACTCTCTAGGGCTAATTTGGAACCTAGCACATATACATGTAGCAAACATTATATCTGGTCTACTAGCTGTAAGATACAGTAAAGAGCCAATCATTGCTCTATATGTTGTCTGATCAACAGGTTTCCCATATTCATCAGCATCCAATACAGCATTGGTAGGCATGGGTGTTTTCATACAAGATGCCTCAGACATGCCAAATTTCTTAACCAGCTCATTAGCATATTTGGTTTGAGAAATAAAGATGCCTTCAGCATGTTGTTTGACTTGCAATCCTAAGAAGAAGGATAGCTCACCCATGCTACTCATCTCAAATTTAGAATGCATTAGGTTAGAAAACCTTCTGCACAATTTTGAGTCAGTAGAACCAAAAATGATATCGTCTACATAAATTTGTACTAGTAGGGTATGAGACTTATGGGTTCTAATAAAAAGAGTTTGGTCTACTCTACCCCTTATAAAACCATTTTCCAAGAGAAAGCATGCTAAGGTCTCATACCATGCTCTAGGAGCTTGCTTGAGACCATATAATGCTTTATGTAGTTTAAAAACATAATCAGGATAAGTTAGAGAGATAAAACCTGGAGGTTGTCTGACATAGACTTCCTCTTTGATGTCTCCATTTAAGAAGACACTCTTGACATCCATCTGATAAACCTTGAAGCCTTTGTGAGCTGCATAAGCTAGAAAAATTCTGATGGCTTCCAATCTTGCAACAGGTGCAAAGGTCTGGTCGTAGTCAATTCCTTCTTCTTGAGAATATCCCTGGGCAACTAGCCTTGCCTTGTTCCTTATTATTACTCCTTGATCATCCAGTTTATTTCTGAATACCCATTTTGTTCCAACAATGGAATGATCCTTAGTCTTTGACACTAGTTCCCATACTTTGTTCCTCTCAAATTGATGCAGCTCCTCTTGCATGGCAATGATCCAGTGTGGATCTTGCTCTGCATCTTGAGTGGACTGAGGTTCAATTTGAGAAAGGAAGCAGGTGTGCAACAGGTTTTGGTTGACCTGATTTCTGGTTTGCACAGCAGCTGAGAGTTCTCCAATTATTTGGGAAATTGGATGGTCTCTTGATGTTACTAAATCAACAGGGGGTGTTGATTGTTCACTAACCTGTGTTGTTGTTTCCTCTTGTGGTACAACAACTGGCTCTTCAAGTTGAGCTTCAATGTGTTGAGCATTCCCTTCATCTTCACTGCTTTCATTCTCTTGAGCAACCTGCAACTTGTTCATATCTTCAACTAGAGAGTGTTCCTGCAAAGGTTCTATGGTAGAAGAAATCTTATCCTTGAAAGACATGTTAGTTTCATCAAAAGAAACATGAACAGATTCCTCAATTTTCAAAGATGATTTATTATAGACCCTATAGGCCTTGCTGATCATGGAGTATCCCAGAAACACTCCTTCATCAGCTTTGGCTTGAAATTTTGCTAAGTGTTTCTTGTCATTATTGTGAATATAGCAAATGCAACCAAAAATTCTAAAATAGTCAACTTTAGATTTCTTCCCTTTGAGTAGTTCATAGGGAGTCTTTCCCTTCAGTTTATGTATCAGACTTCTGTTCAGCACATAGTTGGAGGTGTTCACTGCCTCTGCCCAAAAGGATAGAGGTAGATGAGCATCTGACAACAATGTAGTGGCAGATTCAATAAGGGTTCTATTTTTCCTTTCAGCTACCCCATTTTGTTGAGGAGTTCTAGGAGCTGAGAAAGTATGCCTGATCCCTTCACTCTGACAGAACTCTTGCATAAGAAGAGAATCAAACTCTGTCCCATGATCACTTCTGATCAGGGCAATGTGAGTATTGAACTTAATCTGTATATATTTGAGAAACTCTGTCAGACACTTAAAGTTATCAGACTTCTTCCTTAGAAAGAACACCCAAGTGAATCTAGAGAAGTCATCTACAATTACTAAAGTGTAGGATTTCCCTCCTAGGCTTTGTACTGTGATGGGTCCAAATAGATCCATGTGTAATAGATACAATATCCTAGGTGAATCACTCTTATTAAGTGACTTAAAACTGTTTTTAGTTTGCTTGCCTAATTGACAAGCCTTGCAGAGTCCTTCCTTCTTGTAGGGGCCAGAAGGTAGTCCTCTAACAAGGTTGTCCTTGGATAGCCTAGCAATAGTTCTAAGGTATAGGTGTCCTAGTCTCTTATGCCATAAAACATTTGGTCTACATACTGAATTGAATAAACAGATATCTATAGAAGCTGAAAGAAAATCTACTAGGTAGATGTTACCTTTCCTTTTACCTGTCAACACAGTTGTGTTGTCCTCTGACTTGATTTTGCATAGGGTTTTGCTGAAGGTCACCTGGTAGCCTTCATCACATAGCTGACTGATGCTGATTAGGTTGTGCTTCAGTCCTTCCACATATGCTACCTTCTTGAAGGTTACAGAACCAATCTGGACTGCACCATATCCTTTAGTTTGTCCAAAGTTGGAATCACCAAAGATAACTTTGGGTCCAAGCTTGGCTCTAAAGGAATTGAGGTTGTCCTTGTTCCCTGTCATGTGCTTAGAGCACCCACTATCCAAGTACCATTGCTGGTTAGATGTTGGATAGGTCTTCACCTGCACATAAAATAATTTACTTGTTTTTGACCCAGTTTACCTTGGGCCTAGGTTGATAACCTCTAAATTCAGAAATGAAAGATATCCCTGGCTGACTCTTATATCCTTCAGGATGATATCTCCTTGGAGGTATAATCCATTCAGTATAAGGGTTGAAGGTTTGGGATGAAAAACCCTTAGTATTTAATTTTGACTTGCCTTTGAAAGAATTTCCAGAGCTCTGACCTCTGTTCGACGATCTTGGAGCTGCGTTCGACGATCGTGGGTCAGATCGTCGAGCTCCGTTCGACGGTCGACTATGGCTGAGGTCAGGTATATGGGATCGTCGAGCTGCGGCCGACGATCTTGGCTGAGATCGTCGATCTGCGTTCGACGATTTGTCCTGAGATCGTCGAGCTGCGTTCGGCGATCGTCGATCTTCATTCGGCGATCGTCGATCTCCGTTCGACGATTTGTGCTGGACTTTAGTTTTCTGAGGCAGATCAGAATTTTTCCTGGCAACCTCTACAACTCCCTTTCCCTTGTCAGAAATGAACTTGATAGGAGTTGTTAGAACAATAGGCTGGCTGGATGAGGCACCCAAGCCCAGTGTACTGTTGAATCTTGAGTTCACTGTGCTTGTGATGTCCATCAGCTTGATGCTTCTCCCATTGAGAGTTTCTTCAAGCTTCTTGGCCTTAGAGAGCTCACTTTTCAGTGAAGCTATCTGTTCCCTATAGTTCTCCAACTCCTGAGAGAGTTTGAGGTTTTCTGATTTCAAAACATTTTGTTCAGATAATTGATTTCTGAGAGAGATGATCTCTTTCTCAGACTTTAGCAGGTCTAAACATAGTGCTTTAAATTCAGATTTAAAATCTTCTGAAGTAAAATCAAAAGAGCTGATTACCTGATCTTCTTCAGGTTGAGTCTCTGAGTCTGACTCTGACTCTTCTTCCTCTGAGTTGTGTTGTGAGGCATTGATTGCCATCATGCAGAACTCCTTTTCCTCTGCATCATCCTCATCATCACTGGAGCTGGAAGAGGCTTCTGACTCCTCTTCAGTCTCACTCCAGGATTCAGCAACAAATCCTTTCCTTGTATGCTTATTTTTGCTGAAAGAAGGTTTGCTGTTGCCACTCCTTTTGGAGTCTTTCTCCTTTCTCCTCTCTTTTCTTTCCCTTCTGTCCTTGTTCTTGTTCTCTGGACAGTCAGGAACTATATGCCCTGGTTTCCTGCAACCAAAACAAATAATGTCTTTGTTATTGCCAATGGACTTGTCATACCTTGGCTTATCCTGCTCCTTGTATGATCTTCTTCTGAAGTCCTTTCTAGCCATCTTATAGAATCTTTTGGCCAACAAGCTGAGAAGTTCATCATTGCCTGTGGCTTTTTCTTCAGGCAGATCCTCAATTGCCTTGAATGCTATGGTCTTCTCCTTTCTTGTGGCTGGTGAAGCAGCCTTCTGTTCTTCCTCTCTGTTCTTGATGAGTAGCTCATAAGATTTGAGCTTACCCAACAAGGCTTCAGTGGTGATCTCATTCAGACTTCTGGCATCTTTAATTGGCCAGATTCTTGAATCCCAAGTGCTGGGAAAGCACATTAGGATCTTGTCATTAAGTTCTGTCAGTGAGATCTCTTTGTCTAATGTCCTCAGTTCACTGACAATTAGACTCAGTCTGTTGTACATGTCTCCCACTGACTCAGTTTCTCTTTTCTTGAAGTTCTCATATTGAGAGATGAGATGGGATCTTCTGTCCTTTCTCTCATCAGCTGAGCCTGAAACTATTTCTGAGAGCTTGTCCCAAATCTCCTTGGCTGAATTACATTCAGCTACCTTTTGAAAGATGTCATCTGACATTGTCTGAGCTAAAATGTTCATTGCCTTGGCATCATCTACTTTCCACTTTTTGATGTCAGCATCTGTTCCTGATGGAGGTGGAACAGCATTTGTGCTTGTGCTCTCTGGAGGTCTTGGACACACTGTCAAAACAGAATTAAAAATATCTTCGTCAATAGAATTCATATAGAGTCTAATACTTGCTTTCCAAAGTGCAAACTTTGATAGATTGCACACTGGAGGTCTGGTGCTAGCATAATCTTTGTTTTGGGCCATGATTTGTGCAAACTAAATCTAATAATAAAAATATAACAGAAGGATATAGTTTGGGATCTTTGGGTTCAGGTGTTAGCCTGTACAACCAAACAGATGTGGTATGTTTAACCAACCTCCCTCTGATACCAATTGAAAGGGGAAACTAGATCAGATATACTCTAGAGGGGGGTGAATAGAGTATATGGTGCTTTTAAAACACAAAGAAAAACTTTTGCAAAGCTTTACAACAATTGTTGTAATGAGTGTAAGCAGGGAAGCAGAAATAAAACTAATCACAAAACTAAGCTATGCAGAGACTAAGCACAAGAAAATCTAGGCCAGAAACAGAAAGAAAACAAGCAGAACCAGAGGACACAAAGAAATATAGTGGTTCCCCAAACTTGGGTACATCCACTCTTCTACCACCCTAGGTAGGAATCCACTGCAGGATGAGTTGATCAGGTGTCCTGGGCACCAATGAGCTTTTGATAAGGTGCTCAAAAACTAAATCAGATTTTTTGATCAGGTGTCTTGCCACCAATGAGCTTTTGACAAGGTGCTCAAAAAGCAGAGTCAAACTTTTGAAGGGAGTTTGAAAAACCCTTTACAGAGTGGGGGTGAGAGAGTGATGGCAGTCTTCTCTTTCTCAATCAACTGAGAAGACTATGTGGATTGATGTCAAAGCTCCCCCTGAATCCTTGAAATCTTCAGGAAGAAGAGCTTTGATGAGGGTGATAGGCCTTCAAAGGTAGAACTCCAGCAAGAGATGATTTCAGCAATGACTGAAATGTTGAGTGTCTGGAGTCTTGAAATGATGTTGGCCTTGAACACTTTGAGAGGTGAAGAGATCTGAAGATTTTTCAAAGCTTGATCTCTCTGATGAGTGTTCTACAGAATTCTTGTTGACAAAATATTTTGAAAAGAAGCTCTGTATTCTGAATTGTGTGTCCTCTTCTTGTCAATCTCTCTTGTTTGATTCAAAAACATTCTCTATTTTATTCTCTATGCCAGAATAGAATATCACTCTGTCAAAGATAGCCGTTGGTCTGCATTGATTACAGCCTTAATTGCACAAAATCTTCTGAAGGAAAGTCCACTGAATTGTTCCTTGAAAAATCTCTTGAAACTTGGTCCAGAAGTAAATGAAAACGGCTAGCAGATCTTCTGAATTAAATGCAGAATAACTTCTGATAGATTTGAATTTGAATTCTGAAAGATAACTGAAATCGTCGAACTGAGCTCTGCTATCGTCGAGCTGAGCTCAGCGAACTGGAAAATTCAATCAGCAACAAAATCGTCGATCTGAGCTCAAAGATCGTCGAACTGAGCTCAAAGATAAAGATCCAGAGCAGAGTCAAAATCGTCGACCTGAGCTCACCGATCGTCGAATGGAGTTCGATGATATTGCGAAGTTGAGATCAGCGATCGTCGAGTGGAGCTCGACGATATTAAGAGGTTGAGCTCAGCGATCGTCGAATGGAGCTCGACGATCTGTTTGAAGTTGAGCTAGACGATCGTCGACCGGAGTTCGACGAATCGTCGTGCTGAGCTCGACGATTGGACTTAGTCTCCAGAAAATCTTGGTCTTCAGGGCAGCTTTCAATCCTAGACTTCTAACCCTTAGACTCACTACAAATTGACCTATTAAGCTATACAGAAGGTCAAACACAGATTCCTAGAGACATAGTGATCCTGACCCAAATTAGTAATAGGGTGTTCCAACAATATCAACCATGCCCAGCTTGTCACAAATGTGGAAGAAGGAAGTAGAAACCGGCTTGGTGAAGATATCTGCCAATTCCTTGTCAGAGGTGACAAAAGGAGTACAAATCTGTTTCTTCAAAATCTCTTCCCGAATGAAGTGACAGTCAACCTCTATATGCTTTATTCTCTCATATAAGACCGGATTTCTGGATATGTATATAGCGGCCTTGTTGTCACAGAACATAGGGAGAGGACAGTCATATACCTCGCCCAGGTCAAGCATGAGAGCCCGCAACCACTTTAACTCACACGTAGTTGACGCCATACTCCGGTATTCGGCTTCTGCACTGGATCTGGAGACAACAGACTATTTCTTGCTCTTCCAACTCACGAGATTACCTCCAACAAAGGTACAAAAACCTGATGTGGATTTACGATCGCCTTTGTCATCCGCGTAACTTGAATCTGAGTAGGCCTCAACCCTCAGATGACCATTATTCTGAAAGAGTAACCCTTTGCCTGGTGCTGCTTTGATATACTCTAACATCTTCAGGGCGGACTGAAGATGGCACTCCCTGGGAGCTTGCATAAACTGACTGACCTTGCCTACAGAATAGGCGATGTCGGGTCTAGTCACCGTGAGATAGATGAGTTTTCCTACCAAACGTCTGTACCTTGTGACATCAGATAGAAGAGGCGAGTCATCCGTCCACGTTTTGTCTTCTCCAATAGCCATGGGAAACCGAGCCGGTTTGGCACCTGTCAATCCTGCTTCTTGTAGAAGATCAAGGGCATACTTCCGTTGGGAGAGGACCAACGAGTCAAGTTTCCGAGAGATTTCTATCCCCAAAAAGTATTTCGGGGAGCCCATATCCTTCGTGACCAAGTGCTGACGGAGGTGCTTCTTCGTCAAGTCCACCCCATCTCGGTCATCGCCAGTAAGAAGAATATCATCCACATATACGGCCAAAACCACCAGTACCGAGGCCGTTTTGCGAATGAATAAGGAGTGATCTACCGAACTCCTTCGAAAGCCGATGGTAGCCACAATACCACTGAATTTGTCGAACCATGACCGAGGGCTCTGCTTTAGGCCATAAATGGCCTTCTTCAAATGACATACACATGTCTCCCCCTTAGCAACATACCCAGGAGGTTGCTCCATATAGACGTCCTCCTAAAGATCTCCATAGAGAAAGGCATTCTTCACATCAAGCTGGGAAATAGCCCAATCCCGGTTAACAGCCACAGAAAGGAGAACCCGGATGGTGCTGAGGCGAGCAACCGGAGAAAAGGTATCAAAGTAATCAATGTCGTAAGTCTGAGTGAAGCCCTTGGCCACCAGCCGGGCTTTGTAGCGATCCACAGTGCCGTCGGGGCGAAACTTCACAACGAAGACCCAGCGACAGCCAACCACATCAGTGCCCACGGGAGGAGGAACCAGGGTCCAGGTACCCCGTTCAGTAAGAGTAGCCATCTCCTCATCCATGGCAGACTTCCAATGAGGGAGAGCAAGAGCCTCCTGGTAGGTGCGGGGAGTAGAAGTAGCAGAGATAGCCAAGGCAAAGCACCTGCGAGAAGGAGAAAGCCGATCATAGGAAACAACTGCGGCAAGCGGGTGTTGAGTACACGCCCGCACCCCTTCGCGAAGAGCAATGGGAAGATCCAGGTCGACGGGAGCGTCAGCGACGGGAGCGTTAGCGACCGGAGCGTCCGTGGCGGAGAAGGCTGGCCCGGGACTAGAGAGAGACGACGGCGGAGAGGAGGGTGGAGGAGTGGGTGGGGAGACGGACTGGGAAGAAGTCAGTGGAGGAGGAGACGGAGGGGGGAAAACGTCGAGAGGCGTGGAAGGAACGGAGATATCAGAAGGAAGAGAAGATAGAGGAGAGAAATAGGAAGCATTCTCGAAAAAGGTCACATCCGCGGAGACAAACTGCTTGCGGAGAAGGGGGTCAAAGCAGCAATAGCCTTTTTGAGTGGTAGAGTACCCCCAAAAGACACACTTGGTGGAACGGGGGGAAAGCTTGTCGCGGGTAGCGGAGGGAGCGTGAACAAAGATCGTACAGCCAAAGACACGGAGAGGGAGAGGAAAAGGTTTCTTGTGGGGGTAGAGAAGGGAGAAGGGAGTCTGGCCGTGGAGAACCGTGGAGGGAAGGCGATTGATGAGATAGCAGGTGAGGAGCACAGCGTAGCCCCAGTAGGAGCGAGGGACGTGCATCTGCGTCATGAGAGTACGAGCAACATCAAGTAGGTGACGGTTTTTACGCTCCGCCACCCCATTCTGCTGGGAGGTGTAAACACAAGTTGTTTGATGAAGCAGGCCATGTTGGTGAAAGAACGCGGAGAACGCATGAGTCAGATATTCCTTGGCATTATCAGAACGTAAAACTTTAATAGAAATAGCAAATTGAGTCTGAATCATAAAGTAAAATGATTGCCAAACAGAAAAGAGTTCAGAGCGATCTTTTAACAGATACACCCAGGTACAGTGTGAAAAATCATCGATAAAAGTGACAAAATAGGAACTGCCCCGACCAACAGTGAGGGTAGGAGCAGGACCCCATACATCAGAATGAATAAGATCAAACATGCGAGAGGAGCCACGACCTTACTTCGGTGGGAAGGAGGAGCGATGATGTTTGCCAAGCTGACATGCATCACAGTTGAGCGGAGAACTGGTAGGAGGTAAGTGGGGCAGAAGCTGGCGAAGAATCCGAGGAGGAGGATGTCCAAGACGAAGATGCCACTGAAGGAGATCTGTGGAGGAGGAGTAGGCAGACAGAGCGGAAACATCATCGAGGAAGTAGAGGCCGCCGCTCTCAGTCCCAGTAGCAATCGTCCGCTGGGTCCTCGGGTCCTGAAAAGAACAAGTAGTGGGAGTGAATAAGACGGAGTACTGAAGTTGCCGGCATAAAGTAGTAACTGATAATAAATTGCACGGGAACTTCGAGACATAGTGGGTGTCCTCTAAGCAAAGCGATGGGGTGAGTTGAACCATGCCCGTCCCATGAACCGGGGACGGTGAACCATCCGCCACATGAACCGGGGGTAAGTGGTCATGTGTCTCAAGACGGGAGAAGCAATGAGGGTTGCCCGTCATATGATTTGTAGCACCGGAGTCAATCAGCCATTTACCTTGGGTAACGACGTGGGCACTACCTGACGTCGTGGCCACAGAGGCAGACGACCGAGAAGAGGCGGAGGCCGAAGAAGGAGCATCACCGGAAGGGCGAAGGTGAGGATGTTTCTGCCAGCAGCGGTCAACAGAATGGCCGATATGACCACAGTGAGAGCAGAGGAACCGGGATGAACCCCGTCCGCCGGAGGGGCCGCGGCTACTAGGGCCCCCCCTCTGAGCTTGGTGAGCAAAGGAGTCCTGGGAAGGTGGGGAGGCCAACAGAGGCCGCTGGAGCAGTGAAGTAATAGCGGCAATGCGAGCCGCAGTGGCATCCAAAGTAGGAGATTCCGCCTCACCCAAGATCTGCTGGCGGATCATATCATAAGAATCAGGAAGACGAAGAAGATAACAAACAACCAGGAGTTCCTGGAAGTGTTTATGCTGGTCGGCCAAGTCCGCGGAGAAGGGGCGATTCTGGAGGATTTCAGCACCAAGAGCCTAAACCTGCTGATAAGCCGCAGCCGGAGACATGGAAGGACGGGCGAAGAGGTCTGCATAGAGAGTATAAATGCGGGACGTCTGGCCCCCCTTTGAATAGAGAGCAGCGAGGTGAAGCCAGGCTGCCTTGACCGTCTCATCATGGCGAATGACGGGAATGCACTCATTAGAAAGGCTGTTGGCCAGCCAGGTGCGGACAAGAGCATCACTCGCATCCCAGTCATCAAACTCAGGAGAGGTACAAGGAGGAGGGTCATCGGTGAGGTGATGACGCTTGCGTTGAGAACGAAGGAGAAAAGGGGAAGAAACGCTCCAATCGGGATAGTTGGAGCCAACAAGCTTAGAAAGGGTGCCAAGGTTGCCCGAAGGAGGAGGTGGAGAAGGAGCGGCAGGAGTAGTGGTGAGACCGGAGGTAGTCATAGAACCCAGCAAGAAACCGCATCGGTTAGAAAAAGAAGAAGCCGCGCGAACACAAGCGGCTAGAAAGCAGTCAAAGGCACAGCGGGGAAGAGGTCGCGCGGACTGAAAAGGCCGAGCGAACAGAAGAGAGGAGGAGGCAAGAAGCAGCGGCTACAACAAGTCGCAGGCCGGGCGAACAGAAACAGGCCACAACGACTAGGAAGTCGGAGAGGCAAGAAAGAACCAGGAGCACGGCGACAACGAAACAGGTCGTCGCGACGAATAGCAGTAGGAGAAGAGAACCAAGAAGAAGCAAGCCGCGCGAACAGGGCAGCGGACAGAAACAAGCCGCGCGAATAGGGCAGCGGACAGAAGAGAAGGCAAGCCGCGAGACAGGTCGCAGAAAGCGGAAAACAAGCCGCGAACAGCAGAGAGCGCACAGAATCAGGAGGAAATGACCGTGCCCTCCGATACCATGTAGAAAGTAGCGAATAAGAGAGAACAAACGGATAAACTTTTGAAAAATTGAAATTTTATTATCCAAAAAAGATATCATTTACAAAGGTATGACCTCCCTTATATAGAATGAAGGAGATAAGAGAGAGAGTATACAAACAATGTGGGACTAAACATTTACAGTACTGAGCGGCTAGAAATAAAGGAGACCGCACAGGCCGCGCGGTTAGACAGATGGGTTAACCGCTCGGCAACTCCAGCAGGATAGAACAGGCCGCAATGGGAGACCGATAGACCGCCCGGTCTCCAGGCTTCAGAGTGAGACCGCCAGACCGCTCAGTCAACAAACCGCTGGATCAGACCGCTAAGCCGCCCGGTCTAGTACTTCAACATATGATAATGACATTTTTGTCCAACCTCACCAGAGCAAATAAGCCGCAATAAACCGTGCCAAACACATCCTAAATTGGATTCTCTGGTACTAGATGAGTCCTCCGGCAATCTCTGTCGTCATCTTTATCATCAGAAGTAAGGTCTTCTCCGACCACGGACAAATGTGAATCCATCGCTAATACAACTCATAACTTTGTGGTGACATTTCAGTGAAAAAAACTCGAGGAATAATTAAAGCTCAATTATGTCATATTAATCAGCCATTTCATTGTGAATGATTAGGATTGAACCCACCCTTAAACATTAAAAATCACTCTTTTTGGATGCATTCAACCCCCCCCCCCCCCACCCCCACCCCTCCCGGTCGGGCCTCACTTTCAGTCCGACTGAATCAGACTGAAGTTAGTTTATTCCGAAAATATCCTCCCGCTTTCTCGCGATTTGCCCGATACCCTACCTTCCCCGGCCGACTTTCTCTCTCTTGCCATTCATCTCCCGCACCGCTCTTTCTCTTCCTACTCGACGGGAGCCTCTGGCTCCCCTTGCTCGACGGCATCTCCTCCAGGTGCCGCACCGGTCGGGCAGCCTTCTTCCCCGACGGAAGAATTTCAGAGCAGCGCTCTGTTTCTCTCCCGAAGCATCTCTCTCTCGCTCTCCCTTTTTCTCCCGCAAGTCGAAGAGGGCGAAGTCCTCCAGATTAGCTCCATTGAGGTGGAGAGGGTGCTTCTCTTTCACAGGAAGGTGGAGGCAGCAATTGTTCTTCTCTTTTGCAGGACGGTGGAGGCAGAGTGTGCTTCTCTCTCTCGCTCGTTCTTTCACAGGACAGTGCAGGTCATCCCTTTTTTGTTTTTTCCCTGCTGCTGTCTCGATTACATCTCTCCCCTTTCCTGAGATAGGCGATATTGTTGAGAGCTCGCCTGAGTTATGCCCTAGATTGCAAGGTCCTTCTTCTTCTTCTTTAGGTGGTGCTCATAGATTCATTTTCTTCTTATATATGAAAAGCTGGGTAAATTTGGCGAACCCAAGAGCCTTTATCTTTGTTATAACCTGGGTGTTCACATGATAATAGACAATTAAACATCTCCTTTTTCCATTGTATATTGAGTTCTATTGTTATGGCTTTATTTGTAGGTGGGTAATGTGTGTGTTAGTCCAGAGAAGGTAGAGCATGCTGCTAATTTTCTTCTTAATTTGACTGGAAGGTTTTATGTAGGTCAGTATCATTTTTCATATTGACTTTTTTTTCACTAGGAGATGTGTGATGTATTTTGTTTATGTAATTTCCTTACCTTTTAATAAAAATGTGGTGTCTGCTTTGTTTTTTTTCTGATTGAACTCCACCTTGCATGCCCCCTGCATTTTAAAATGATTAAAATGTTGGGATTTTCCTTCCTATGTTTATGTTGTTTGTTTCTTCTTTTACTACCATGAATGATCATGTCGTTGTTGGGGAATTAAAGAGATAATTGTTTGGTAGGGGAGACATAAAAGTCCTAGCAAAAGTATTTTCTCACTAGATGCCAGATATATGAAGATCGAAGAAGCCGCCAACATGATAATAAAGATTGACAATATGATGATAGTGTTCTTGTTTTTGGTTGTTGTCACTTTGCACCAAAAAATGGTAGTATCATAAACTTCAATTTTTTGGGTGCGAAGTAGAATAAAAAATGGCTGAATTTCCTGCCTTTTGGTTCCTCCATATATTGGTGTTCAACCAATTATTCAGAGATGATTGCAGTAAAGTTTTTCACACTATTTTAATTGCAATTGCAATTTGCTTTTGGACAATAAGAGTTCATGCATAGTAGTTGCTAGTTAACCACACTTCTAACTGTACATTTCTCATACTCTTGATTTATTAACACACTAATGGGGAGTTTAGTAAACAAATTAAAAGAGTTGTTTAGTGATTGATGATTGTTGTTGATGTTGAAAGAAATTTGTGCTTGTTCTCTGAAAAATGTAGAGTATAAACTGCTACTGTTTAGAATTCAATTGGTTAATGAGAGAAAACTTGGTGTTGCCGTGAGATTAGAGAGAACTTTGTTGTTTAATTTTTTTAATTTCCAATTTAGAATTGAAGACTGATATTGTTGCTTAATCCGAAGTAGTTAATAACATTTTCTACAAATTGTTGTTGTTGATAACATTTTCTACAAATTGCTGTTGTTGATAACATTTTCTACAAATTGTTGTTGCTGTTTCCGATTGTGAAGTCGATGATGAACAATGAATTGATTAATGTTGTGGTGTTTCTCTGTTAGTTGCGGAGTGATGCTTGTGTGGTGATTATTGTTGAACTCATATACTTGTGTGGTGATTATTGCCAAACAACTCCTAAATAATTCACTTCATTTTGTTTTGATTATGATTCGATGATTTCATTGTTTCATATAGCTGTATCTCAAACATAACAATTAAATGTTTATTGAATAATAATTCTATTCCTATGAAGTATGGACAAGGAAGTGTTGTAATCACTCTTTATATGCAGCTGAAACTATGTATTTGTTTCTTAATTGTTAAGCAATTTCATGCTACGGGCCTTGTGGATTTAGTGGGTTTAAATCACTTTGTTAATTTTTTATAATAATTATGATAGAAAGGGCATGATTAATAAAGAATTGGTCTAATTGTTAAATTGAGCTTGATTATAGTAGTTGAACGTTCATTTTTGTTGTTGTCAGAGATATGTAGAACTAGAACATTAAAATCATTCCTGATTTCAGCAGCGATGGCGTTTAAGCCATTGGCATGGTATTGTCGCCGACGGAGAATCAAATATGGGGGGTGCTTGTGGATAATGCATTTGGTGCATACACACCAGATGCCTCGCCATGACCCTGATGTCGGCATCTCCTATCTAGTTCTATTACTCTGCTGCGTTTATAGAATCTGGAGTACAAAGAACGATTTTAGTGTTAAGAGATATCGATTGAGGTCTTCTTATTACAATTACTTGCTAGACATCTTGGTTTTTTATTGTACCACAGAGCCATTGATCAAGTTGTTTATGGGCTTATCAATTGAAAATTTAGACGGGCAGTGTTCTTGATGAGTGCATCTGTGCATGGATTCTCAAGGTGAGAGCTCCATCAAATCAACCTCTTGTTCCATCTCTACGGTCTCTTCCAAGGAGACTGTTTCTCCTTCCCCAAGCATTCTTCGTTATACATACATTCACTAAATCTTTTCAATAAACAGTCATTTGATAGGTGCTTGAACTTTGATCAATGCACGTAATTACCATCTCAGAGAATGCTAGCTTTCTTGTAAGTCATAGTTTTCACTATAGAATCAAAAAGAGCGTGTTTATCATTATTTTCTAGTTGATCAAAGTGCTAGAATCATGTTGTGTTTCGACCGATTTATAGTTATTTTTTGAGAATTATCCATGTCCAATGAGTCCATGATCATGCATCCTATATAAATGCAACTCAAGGATGCTCAATTTACTTGATCAATTGAAATTATTGTCTCACATGTTTATTTTTTTCGAATGACAAACTTTCCATATGTCTTGTAAGATATAATTTCAGTTATCTACTCTTTGTTTGTATCAGTTTTTTGAGTGTTGGCTCAACAAATTTTAATAGTAGGAGGATTCCTAAGAAGAACTGTTGGTTCTGCTTGTCAAGCCCTCATTTTGAGGCACATATTGTAGTAAGTATTGGTGGAAGTGACTATTGTGCACTTGCTAATGGCCCACTTGTTCAAGATCATGTTTTGTTTGAACCTATTTTACCCATCTTCTTCCTCTTCTTAATCCCATAAAATATGAAAGATTAGCCCTACACATGTTGAGGAATTCTGCTATACAACTGATAATGCCTATACCAAAAAAATAGGTTAACATCTTCTCTAAAAGTTTTCCAATTTCTGTTTCTCAAATTTTGCAGAATAACTCATTGGGGTGTTCTTGATAGGTAGTCGAGATGAAAAGTATCATCCTCAAATTTCAAAAGTTTGAGATGGACAATCCTATCATCAAAACCTTTCTGAGGTATATTTATTTGCAGATTCTGTAAATACCAAATGTTTTTATGTGTTTTCTTGATTGGATTGAAGCGAGTCTTTCCTATGCAGGCTGTTCATGAAGGTTGCCCATGAAGATGAAGAAATAAGTTTGCAAAGTTTCACATTAGAAATGTTTGTCTACATTAGAGCCTCACATGAACTTTTTGTCCATATTCAGTATCCAAACCTGCAGCTAGAGTAAATGAGATGTTATCTTGCTGAATTAAGCTTATTAGTTTACAGATGTGTTCAATTTATACCATCAGTAGTAGCTGCTTCAGCTGTTTTTGTAGCAAAATTTACTATCAACAAAGAAAATCCTCCCTGTGTAAGACCATTTGGAAAGAATTGAGTATTTATAGGGCCTGCTTGGCACTGATTTGGCAGTCGTTAAAGCAGGATCATGCGTTGTGTCTTGGAGGTCTTGACAGCAGGGTCATAAAATTGTTTGTCTTACTGGTGGTGAGAGCGTGATCATGATTTGTTTATCTTTGATGTCCGACCTCCCCTTGGAGACCGCATTACTGAGAGAAAAATGCATATGAAGGACTTTGAAGAGGGAACAAAAGATTGCTCTGAAGACACAACAATTATTTCCAAAACCATCTCCCATATTCTAGCACTATGTGAGTGCATTGTTCTGCTGCGACCAAGATTGTTGGAGGGACAGATTGCTAGGTGATTCTTCAAGCAGAGATGTCTGCCGAGAATCGACAATCAAGAAGCAATTCCAAAAGATTTATCTCCTGCTCCAGCTTGACAAGAACAAGCCTGCTGATGCCGAAGGCGCGTTCCAGCAAATTGGAGATGAGTACATGTTGTGTTAGTGTATCAAATAGTTGTATATTTGAACAGAACTTTATTAATCTGTTGTGGTGTGACAGTGTGTTGTGTTGTGGCTAACGTCTTTTAACTTTGTATAATATATGTGCAAATATAAATTTCCGGAGTAAAATAAATTGAGGTATTTATCTTTAAAATTTATTGAATTCATTTCTGTGAAATTATCGGTTTAGTTTTGTGGTTATTTATGTGCCTCTATTTCAAATACTTCTAGTGATTTCCAAACACAACATTATATGTTACGCTCAACATCATTTGTCGCGACATTGACAATTTTTTTAATAAAAATATCGCATTTTTGACAATAGTTTTAAAGTGTCGTATTTGTACTTTTTGGCAACAATTTTAAATTGTAACACTACATGTTAACATTTATAAAATGTTGCAATAAGACCACTAAAAAAATGTTACATATTCTAAGGGTTTAGGCAATAGTTTTGTATAGTATTGTCTAAAAGTATAAAAATTGTTGTATTCAGTTTACTGATCTAGAGCTGGTAATGCTTTTGATTTGGTTTTAATGATTTGATTTTACCAATTTTCATTCTGAGGTTTTACTTCGAAGCAATGGTTTATCTTTAGCGGTTAGGTTTATAAAACCATGTGTATATTACTCAATTTAAAGCGGTGTAAAAACACGAGTAAAATTAGCAAGAAAGCACGAGAAAAGCTGAACTGGAGTTTGATTGGACATAGTTTGACTGAACAAGTGCCTAGAACAGCAAGATTTGCTTGAAAAAGCTTAACTTGACTATGCTTGAATTAGGAAATCGATCTTGATTGTGCTTGAAAAAACTTAATTGGCCAAGATTAGATCATACTATATTTGTTTGATGTTTGATATTAAAATGTTTGAACACAATTTACATTGTTGCTTCGTTTGGCGCGACTTATTTTCTCCGGTGAGTTTGATCAAAAACGTCATTATCATAGAATGTATGATTGTCAAGACAAAGGTTATGACCACTACTAAGAAAATAAATTAATTTTGAACATAAAATGCATGAATTTTTGTACGTGAAGTCGGGTGTTCGCAAACAACAGTTCATGACCACCGCATTCGCGACCGCCACCACCACGTCAAACGAAGCCTAAAACTAACTGCAATAATCACCCTAAAATACAATAAATAGCTCAGGAATTGTTTTTGAAACTCTTATGTTTATACTAGGACATTATGTCACCATTTTTCTTCAGACAGTGAGACACAAATATCACAGTTCTTCTGTCAATTCTATGAAGAAAAGGACTTTAGTCGTTCCCAGTGATCTTCGTGCTTCGGGAAAGAAGTAAAGCAGTCAATCGTTGCATTCCAAGAGATGCTTCTCGCTACTTCCTCCAACCGTGGATCGGCATGCCATCGTCTCAAACTGATCTCTTATGCAAATAATCCACTTTATTGTTTATAATTCCTAAGTTATATAGAACCACCAAGACTTCATTTAGCGCGATATTTTTGCTCCAACGAGTTTGGTCAAAATTTCCAATGTCATAGAATGTATGTTTGACATGACAATGGTTAAGACCATTGCTAAGAATGATTGTTTATAACATTACCCTTATTTAATTGATCATGAGTAATATATATTTAATTGATTATATTTTTGACTACAACAAGCTCAAAATGCAAGGTTTGAAAGAAACTGTGTTTTTTATTTGCCGGAGCATGGTAGCTCCCCCAAACGGGGGCTTATCTTTTTTTTTTTCTTGTTAGGATACATAATGAGAATATGTTCACATATCTTATAAATTTCATAACCACAAATTTAATGTGAAGTTTTCTAGTAAATTGTGTTAAGATAAATTTTCTCCTAAGTATGAAAGAGGATTAGCCATCTTTGACCTGGTATTCAACATGTGCTCTTAAAGGAAGCTTCCAGGAAATTGTCCAAAGGAAGCTTCATGTCAAATGACATGTGTTTTTTACCGAGGGAAGCTTCATGGAAGCTTCATCCACATGTCATCTACCACACCTACCTCCTTGATTTTGGACCTATAAATAGGGATGAAGGAGGAGAGGTAAGGCATCCACTTCTCTCCAAACTCAAGCATTGAAAGATCTAGAGAGGCTTTTGCGGCAATCGTCTTAGTTGGGGAGAGCTTTCGGACGTCGTTGTACGACGTTGACAAAGAGTACTTCGCCTACACGGATTGGATCTGGAGCAGATATTGGCAAGGATTCGAAGAGGCATCTTGGAGAGGATTTGTGTAATCCGTCTCATCCGCCGCTGTCGGTAACTTGCAGTTTTTCTGTTGCTATTTATTGTATTGTGTAGTGTGAAGCTGGTGGAGATCCTTTGTGGATCGGTGGAGGGAAAGCCTGTAATCCGTGCGTGTGATTTTTCACACACTTTTAGTGGAGGCTTTCCGGGTTGGACTCCGATCGTCCCGTGGTTTTTTACCCGATTTGGGTTTTCCACGTTAAAAATTTCCTGTGTGCTTTTCTGTGCTTTTGTTGCTTTTATTTTTGTACTGTTGTTTCCGCTTGCATACCGCTGAACGCGGTCGCACAGGTGCTCGCTCAAAATTAAAACAGGTGCTCTGGTCGGGATTGTTCGCTCGCATTCCCAACAAGTGGTATCAGAGCCAGGTTGAGTGTCAGAGCCGTTCAGTGACAGAGCAGATACCGGGCTGACCTTTGGGATTTTAGGACGAGTCGATCGGGATCTCGGGTGTGCAATTGGGAGTGATAGTTTACGACCATTGGCCCGCTGGCTATCCTCTCCAGCTGTATACTTTGAGATAGTCGACTCAAAGATCAGTGGTCGGTCCGGCCAGTTGGCAGAGCATAATGGAGTCATCATCAGGTTCGGAGCAGATGATAAAGTTGAATGGTGCCAATTATCACCAGTGGCATCTACTGATGGAGGATCTGATATATGTGAAGGGCTGGCATGCTCCTATCTTTGAGGAGATGCCAAAGGACACGGATCCAGCAAAATGGAAGGTGGAACATCGAAAGCTGTGTGGGTTTATCAGACGATTCGTGGAGCCGAACGTCTACAACCATGTGGCTAGCATCAATGATGCAAAGGATCTGTGGAAGACTCTCGAGACCTTGTATGCCAAGAGCACGGGCATCAACAAGTTATATTTGCTGAAGAAGCTTGGAGAGTTCAGATACCGGGAGGGCTCTCCTATTTTGGATCATGTCAACGAGTTCCAGGGCATTATTGATCGTCTCACTGCTATGAAGGTGACATTCGAAGACGAGGTGAATGCATTGTGGCTTCTCAAGTCACTTCCAGATTCTTGGGAGATGGTCAGAGTTTCTCTGATCAATTCTTCCCCCCAGGGGATTGTTTCCATGGAGATCGCCAAGAGTGGGATCTTGAATGAGGAGGTGAGACGAAAGTCTCAGGGGACTTCAGGCTCTTCTTCACGAGCTGACGTTCTCTTTACTGAGTCCAGGGGGAGAGGAAGGAGTAAGAGCCGAGGAAGGAAGGAGGACAGGAGTCCGAGTAGGGGCAAGTCAAAGTCACGTTATCAGAACGTGGAATGCCACTACTGTCATAAGAAGGGCCACATCAAGAAATTCTGCTACTCGTTGAAGAACGATCAGAAGAAGGGGATTGCCACTGAGGGCAAAGATGAGGGTCATACCGCAGCCACCATTTCGACTGAGGAGGACGACATCATTATTATTGGCGACGACGTCACGGCTGCACTCTCGTGTGACGACCGATGCTGGATCGTTGACTCTGGAGCCTCTGCGCATGTCTCCCACAACAGGGAGCTGTTTGCCACTTACACCACTCATGACTGTGGGGTGTTGAGGATGGGCAATGGGGATACGTCTAAGGTACTTGGGCGTGGAGACATGCATTTGAAGACAAGCACTGGAGCCCTACTAGTTCTGAGGGATGTACGACATGTGCCAGACATCCGTTTCAATCTGATATCTGTTGGCAGACTTGGAGATGAAGGACACCTGAGTGTCTTTGGAGGAGACTTCTGGAAGCTGATCAGGGGATCACTTGTGATGGCCAGGGGCTACAGAGATTCTGGACTGTACTACATGGAGGGGAGGCCTGAAGCTGCTCAGGCCAACTCCGTCAGGGATGAGGCATCCACTTCCTTATGGCACAGGAGGCTGGCACACATTAGCCAGAAGGGTTTGGGATGCCTGGCGAAGAAAAGCTCATTAGTGACATTTCTGGTGATCATTTGGAGAGGTGTAACCATTGCATGGCTGGGAAGCAGAACAGGATTTCATTCCAGAGCCACACGTCCACCAGGAGATCGGAGCCTTTGGAGCTGGTTCATACAGATGTTTGCGGACCCCTGAAGGTCCACACTAGAGGAGGAGCTTTGTACTTCGTTACCTTCATCGACGATCATTCGAGGAAGATTTGGGTCTATGCTATCAAGACCAAAGATCAGGTCCTCGATACTTTCAAGAGATTCCACGCTGAGGTGGAGAGACAGTCTGGGAAGAGGCTGAGATGCATCAGGTCCGACAACGGGGGAGAGTACATTGGTCCGTTTGACGAGTACTGCAGGGACCACGGCATCCGACATGAGAAGACCCCGCCAAAGACGCCGCAGCTGAATGGCGTAGCTGAGAGGATGAATCGGACACTATTGGAGAGGATTCGGTGCATGCTATCTGAGTCAAAGCTCCCAGGGATGTTTTGGGGCGAGGCTCTTCTTACTGCAGCGCATGTCATCAACCTCTCGCCGAGCTCAGCGTTGCGGGATGATGTCCCAAATAGGGTCTGGTATGGGAAAGACCCCTCTTACAGTCACTTGCGGGTATTTGGCTGCAAAGCCTTTGTACACGTCCCCAGGGACGAGAGATCAAAGTTGGATTCGAAGACCCGGCAGTGCATTTTCTTGGGGTACGGCTATAGTGGAGAGTTCGGGTACAGGTTCTTTGATCCCGTTGAGAAGAAGCTTGTACGTAGTCGTGATGCTATTTTCTGTGAGGATCAGACTGTTGGTGATCCTGAGGGACTGTTGAGTCTGAGGTTGATTCTCGCACTACTGCAGAGTTACCTATGGTTGGAGTTGATGACACTGAGGAGGCTATTGAGCCTGTGCCAACACAGGGTACTGATACCCTTCCGGATCATGATATCACCACTGATGGTGAACCAGGAGTTGCTGAGGACATTACTGATGATGTGCCTGCCCCGGCACCTGAGCCTGCCCTGCGGAGGTCAGCTCGGACCAGGCACCCGTCCGCTAGATATTCTGCATCAGAGTTCATACTGTTGACTGATGCGGGGGAGCCTGAGAGTTATGACGAGGCTGTGGAGAGCACCGAGAAGCGTCAGTGGATGGTTGCTATGCAGGAGGAGATGCAGTCGCTGCAGAAGAACCACACGTATGACCTAGTGAGATTGCCTAAGGGCAAGAAGGCCTTGAAGAATCGATGGATCTTCAGGGTAAAGCAGGGAGACTCCTCCACACCTCCCAGATACAAAGCTAGGCTGGTGGTGAAAGGTTTTGGACAGCGGCAGGGTGTCGACTTCGATGAGATCTTCTCGCCTGTGGTGAAGATGTCATCAATTCGTGTTATACTAGGCCTCGCTGCGAGGCTAGACTTGGAGATAGAGCAGATGGATGTCAAGACCGCCTTTCTGCATGGCGATCTTGAGGAGGAGCTATACATGGAGCAGCCTGAGGGCTTCAGCGTCAGAGGGAAGGAAGGTCTGGTGTGCCGCTTGCAGAAGAGTCTATATGGCCTGAAGCAGGCCCCGCGACAATGGTATAGGAAGTTTGATTCCTTTATGGGGAAGATCGACTTCAGGAGGACCACCCTTGACCACTGTGTGTTCATCAAGCAGTATGCTTCAGAGGACTTCGTCATTCTGCTGTTGTACGTGGACGATATGTTGATCGTAGGGAGGAACACTGCTCGCATTGCTGAGTTGAAGCGGCAGTTGAGTTCCACTTTTGAGATGAAGGATTTGGGTGCTGCGAAGACCATTTTAGGGATGCACATTCGCAGAGACAGGGGAGCCAGACTGCTTTGGTTATCACAGGAGCGGTACATCCGCAAAGTGCTGCAGAGGTTTGATATGGATCAGGCAAAGAAGGTGAGTGTGCCGCTTGCAGCTCACTTCAGGCTTACCGCTGATCAGTGCCCCAGCACACCCGAGGGGATCGAGGATATGCAAAAAGTTCCGTTTGCATCTGCAGTTGGAAGCCTTATGTATGCGATGGTGTGTACGCGGCCAGATATTGCGCATGCCGTTGGGACAGTCAGTAGATTTCTCTCCAATCCTGGGAGAGAGCATTGGAGCGCAGTAAAGTGGATACTGAGATACCTGCAAGGGACTTCAGACTTGACGTTGAGATTTGGAGACAGTGAGCCAGAGTTGTTGGGCTACACTGATGCGGACATGGCTGGAGATGTGGATTCCAGGAGGTCGACGTCAGGGTACTTGATTCTATTTGCAGGGGGAGCTGTCTCGTGGGCGTCGAGGCTGCAGAAGTGCGTTGCACTGTCCACCACGGAGGCTGAGTTCATTGCAGTCACTGAGGCTGGGAAGAAGTTACTTTGGATGAAGAGGTTCATCAAAGAACTTGGATTCACTCAGGACCGATACACACTCCTGTGTGACAGTCAGAGCGCTATTCACCTGGGGAAGAACCCCACGTTCCACTCGAGGTCGAAGCACATCGACACTCGGTATCATTGGATACGAGATGTCCTGGAGCAGAAGGAGCTTGATCTTCAGAAGGTACACACGGATGACAACGGGGCAGACATGCTGACCAAAACTGTGCCAAGGGGGAAGTTCGAGCATTGCGTTAGAATCGCCGGGATGGCGGTTTCTTCCACCTCGATGTGAAGAAGGAGATTTGTTGGGTACAGTTCCCGTCCTTTGTGGAAAAAACTGTTGAGTTCGAGTCTCATTAACTCGAATTTGGTGTTGCTGATCAAATGTAGAGACATTGATGGAGGACCTGGCGGGAGGCAAATTAAAGACTCTGGGGAAGATTATCAGAATGACAAACTTTCTTCACTTAGTCGAAAAGGGGGAGATTTGTTAAGATAAATTTTCTCCTAAGTATGAAAGAGGATTAGCCATCTTTGACCTGGTATTCAACATGTGCTCTTAAAGGAAGCTTCCAGGAAATTGTCCAAAGGAAGCTTCATGTCAAATGACATGTGTTTTTTACCGAGGGAAGCTTCATGGAAGCTTCATCCACATGTCATCTACCACACCTACCTCCTTGATTTTGGACCTATAAATAGGGATGAAGGAGGAGAGGTAAGGCATCCACTTCTCTCCAAACTCAAGCATTGAAAGATCTAGAGAGGCTTTTGCGGCAATCGTCTTAGTTGGGGAGAGCTTTCGGACGTCGTTGTACGACGTTGACAAAGAGTACTTCGCCTACACGGATTGGATCTGGAGCAGATATTGGCAAGGATTCGAAGAGGCATCTTGGAGAGGATTTGTGTAATCCGTCTCATCCGCCGCTGTCGGTAACTTGCAGTTTTTCTGTTGCTATTTATTGTATTGTGTAGTGTGAAGCTGGTGGAGATCCTTTGTGGATCGGTGGAGGGAAAGCCTGTAATCCGTGCGTGTGATTTTTCACACACTTTTAGTGGAGGCTTTCCGGGTTGGACTCCGATCGTCCCGTGGTTTTTTACCCGATTTGGGTTTTCCACGTTAAAAATTTCCTGTGTGCTTTTCTGTGCTTTTGTTGCTTTTATTTTTGTACTGTTGTTTCCGCTTGCATACCGCTGAACGCGGTCGCACAGGTGCTCGCTCAAAATTAAAACAGGTGCTCTGGTCGGGATTGTTCGCTCGCATTCCCAACAAATTGCAGTCGAAAAAAACTGGATATTTAGTTCGAGCGTTTGACTGCACTTTAAATCAGTATATACGTTTATATAAACACACACATATACATATAGTACAATATTCTTATCTATTACTCACTAGTACTAGCAAAATGAACGCAATTTCAAAAAAAATTTAAATTAGTGTTTGTTGTGCATTTAACATATTTTAAATTTGATATGTTAATAATTAGGCGGTAATGTGGTATGTTAAAATGTTTTATCGGTTATCAATAAAATTTGAATGTCAATAGCTAAAATGTGTGTACTTATTCTAAATCAAACTTAAAAATGAAGTCTTTATCGTATTATAAATTTTTTTTTCAAATTAAGGCTCTATTTGCTTCGGCGTTTTGCCGCTCCGTTTGTGGAAAACGCCGCCGAAAGGCGGGTAAACAAATGAACCTCCGGCGGCGTTTGCTCCGTTTCCACCCGCCCGTCTTGAGAAACGGCCCAAAAAACTCCGTTTGGAGAAGCCACCTCCCCCCTCCAATTCGAACACTCCGTTTCCACCCGCCGGATCGATCCGTCACCGCTGAACCAAATGAAGCTTAAATATTTTACTTTATATCTTAATTTCAGCATTTGTTTTAGTAGATGAGATCTAGAAATTTAGGGCATTTATATAGGCAATTCACATATAGTTATTAGCACTACAAATTTTTTTTGAAAAAAATTTGGAAAACTTTATTTTTCTCTCATGCTAATGACAACCCCCTTTTACATTCAACGAACAAAACCCACATCTCGCCCTCCCTTTTTTCCCCTCCCCCTTCTTCTCCTCCCCTCTTTTTCTTTCTCTTCCCTCCCCCTCCCCCCTTTCCCCCCCTCATACCAGAGTGGACCCCCCCCCCCCCCCCCCGCCCGCACACATATAATAAAATACAAGATTAAATTACCATTTCTATGTTGAAAAAAAGTAGTTTCAATCATCCGAAAGTGAAATTAATAATGTAGATGATGTGGAGAGGTAGGAGGGTGTAATTATTTATTTATTTATTTAAAAATTTTAATTTCTTTACAAATTTTAATTTATTTAAGTGGTTGCACATGTCAAATTGACTTTGGGAGGTGGGTATTGAAGGAATTGGCAATGTTCAAGGCATCCAAATGCACCGAAATAAATAGCACATGTGACAATTCCCTATAACTTAATTGAATAAAAGTATGAGCATGTCACTTGCCCCTAATATTGTGCTAACATTTTTTTTAATAATTGTTTTAGGTCAGCAAGTCCCACTCCTCATTTTCTATATTTTCTATTTTAAACAAAAAATTATTATGATATAGGGTTATTTATTGGGATGTCACCTCAAAGTTTGCGTAATTACAACTTGCATCATCTAACTTTCAAAATTACAACCCCCAACCCAACACACACAATGTTTATATCTCATTATAACATTCTTTGGAGTAAATTTTGAGGGGGAGTCTTTTTAGGCATGGATGTTATGAGATATAAATATTGAGGAGGATAGTTCTAATTTCAAAAGTAAGAGGGGTGCAAGCTGTAATTATGCAAATTTCAAGGGGAGGTTCCTGTAAATAACCCTACACTCACACGCACACGCAAACGAGGGGTGCACATCATTTCTTAATGTGGCACTAAATGGATCTTGCTAGATGAACATAAAATAATGTTTGCGCGGTTCAAATTCGCAATGAAGAAGATAGCACAAACAAACAAAATCTAAATCAACCAAAAAATGAGATGAAAGCACGAGAGTCTGCTTTTGTAACTTTATCGTATACACAAGAAAATTGCAACATCCACGTCATAATGTAGCCACATGGATATCACCTAGGCGTGAACTAGTGTTTTAATACGAGCATACATGATCAAAAAGCAACAAGACGAGCATGAATGATAAACCATGTAAAAAAAGTGAAATAGAACGAGTGAAAGACTAGTAAAGAAAATGCGATGATAACCACAGTGTAAGAGTTATCATGTTAATTGGACGGTGTTTCGCCCCTGGATTTGGATTGGACGGTGAAGATAAACAGTTCGCATTTTCACGCACATCTCTTCTTTGCACAAGAGCATGAATGATAAACAGTTTGCAGCCCTCTAACTTGTTGTTGCGGTCGAAGCATCCCGTGTGGTCGTCAAGTTTGGAACGACCTCTACGTTGCCCCCAGTAAAGGTATTTATATGCGTAACTCTAAATTCCCGACGACGGGTTATTGGATGCCTAACGGATTCAAACCAAACCCGTTAATAACGTGTTAACCTGTTATATCAATATACCTTAACAATCTCCTTATATATGGTATATAAATATGTCACATAACATATTACTTAAACAAAAGTTAATGACGACAAACATGAGTTTTTCAGAAACATACATATGAGTTTTAGAGCACAAAAACAGTAAATAAAACTGAAAACTCAAACTAATGAGTGGAGACTAATCTCTAGTCTACACAAGCAAGAGAACATCGTCATCCAAGTCGAAATCAACTTTCTCTCATCTATTCTCATTTTGATTTGCAAATAGTTACAATATGAATGTCATGAGACAAATCTCTATGAAATCTAACATTTGCTATCAAAGATAATGTGATTAGTTCTAGCAGTAAAAGAACATAATACACTAACAAGGAAGAAAGAATCACAAATCAACATCTCTATCTAATTTACAAAGAATTAGAATATTTGATTTTATAAAATCAAACAATGTTCCTTCAATTATTAAAATTATTATTAATAATTTCACAATTGTGTTATACTATCAAGTTTGGAATGATACAACAATATGTGACCATTATATCATCAAGTTTGGAATGATATAATAAATACTCATAATATCAGGACATATATCAGTAACTTCAGTAGTCCTTTTTGGAATAATACACAAATCAACATTTAAATAAAAAAAATTGTGTAAGTCATCAAGTTTGAAATGACTGACAACTATTCATCTCTGACTTTTATCAGACACCTTCTGAAATACTTCAGTGTACTCACTCTAGATGTTTGAATGTAAGCAGATTTCAGTTCTAAAATTTAAAACATAAGACATGTATTAAGTACCACTAAATAGACTTTAATGTCATCTCTCCCGATGTTTTAATTGCTAGAACCTTACATAAGCCATTGGTAATGACATCTACTACATTTTCTTTTGATCTTACATCCAATGGAGAGATTATCCACTGACTTGTGAGATATTTCAACCAGACCTATTTCATCCAGAGTTGTCTTCACTTTCCATTGAACAAAATATTTGTTGTAATGATTTTTTTGGCTTGATTGTCACAATAGATCAAAATAGAGTACATTTTCAGACTTATCATTGAAATGTCTATTATTAGATCTCATATCCACTCTACTTATTCTCCTCCTGAAGCTAGAACATAGAGTTTCGATTCCATAAATAACAATACAATACACGTCTACCTCTTAGACTTCCAAGTCACTGTATCTCCACCTAATGTAAATACAAAATCACTAGTAGATATATTATCACTAATTTTTGAGCACAAGGAGGCATCATAATACCCTTCAAGCACCGGAGGATATCCACTGTAACAGAAAACATACTTCTTAGTGTACTTTAAGTATCTCATTAGCCTTTTTAAGACATCCATGTGGTCCTTCTCTGGGTTACTAGTGAATTTACTCAACATGTCGAACGTAAAGACGATGTCAGGTCTAGTGCATGTTGTAGCATACATGAAACTTTCTATGAGTTTGGAGAAATCCAATTATCTAATAAATGAACCTTCATTCAGTTTCAGTCTATTGTTTTACGCATATGAAGTCTCAATCTTTTTGTTATTATCATAACCTCACGTTTCTAGTAGATTTCTAATATAGGGACTCTGACTTAGGTTAATACCTTTTTTATGAAGTTCACTTTCATTCATAGGATGGTTTTTATCACACCTAAGTCTGTCATGCTAAATTACCTCGTCAAAATGACTTTCACGGCTTCCACAGACTGATCAGTACCCAGAATTAACATTTCATCAACGTATAAGCATATGATTACCACTTTATTTGAACTTGTTCTAACATACAGACATTTATCTAATCAGATGGATTTGAAACTCATATATATATATATATATATATATATATATATATATATATATATATATATATATATATATATATATATATATATAACAATAGTGCTATCTTGAAGCACATCATGAATCTCATCTGAACCATCCGATCTCCAGGAAATCATATCTGGCCATTGAATCTATAAAGGGCGGCCTGCTAATATCCACATCTCCAGCAACTCGCACTGTTCATCCTCCAAAAATTAATTTAATAATTTATATGTTTTTATAATTAATAAAATTATTAAAATTCTTTAAATACTTTTATAATTAGGTTTCGCGCGCCCGTTCGAAGATGCTAGTGTATAATTAATAAAATTATTAAAATCTTTTTAATTACTTTTATAATTAGGTTTCGCGCTTGGGGGCGGGCGAAGTCCGCCTGGGGGTCAAGCGGGCGAAGCCCGCTTGATTGTGGGCGAAGCCCGTTCGAAGATGTTAGTATATATATATATTTATATAATTGACAGTGCACAGGGGGCCTCGCGTGCCCCGCACGACAGTACCCGACCGGCAGCGGCGGGCTTCGCCCGCCTTGCAGGGGCGGGCTTCGCCCACCCCGCGGTGGCTACATTTGTCATGGGGCGGACGACATTCGTCGTGGCGGGCTTCGCCCACCCCGCGGTGGCTACAATTGTTCTCTATAAGGGATTAAAAACCCATAGTTAAATTGTATTAGGATTAAAAACTCATAGTTTGAGCCCCAAATAAGGGGAAAAAGAGAAGGGGAAGTTTTACCTTAGCTGAAGGGACCCGAACTCTGCAGGTGAGATTGGAAAATGAGTCAAAGTTAGAGGTGGTTGAGCTGTCTCGCCCTGTGTGTAACACCTCCCCTATAATGACCGTATAATATGGGTCCGGCCGGAGCCCCACAACATACGGACGCCACAGCTTTAGTATTATAAGTTGATATAGCTACCCACACTCAAAACACTTTGCACAACACAGCGAAAACATAAGCAAGACTAGACGTTATCCACTACTACAAGAGTAAAATAAATGGCCTTATGACCTTACAACAAGTGTCCAATACTCAAATAATACATTAGTCAAGAAAGTGCATAACACTCCTAGTCTACCTCGACATGCAAGCCGGACAACATGAATCTCAAACATACAACATCATATAAGTAGAACTACAAAAGAGAGAAGCACTTCATGAAGCTTAGGCCTTTCTGGCCGGCGAGCTAGCTCCTGCATGCGATCCTTGCCCTGTAAAATTTATTAGTAACGTAGGTCAGCAAAGGCTGACCTCAAACCGTGTAACAACACATCTCCTCCCGGCCGCCCCTTGAAAGATATGGTACCTAAACACCTAGAGGGGGGGTGAATAGGTGACCTAATCCTTTTTAAACTTTAATGGCAGCAGACAGTTAATATCACAGATTTCTAACTATTCTATCACATCAAATACACAGCATACACAGCAATAATCACAGCACAGCACAGTAAACACAGTGTTTTATAGTGGTTCCCCAAGATATGGGTACATCCACTTTCCCCCTTCGCCTATCTAGCAGTGTACTAGATTCGGCCAAACTTCTCCACTGTCTCAGAACCCAAATTGGTTCCTACACCTCAGGCCTAAAGCCTTACAACTCAGCTTTATCCCAAAGCCTACACTCAGCCACAAAGGCCTACACTCAGCCACCCAGGCCTACACTCAGCCAATCAAGGCCTACACTCAGAGATAACAATCTCCTACTCTCAGGCCAAAGGCCCTACCCTCAGCCTTTATAATTATAGGCTTACAATTCACTCAGATCCAAAGGATCCTACAAGATAAAAATGATTATTGAAATAATAACTCAACAACTCAAAAATGAGAGAGGGAAGTTGAGAGTTTCTTGATGAGTTCTTGGAAGAACTCAGCTGGATTCAATCTGACTTAGCTTTCTTCAAAGCTTCTTGAGTAGAACTGAATAAGATTGTCTCCTTCTGCAGTTGTTCCTTGACCTCTGCCACTTAGCATTCAGATTAGATCTGAACCCTTCTTCTCAGCCTAGTTCCAACGACTGATTTCTTGGATGGAGCACTCTCTCTCCAACTTCTTAGATCTGCACTTGAACTGCAAGATCTTCTTGATTTGATACTATGTGTATCACTTTAATAACTTGTTCTTCAACAATGTGATCCACAGTTTCTGTAAACTGTATGTGCCTATTTATAGGCCTTCTTCATGGTAACCAGCTGGTCCGGTTCATAACTGTCTTCTGACATCTCTGACAGGTGCTGTAGACCGGCTGGAACGGCAGCTGTCAAGTCATCCAGTCATTTCTTGAAAATCTCTAACTGTCTGAAAGTGTCGAGACTTTCTGTCTTTAAGTGTCGACACTTATAGTCCAAGTGTCGACACATGCTGTGTAAGTGTCGACACAAGTCTACAAGGTGTCGACACAACTCCTTGTATGTCTCGACACAGATTCTTCTTCAGGTGTCGACACGGAAATTGAGTGTCGACACAAGTACTTGATCTTCTATCTTTAGCTGAATTCTTCTAAGTGTCGACACATCACCTTTGTGTCGACACAACTTCTTGTGTTGAATCTGTTAAGTGTCGACACTGCTTCTTGGTGTCGACACATAGTCTTCTATGTTGATTCTTGCTGAGTGTCGACACAGCTCCTTGTGTCGACACTTGATTCTTCTGTTGAGACTTCAGCTGAGTGTCGACACATTCCCTTAGTGTCGACACTTGTACTTAGAATATTTTGTTGATAATTCTGTTCTCTACTAAGTGTCGACACTTTCTTCAAGTGTAGAGTCTTTAGCTGAGTGTCGACACATTGTTCTGGGTGTCGACACTTACTTCAAATGTTGACTCTTCTGATGAGTGTCGACACTTTGTTCTTGGTGTCGACACTTTCTTCAAGTGCTGACTCTTCTTGTTGTGTGTCGACACATTGTTCTTGGTGTCGACACTTTAACTTAGTTTCTGCAGTCTTTTGCTGAGTGTCGACACAGCTCCAAGTGTCGACACTATCTGGTGTAGACTCAGCTTCACTGGGTGTCGACACAGCTCCTTGTGTCGACACTTTCTGTCTGCACTTTTCTTCACTGAGTGTCGACACAGCTCCAAGTGTCGACACTTTCTGTCTGGTGTCGACTCTGCATCCCAGGTGTCGACACAATGACTC
Organism: Platanthera guangdongensis; assembly: GCA_039583875.1. Classification (NCBI taxonomy): domain Eukaryota; kingdom Viridiplantae; phylum Streptophyta; class Magnoliopsida; order Asparagales; family Orchidaceae; genus Platanthera; species Platanthera guangdongensis. The sequence continues at coordinate 156,469,426 of CM077161.1, read as the reverse complement.
CAAGTATCGACACTGCTTGTCTGGGTGTCGACACAAGCCTTCTTAAGTGTCGACACTTTCCCTCTGGGTGTCGACACATGGACTTAGAAACTTTTTGCTTCAGTCCAGTGATTACTTAACCTGCACAAGTAAACTCAACATACATCAAATACATTATGATGTATATCATTGAGTTGGGTGAGGCTTCTTCAAATCAGGTACATTTAGCCAATGTACCCAACACCCCTAACGGACCCCGGGGTACCCCTCCAACCTGCAAGTTAGCACTTCATATGCAATAATCATAAGCAAGAAAAGCAGCTACAGAAACAGGCTTGGATGTCACACACATCATACATGTTCTCTACTGGTTGAGCATATAATGAAAAGGGCCTACTTATGCAATCATGTATGCAACAACCTGGGTTTCACCCAAGGCACCCTATCGCGCATGCATCTAGCACATCATCACATCATATGGGTACTCATCGATTTCCCATTGGCATAAAGCCGCAAACAAAGGGGTAAAACCATTCCCCCCATCGGCACACAGGCCGCCACATGGAACTCTTGCAAATGCCCCACCCGCTCAAGGTCTTAGACCCGGGTTTGCCTACAAGCTCTGACGTCTCATGTCAGGATTCCAACAAACACAAAACTGATCGATTCTAAGAAACCTTGTCGGACCCCACCCGCTCATGGCCTCAATGCCCGTGCTTGTCCCCATGCTTGACATTCTCGTCAGTCTCACAGAAGGGGGCTAGTCTCGCCGGGACATTCTCCACACATGACGTGAACGTCACGGGATAGCCAGCCGACCACGGAGACATAGCCACGCATTGGCACATCACAAACCAAGACAATTCCACCCTAGTCCCTCATTTGTACTGCTGCGTTCCCGGGTACCAAGGAAACATCTACAACTCATGCGGAGCTAACCTTGTCCACCAAGGAAACCATCTACCGCCACGAGGAGCTAACCTTGTCTGGTTCCGACTACACGTACTCACTTGAGAAAAAGAGGAAAACATCACCACATCACAAACGACATCTTGCCGCGACGGAATCTCTACGAATCCTTAACGTTCGTATGCAACATCTCCGAGTCGGACTAACGGTCGTGACTACGGCTTCACCCACCATGCCTAATCCACTAACGGAGCGGATCTCTAATGCAAAATATGCCGGGGACGGACTCAATCAACCCGGAAGTTCCTCTTGAACCTTGGAAACCCAAAACCCCTCTCATTTGAGAGTTTGGTGCCCAAAAACTAGAAATAAAAATAAATGATGCTAAAGACATGCATCCTAAGACCGAGAGGAGAAGTGTCGTTACCTTCCGACTCCTCTTCCTTGCCATGGCAAAATAGCCGGATGAAAACCTTCGCAAAGATCTAGTCTCCACTGATCTGGACTCGGCTCGCGATTTGGAGCACCGAAACCTCTCCTACAGCCCAAACCCTCCTTCTCCTACTTCCTTGCTCTCCCTTCTCTCTAGAAATTAGTAAGAGAAAAGCTTGAAGAAGAATGAGGGTTTCCAACCCTATTCTCGGACTTAACTCCCAAAGAACAGTTCTGAACCATTAGATCCTAAAATCTGGGAAAGAAAGGCCACGATCCGCCTGAAAAATAAAATACCTGTGCCGAACACGGCCTGACACACGCCCGTGTCCAGGGCCGTGTCCCCCCATTCGCCGTCTCAAATCGACGCGCCTGGAACAGCACACAGGCATCTGACACGCCCGTGTTCGACCCAACGTGCTCGTGTCCCCACTGACACGGCCATGTGGTCGGCCGTGTGCCTCCAAAGACACGGCCCCGAAAACCTCCCGAGAAGGGACACGGCCTGGGACACGCCCGTGTCCCAAGCCGTGTGCAAAGTCTCGACACTCGTCGACAGCCTTTGTGTCGACACCGCGGAAAAATGTCGAGCGAAGATCGTCGACCAAGCGGGACACGCCCTGTGATACGCCCGTGTCACAGGTCGTGTGCCCCAGTCTCGACACGCGACACTCGACACTCGACACTCGTCGAGTGAACATCGTCGACTGAAGCTCGTCGACAGACCCACACGGCCTTGGACACACTCGTGTCCTAGGCCGTGTGCCTTGTCTCGACACATGGTCGAGCGAAAATGTCGACACCCCGGGCTGAGTGTCGACACGGGCTCGACACGCCCTGCGACACTCCTGTGCCATAGGCCATGTGCCCTGTCTCGACACTTCGTCGAGCGCAGAGTGTCGACCATGCGGCCAAGTCGTCGACATGGCCTGACACGGCCTGGGACGCGCCCGCGTCCCGGGACGTGTGCCTCCTGCCAGAAACCAAAAATTTTCCAGAAACGCAAATCGACCCTTTCTCCAAAACCGGGGTGTTATAACTCCCCCCCCCCCCTTAACAGAATTTCGTCCCGAAATTTCAAAACAAAAGAGAACAAAACTTAACTTGTACCTGAAATGGAGAGTTCCGGATACTCTTCTAGCATGGCCTGTTCTCGCTCCCAAGAGAACTCCTCTCGACCGCAGTTGTCCCATCGGACTTTCACGAGTTTAACCTCTTTATTCCGCAACTGCCGAGTCTCCGAATCCTCTATAGGAATCAGACGGACTCACGTCCTCAAGTCTTCCTCTATCGGCACCGATGCCGTCTCAATCACCACACTAGCCTCCACCAAGGCTTTCCTCAAGACGGAGACATGGAAGACGTCATGCAATCCACTCAACTCCGCGGACAACGCCAACCGTTAGGCTGCTTCTCCCACCCGTTCAACAACTTCAAAAGGCCCCAAAAACCTTGGACTCAACTTCTTGAGTCGGCGAATCCGTGAGACGCCTTTGAACGGTTTGATCTTCAAATAGACCCAATCACCTACCGCAAACTCCAACTTCCGATGGCGAGCATTAAAGTATTTTGCTTGCCGGTCTTGCGCCACCTTCATACGCTCCTAAATGGTCCGTACCAACTCACAAGCGTCAACTACCACCTCCTTTCCCAGAATTTTGGTGTCTCCCGCCTCTGCCCAAGACATTGGTGTTCGACACCGCCTCCCATACAAAGCTTCGTATGACGCCATTTTTATACTTGCTTGAAAACTGTTGTTGTACGCGAATTCCACCATGAAAAGGTGATCCTCCCACTTTTTGCCGAATTCAAGAACGCACATTCTCAACATATCCTCCATAGTACGGTTCGTTCTTTCAGTTTGCCCATTAGTTTGAGGATGGAACGCCGTACTGAACTTTAGCTTCCTGCCTAAACTCTTTTGAACCAGTCTCCAGTCCTTGGACGTAAACCGTCCATCTCGATCGCGGACTATGCTCTTAGGAATCCCATGTAGTCGCACAATATTGCGAACATACAACTCCACCAGCTTCTCCACGCTGTCCTTTTTCCGATTTGGGATGAAGTTGGCCACCTTGGTTAAGCGGTCCACGATCACCCAAATAGCATCATTACCCTGCTGCGATCTAGGCAAACCATGAACGAAGTTCATGGAGATGTCATCAAATTTCCATTCAGGGATTGAAAGGGGCTTCAGGAACCCGCTCGGCTTCTGACACTCGGCCTTCACCAAGGGCGCAAGTCTGGCAACGATTCACATACAAAGCTACGTCCCGCTTCAGCCCCGGCACCAAAAGGATTTCTTCATATCCAAGTACATCTTTGTACTGCCCGGGTGAATGGAGTACTTTATGAAGTGAGCCTCAAACATCAACTCCTCACAGAGTTTGCCGAACTGCGGTATATAAACCCTTCCGTCCTTCCTCAGAATCCCATCAATCATCTCCCAGGCGCTGCTCTCGCCCGTTTGAGCTTCCAACACAAATGGTTGAAACTCCACATCCAACCGAGTCGCTTCCCAAATGCGATCGGTCAAGTCGTTCTGCACCTCAATCCAGTTAAACCGAGCCACGCTGGACTCGCCTCTCGCAACACATTCCAAACTAAGGGACTCTCATTCCCGTACCAACCGCTCATCATGAGCTTCGATCTAATTCCCTTGCCCTGAGTACTTTCTACTCAAAGCATCCGCCACCACATTGGCTTTACATGGCGTATACTGAATCGCCACCTCGTAGTCTCCAAGGAACTCAACCCACCTGCGTTGTCGCATGTTCAAGTCCTTTTGATCCAAGAGATACTTCAGGCTTTTATGATCCGTGAAGATCTCCACCTTTGCACCATAAACATAATGCCGCCATATTTTCAACGCAAAAATTACCGCCGCCAACTCCAAGTCATGGACGGGGTAATTTCTCTCATGAGGCTTCAGCTGTTTAGACCCGAAAGCTATCACCTTGCCATGTTGCACCAAAACGCAACCCAAACCGTATCCCGATGCGTCACTGAAGATCTGAAATCCCTCGGTCCCTTGCGGTAGACTTAGGATTGGAGCCATCATCAGTCTCTCCTTCAGTGCCTCAAATGTTTGGCTGCACTTTTGAGTCCACATAAACTTATGATCTTTACGAGTGAGTAAGGTGAGGGGTAGAGCTATCCGCGAAAAATTCTCCACGAACCTCCTGTAATACCCGGCTAGTCCAAGAAAACTTCGGACCTCCGCCACGGTCCTCAAAACCGGCCAATCTCTGATGGCTTCCACTTTTGTTGGATCCACTGCCACCCCATCCCCACTAATCACGTGGCCTAAAAATGCCACCTTCTCTAACCAGAACTCGCACTTGGAGAACTTTGTATACAACTGATTCTCCCTCAACACATGCAAGACCACTCTCAAGTGGGTCTCATGATCCACGTCCAATTTGGAATACACCAAGATGTCATCAATGAAGACAACCACAAAAGAATCCAAGTATTCCCGAAATACTCGATTCATAAGATCCATGAACACAAATGGTGCGTTCGTCAGCCCGAACGGCATCACCGTAAACTCAAAGTGTCCATACCTTGTACCAAAGGCAGTCTTGGGTACATCCTCATCCCGAATTCGCAGCTGATAATAGCCTGACTTCAAGTCCAATTTTGAATACACCACTGACCCTACCAATTGGTCGAACAAGTCATCTATCCGAGGAATCAGATATTTATTCTTGACGGTCAATTTATTCAGCTCTCGGTAGTCTATGCATAGCCGCATGCTACCGTCTTTCTTCTTTACAAACAACACCGGCGCACTCCACGGTGAAGAACTGGGTCTGATATACCCTTGCTCCAACAATTCCTGTAACTGTACCTTAAGTTCAGCCAACTCCTTTAGTGTCATCCTAAACAGAGGACGTGACACTGGCCTAGCCTCCGGCACTAATTCGATCGAGAAATCGATCTCCCTCCGAGGAGGCGCTCCAGGAAGTTCATCCGGAAACACATCCTTGAACTCTGCCACTACGGGCACTTCCTCAATAGACAGCTGGGAGAAACGAACCTCCAATAATGCTATAAGCGCTACACCATCCTGGTTAACCGCCCACATCAACTGTATGGCCGAGATCAGGGAATAGGCCACTCCACAAAGGCCCTCAAATTTGACTTCTGCCTGCCCTTTGCTCCTTAGGGTCACTACCTTAGATAGGCAGTCAATACTGGCGCACTGCTCTGCAAGACAGTCCATGCCCAAAATGACATCGAACTCAACCAAAGGCAAAATCGATGCTACCAAAACAAAGTCAACTCCGTCCAACTCCCAACAGATGCGCCCTTTGGCCCCGGTGGTCATGGATGACCCATTGGGCATGCGCACTTTCAACTCTGCGTCCGCCGAGAAAGACTCAACTCCTATTCTCCGGATGAAGCTCTCTGCAAGAAAGGAGTGCGATGCTCCCGTATCAAACAATACCCTAGCGGGGTATCCAGAAACTAAAACGAAGCCTACAACAAAGACATCACAAAAAAAGGGTCTAAAAGTATGAAGCACGAAATTTCAACTTAAATTTTCTTCATACCTGTCACCACATCGGTTTGGCGGATCGCTTCTTGCTGTCCAAGGTTGTAAGCCATTGGTTGCACCGGTTGGAACCGAGAAGCGCTCGACTCTGCCATCTTCCCTTTCTCCACAACACTGGGGCCGGAGCGCACAGTCTGCTCCTGCCTTGCCTCTTGCCCCGCTCCTCCTTGGGGACAAACACGAGCTATGCGCCCCACCTTACCGCAGTTGTAACACGTCGGCGGTCCCCTAGAGTGAGAACCTCCAGGCATCCAATTGCTCTTCTCACCGGATCTGGAAGTGTGAGGCTTCTTCCTCCACCTACTCCCTTTAGACTTTCCATGGGATTGGGAAGGCTTCCCTTCCCCTTGCTTGGGAGTGAAACCCTTACGGCGTTGGGTTCGCTCCAGATCACTTTCCAAAATCCTGGCAGCCTCAACTAGTTCATTGAATCCGGCTCTCTTCATGGAGATGAGAGGTTGTCTCAGGTTCTCCCTCAGCCTCTAGTAGAAGAGATTATCCCTCTCTACATCATCTGTCATCGTCGTTCCCGCGTAACGACCCAAACGGGTGAACTCCTGCACATACTCGTCCACCGTCTTGTCTCGCTGCATCAAGTGCAGAAACTGCCTTTGAAGGGCCAACCGTGTAGAAACTGGAATGTACCTCTTAAGAAAAGCATCCCCAAACTCCTCCACCGACGGTGTGCGTCCCGGGAACTGGAGGCCGCTATGGCTCACCCACCACAACTTGGCATCTCCCTCCAACATGAAAGTCACATACTCAGCTTTCTTTTCTTCTAGCGTCTCTGCCGCCCTCAAAAGCTCTTGAATACGAACCCACCAATCCTCTGCATCCATTGGCGTACCAACTCCCTTGAATGACGGGGGATGGAAGCTCAGGAAATACTTCATGTGTCGGTCTTCATGTACGACAACCACCCTTTCCGCCAAAGGCTCCACTCGTCTGGCTTCTCCTCCTGGCACGGCCGTCGCCGTATCCGGTGTAGCAGGGGTTGCTACCTGAGCTGCCGCTGCAGCTTGGGCTGCCACCATCGCTTCTGCAAGCATGCGGCAGAAGTCGGCCGGGTTTACACCCGTGCCCAAAAGACCTGGAGCAGTGGCACTGCTCGCCGAGAGTTCCTCTCTTGCTCTCGACGTACCCGCCTTGTTGCTTGCACTCTTCAAGAAAACAAGAAATAAGGAATCAGTCTCTAAACTCAAGACTTAAACATAATGACACTCAGGGTCCCGCGTTACTCTTATGTGGATAACTTCTCTACGCACTGACCTTGAATCTAACCTGGCTCTGATACCAAATTGTAACACCTCCCCTGTAATGACCGTATAATATGGGTCCGGCCGGGGCCCCACAACATACGGATGCCACAGCTTTAGTATTATAAGTTGATATAGCTACCCACACTCAAAACACTTTGCACAACACAGCGGAAACATAAACAATACTAGAAGTTATCCACTACTACAAGAGTAAAACAAATGGCCTTATGGCCTTACAACAAGTGTCCAATACTCAAATAATATATCAGTCAAGAAAGTGCATAGCACTCCTAGTCTACCTCGGCATGCAAGCCGGATAACATGAATCTCAAACATACAACATCATATAAGTAGAACTATAAAAGAGAGAAGCACTTCATGAAGCTTAGGCCTTTCTGGCCGGCGAGCTAGCTCCTGCATGCGATCCTTGCCCTATAAAATTTATTAGTAACGTGGGTCAGCAAAGGCTGACTTCAAACTGTGTAACAACATATATCCTTCCGTCCGCCCCTAACGGACCCCGGGGTACCCCTCCAACCTGCAAGTTAGCATTTCGTATGCAATAATCATAAGCAAGAAAAGCAGCTACAGAAACAGGCTTGGATGTCACACACATCATACATGTTCTCTACTGGTTGAGCATATAATGAAAAGGGCCTACTTATGCAATCATGTATGCAACAACCCGGGTTTCACCCAAGGCACCCTATCGCGCATGCATCTAGCACATCATCACATCATATGGGTACTCATCGATTCCCCATTGGCATAAAGCCACAAACAAAGGGGTAAAACCATTCCCCCCATCGGCACACAGGCCGCCACATGGAACTCTTGCAAAGGCCCCACCCGCTCAAGGTATTAGACTCGGGCTTGCCTACAAGCTCTGACGTCTCATGTCAGGATTCCAACAAACACAAAACTGACCGATTCTAAGAAGCCTTGCCGGACCCCACCCGCTCATGGCCTCAATGCCCGGGCTTGTCCCCATGCTTGGCATTCTCGTCAGTCTCACAGAAGGGGACTAGTCTCGCCGGGACACTCTCCACACATGACGTGAACGTCACGGGATAGCCAGCCGACCACGGAGACATAGCCACGCCTTGGCACATCACAAACCAAGACAATTCCACCCTAGTCCCTCATTTGTACTGCAGCATTCCCGCGCACTAAGGAAACATCTACAACTCATGCAGAGCTAACCTTGTCCACCAAGGAAACCATCTACCGCCACGAGGAGCTAACCTTGTCCGGTTCCGACTACACGTACTCACTTGAGAAAAAGGGGAAAACATCACCACATCACAAACGACATCTTGCCGCGATGGAATCTCTACGAATCCTTAACGTTCGTATGCAACATCACCGAGTCGGACTAACGGTCACGACTACGACTTCACTCACCATGCCTAATTCACTAACGGAGCGGATCTCTAATGCAAAATATGTCGGGGACGGACTCAATCAACCCGGAGGTTCCTCTTGAACCTTGGCAACCCAAAACCCCTCTCATTTGAGAGTTTGGTGCCCAAAAACTAGAAAGCAAAATAAATGATGCTAAAGACATGCATCCTAAGACAGAGAGGAGAAGTGTCGTTACCTTCCGACTCCTCTTCCTTGTCATGGCAAAATAGTCGGATGAAAACCTTCGCAAAGATCTAGCCTCCACGGATCTGGACTCGGCTCGCGATTTGGAGCACCGAAACCTCTCCTACAGCCCAAACCCTCCTTCTCCTTCTTCCTTGCTCTCCCTTCTCTCTAGAAATTAGTAAGAGAAAAGCTTGAAGAAGAATGAGGGTTTCCAACCCTATTCTCAGACTTAACTCCCAAAGAACAGTTCTGAACCGTCAGATCCTAAAATCTGGGAAAGAAAGGCCACGATTCGCCTGAAAAATAAAATACCTGGGCCGAACACGGCCTGGCACACGCCCGTGTCCAGGGTCGTGTCCCCCCATTCGTCGTCTCAAATCGACGTGCCTGGAACAACACACGGGCATCCGACACACCCGTGTTCGACCAGACACGCCCGTGTCCCCACTGACACGGCCGTGTGCCTCCAACGACACGACCCCAAAAACCTCCCAAGCTGTGTGCAAAGTCTCGACACTCGTCGACAGCCTTTGTGTTGACACCGCGGAAAAACGTCGAGCGAAGATCGTCGACCAAGAGGGACACGCCCTGTGACACGCCCGTGTCACAGGCCGTGTGCCCCAGTCTCGACACTCGACACTCGACACTCGACACTCGACACTTGACACTCGTCGAGTGAACATCGTCGACTGAAGCTCGTCGACAGACCCACACGGCCTTGGACACGCTCGTGTCCTAGGTCGTGTGCCTTGTCTCGACACATGGTCGAGCGAAAATGTCGACACCCCGGGCCGAGTGTCGACACGGGCTCGACACGCCCTGCGACACGCCCGTGTCGCAGGCCGTGTGCCCTGTCTCGACACTTCGTCGAGCGCAAAGTGTCGACCACGCGACCAAGTCGTCGACACGGCCTGACACGGCCTGGGACACGCCCGTGGCCCGGCGTGTCCCGGGCGTGTGCCTCCTGCCAGAAACCAAAAATTTTCCAGAAACGCAAATCGACCCTTTCTCCAAAACTTGGGTGTTACACTGTGCAAAGGAAGAAAGCGGCGTGTTATTATACTCACAGACCTTAAGAAGATATTTTAAAATGAAATCTGAAATAGTGTTTATTTTTAAGCTGATGTTTGGGCTGCAAAAAATCTCGCCAAGCATTGAGATGTGTGGTGTAGAGCTTTGCAAGTAAAAACAAAACAAAAAATTGATTCAACAAATCAAGTCAAACTTGAAGCCATCGTGCCCCGCGCCCACGGTACCCTGGCCGCGATGGTACCTTGGCTCGCCGACGCTCACAAATGTAAGTGACCCGCATCGAAGATCAGAGGCACAAAGACCCACATCGAAGATCAGAGGCACAAAGACCCGCATCGAAGATCAGAGGCACAAATGGATCATAAACCATTGTTTATCTTCTTCCAACTCCTGATAAACGTCTTTGCAACCATACAAATATAGGGCAGACACCAAAGCTTACGGCCTCAGAGCAACACAACATAAGCCACCGACAGTTGAGAGGATTGGAATTTACCAGAATATAATTATATATGTTAACTAACTCAAAAGAAACAACATGTAGGTCTATGTCGGGGTTTCGACACTTAACACCCTCCAATTGAGGGTGTTTGACGCATTGCACCCTCATATTGAATCTTTGGCACTTTGCACCTTCTAAAACTACAAATGCACTCTCATTCTATTAAAATCATTTATTCTAAAACACCAAATGCACCCTCTAAAACCCCAAAAACCAATTGAAGGATGCAAAGTGCCAAAATTTAAAACCTGGGGTGCAATGTGTCAAACACTCTCAATTGAAGGGTGTTAAGTGCCAAAATCCCGTCTATGTCATATTCCATTTCT